>JAWMRA010000023.1:17379477-17429084 GCA_035584735.1 Pseudotriccus pelzelni | reverse complement strand
CCGGGACCGCCCGCCCCGCATCTCCCCCATACCGGCACCGGCATCCCCGCGCGGGGTTGGCTTTCACCCCCGCGGCGCGCCGAGACGAGTGAGCACCCCCGGCCCCCTCCCGAGGCCACCCCGGCGCACGGGCAGCGCCGCCCCGGAGGGAGAGAGGGAGGGAGAGAGGGAGGCGGCGGGTCCGGCCCCGGTGTGCGGGGGCACTTGGGGCGCACACGGCCAAATCCCGGCTGGGGATGCCGGGGCGCGCAGCGGAGGGGATGGGGAGGTACCGGTACCGTGGCGGGTCCCCGGGGGCCGGCCCGAGGGGGCTGAGCCCGTACAAACTGCTGGCAGCCGCACACCGGTTTGTAAGTCTTTTTTTTCTTTAATAAAACAATCGGAGGCTGTATCAAAAATTTAGTAAAAAATTAGATTTGAGAGTGCACTGATTTTTTTTTTTAACTATTAACTATTTCTGGCGCATTTTAAATTTTTTTCTTTTCTTTTTTTTTTAATTTTTAATTTTTTATTTATTTTTTTAAAACTTTTTTATTTTTTCCAACAGTGTCCGGGCCAGAGTGCTGGCATGGGGCCAGCAAGGCCGCTCCTGCACCGCTCCCAAGGAGCAGCTGGGACGGAGAACACACCCCACTGTCGCCAAAACCCCTTCAGGGATGGGGTTTTACTTAAAAAAGAACTCCATCCAACCCTGGCGTTCGCTGAGAAGCAGAAAAGTTGTGGCGGCACAGGGCTCTCTGCTCAATCTCCCGTGAGCATCCCCAGCACAGTGCTGCACCCGGTGCTCAGCCATGGGCACCCCAAGCCAGGATGACCCAACTGATGACTATTTTATGATCCGTGAGAAAAATAGGATTTCTTTGATTAAAAATAAAATAAAAATGATAAAAGAATCAATTCCTGAACCAAGAAGCTGGTGTCCCGAAGAGGAGGAAGATGAGGAGGAGCTGGCTTGCTGTCCTCAAGAGCCCTCCCCTAAACCAGCGCCGAGCTCGCCTGCAGCACAGCACTGCTCTCCCCCTCCCCAAAATCTACACATCCCAGTTTAGGTAAACAGCAGATTAAATGTAAAAACTTAAACCATCGACTTCAGAAAGTCCCTTGAATTTAATTATTTTTAGGCTACCTTTCATGTTACGTCCTGTAGCTAGACACACGTGAATAGAAAAAACAGTACAGTTAGTGTTAAAGGCAAACAGCGGAGACCCAGAGTGCTACCCCAGTGCTGCCTGCTCCTCCCGACCCGGCCCGACCCATCCCGACCCCCCTCCCTGCCCGCCGCCCCGGCCTCGGCTGAAGCCCAGCCACCGGGAAGGCGTCTTTGAGCCGAGAATATTTTTTCTATGAATAAAATAAAACCAAAGCTTGTTAGGCAAAAATAAAACGAGTGTCCCCCCCCCCCCCGAGTCCCGCGAGCGCTCCGGTGCGGCGGGCGCAGCCGGGGAGAGCCTGCTGGGGAGCGGGCTGGGGTTTTGTGTTCCCGGCTGGCGAGGGGGCTGCCGGCCCACAGACAGCACCGGTGTGGAGCTGGAGGCCCCTCCTCCCCCCGAGGGCCTCCCGTTCGTTAAGGGGGGACGTAGGGCGGTGGGGACCTGTACGGGGTCATGTTCTTCGGGCGGGAGCCTTTCCCCTCCATGGGAGCGGTGAAGGGCGGGGGAGGCTGGTAGGGCGGCGCGTTGGGGTCCTCGTCCCGCAGCGGCGTGTACTCGCCGATGGTGTCCTGGTTGAGCGGCGTGGTCTCCGGCATGCTCTGGTTGGGGTACTCTGGAGGGGGGAGCGGGGCTTTCTCCTCCTGGAGGATGAGGGGCATGCTGGAGGACGGCGGAGGCTTGGAGTCGTCCAGCTCGTCGGCGAAGATGATGGGCACGCCTTTCTTTATGAAGGTGGCCTGGTCTTCGATGGTCAGCTTCCCTTTCCTCTTCTTGCGGTAGCAGATCATGGCGATGATGCCGGCCACGAGGAGGATGGCGGCCACCACCACAGCAGGGATGACAGTGTGCAGGTACACGTCGTCCTCGCTGCTCTTCTCGGGGTCTTTGCCTGCCACCACTGTCGGCGCCGCCTCCGGGATCACCCTGCCGTCCTTGGTCACGGGGACAAACTGGATGTTCCTGCAGCTGCCGGAGCCGACCACCGACACGTTCAGAGGCTTGAACTCGGGCTGCAGGACGTTGGAGAAAGCCGGGCTCGGTCTCCCAGAGTCATCCGCGATTTTTTTGCTCAAAGTCCGGATCTGCTCCCGAGGGCAGGGCTCCAGGGGCAGTGTGTTGTTAGTCCACTCCACGACAATGGAGCCTTTGGCAATGTCCTGCACCGTAATGGTGCTGCTGTTCCTGTCACCGAATGCCAGAGCCAGCTTCTTAACCAGCATGATCTTCTTATGGATGTCATTCACCACTGCATTGTGGTCCCCTTCCAGCCTGGCCTTGAACTTCACTGGAGACTTGTCCCCGTGTGGGCGTTTGTGGACGTGGATTTCAAAAGCATCCACGGCGAAAAGCCCACCCTTGTCAGTGGCGTACATGAAGTACTCGTGCTTCCCGATGTGCTTGTGGTCCGGCATGCCGTACATGAGCTGGCTGGTGCTGTTGAACTGCACCCACGAATTCTCCTCGATCATCTGCTGCTCCTTCAGCTTCAAGGTCAGCTGCAGCTTGTCAGTGGTGGTGTCCTCCTTGTCGTAGAAGGTATCTGACGGTATCTTAACCTCAAAGTAAGTTCCCTCCCAGGCGTCGACCCTGTCGATGTGGTTCGTCAGCTTGGGGGGCTCGTTTGGCTCCCAGGGCCGGGGGAGCCCGCTCGCTGTGGTGCGCACGCGGGACGGTGGGGAGGCTGTTGTCAGCTTGGAGATGGGGGATCTGGTTGTGCCGGGAGGCTTTGTTGGACGGGGAGTTTTGGGCCTTCGAGTAGGCCTTCGTGTTATCGCCGTGGAGGAATCCGTCGTGGACGGCGTGCCTGGCTTCAGAGTGGAGACTCTTGGCTTCTTGGTGGTAGTCGAGGGCGGCGTGATCACCGCCGTGGGCTCGACGTACCCGGGCATTGTGGGGCGAATCGGCACAGAGGCCGTGCCTGTGCCTTCTGCTACCCTGGTTGGCTGGATCGGTCCCAGCGTGGGCGTCTGAACGATGGGGCCCCTGGTTCTGATGGTGACCGTGGGTTTCCTCGGCAGGGGAATGGGCTCCCGGACGGGAGGTGCCGTTGTCTCCGTGGGAGGCGCGATGGCGGGCGACGTCGGGGTGGGGACGATCCTGGTGGGTGGTTCTTGTGCGGCAGTGGTGGGCGGCCCGATGGCAGTCAAAGGCGTAGGGGTGGCGTTGATCTGCCGCCGCATCCTCTTTGGGAGGTGAGGTTTCTTGTTAGCAATGTGCCAGCCAACAACAGGGTACCCAAGGCGGGCAGACATGGTTCCTTCCTTAGCTGGAGCCTCCACCTTGCTGATGTTGGGGACACTGTTTTGGCTCAGAGAACAACCCAGTTTCCATGAGAGTAAGGCCCCATTTTCCACCACCTTCTTTGCATTTCCCGGTCCAGCCATGAAGGCCGACATGTCAAAGAGTCTGTTATTTACAACAGGAACCAACTTCATGTTATGAAGTTCCACCTCTGAGAAGCCTCTCATTCTGTTTAAGAGTTCAATCCTCTGCTTTGGTGTCATTTTTGTCAAGTCGGCATCCAGAATGACAGTCAGGATGGTGACCGGCTCTTCCGAGCCGCACACGAACGGCGCTGCGTCACCCGTGTCCTGGACGGCCACTCGCACCGACTGAGGCTCGTTGTGGTCTTCCTGGTGCACCTCAATGGAGAAGACGTTTGCGGTCTGTGGCACGTAGCTCCCGTTCGGGAAGTGCTGCAGCGTGGTCACCGAGATGTAGTGGACACCCTTGTCCGTGTCAAGGGGCAGCCCTTCCAGGGACCGGCTCTCCGCGTTCCAGTGCAACCAAGAAGGCAAGGAGTCCTTCCCAGCTTCGGAGATCTACCAAACAAAAAAAAAAAAAGATGTTTTTAGAAGTACAGCATTAGGATAGGTTCTAGCAGCAATAATACTTAAATTAAAGGATTAAAGAAGTGTAACAACTGGGGAAGGAGCACCCTGGCCAGAGTACAGGGGCCCATGCCGCCTTCTCCATGTGGTGGCAAGCTCTGCAGGGTGCACTGGTCTCAAAGGGCTTGAGGAGCCATGGAAGGTCATAAAGTTCCACAAGGATCCCTCGCCTTACTGTGCAATCACCACACAAGTGGCTCATTTTCTCCAAGGGTGGACGGGGAGTTTACGTCATGGGGACAGTTACAAGCAGAGGGTGAAGTTATGCCATATAGCTGAGCTGATCCAACAATGGCTCTCTTCCCACTCCTTCCTCTTCCAGCCCTGCCGTCGTCCTCCTTTCCTCACTCCATCACACCCTGCAAGCCCATTGCTCCAGCAGCTCAGCAGAACATATATTTTCTCTGCTAACTTTCAGCTTCTTCCTGCTGTCCCCAGCAGTCAGGCTGAACTGGAGAGGCTGGAGGCCGACAAACTATGGCTCAGCCCAGCTTTAGTCTCAGGCTCAGCTTTAAATTAAGGATTTCACTTTCATATAATAACTTGCTCCTGCAAGATAAGGCTTTGTGTCAGAGCACAGGCACCTCAGAACTTCAACGCACTATACACTACCTCTTTTAGGTCAATGGCAATGCTTGACCTTTTTTTTTAAACTGTTCCCTGTCCCAGGGGACTCCCCTTCGTGCCCTGGGTTGTAGCTGAAGGTGGGTACAAAACCTCAAACTCCCCAGTTCCCAGCAGATGACATCGGTCTGTCTGCCCTACAGCCGGTTGCCGATCAGAAGTCACAGCAGAGCCGCTCGGGTTGCGCAGCGGAAGGGGTGACCCTGCCAGCTGAGGGGTGACATTTCCCGGGGCTGTAGGTACTCCAGAGTGAGTAACCGGAGCTTTGTAACCTCCCAGGATCGGAGGCATTTGGCAAGTGCCCTGGTTGGGCTTCCCAGAACTCCACAAGGCATCTCTCCCCCCAACACTCAGAGGAAAGAGGATGCTTTGTGGACTATGGAGACACACGTTCAGCAGCCCGGTTTGAGTCTCTGGGCTTGCTGCAGTCCAACACAGAGCCATGCTCCAGCTCTCCTCCTGAAAGGATGCTTTAGTTCTCTGCAGCTCCCTAAGCCTCATACATATTTCATAATTTACCCAAATGCACAGCCGGGTGAGGAACTTCACAAGGAAACCTGCCTGCCAGGAGTGCTCCTGGGTCCAGCAGTGGGTGCAGAGCCAGGGCTGGACTTGCCAGACCGCAGGTCCTGCTGGGAAAAGCCCCTAGGATGGACAAGGAGTGATGCCCAGTGCCGTAGGGCTGGGCAGACCGCGAGTCCTGGGTGCCTCTCCCACTCCCTGGCTGCAGGCAGGATTCAGGCAGCACCCCGGGGCTCACCCACGTGGTGAGGGTTTCAGCACACTGAAGGGTCTGAATGTGCAGCTCTGCAAGGATAACATAGGACCTGAAGGTCTTTTGGCAAGAGTAACACAAGAAAGCTTTTGTTTAAGAGCCACAGAGGGTTTCAGCCACGATCACACAGGCAACACCCTCATTCCTCTCCTCTGTGAAGGATCAGCCCCCCTTTCAGCCAGCCTGGAAAAGCTGGAGAGCACATCATGAGACTCATGCTGGGTACAGTTTATAGAGCAGAGTTTAAAGGTGTTAGCACAGCTTTAGTTAACTCTCATCAGCAACATCCCAGAGCAGAGAATTCAGATTCCTTAAAACAGCTGGAGGAAGCTGTCTCAGGGGCCATACACCCCAATATAATCCCCCTGGACTGAGGCACTGAGACATGAACATCCTTCCACTGAGCCTTGCTGTGTGCCCACGTGTCTGGCAGGGAGCAGGGGGGCTTGGCAGGGCTGTGCTTACGTGTACTTCCCCTTCACCTCAAGAACAGGAGCTGCTTTTAGTCCAGCCAACCCAAAGGCAAGGCAGCCCTTCACCTGAGCCCGGCACAGGGAGCCTCCCTCCTGTAGGAACAAAGGGCCGAATTGTCCTTCCTTGGCAACTCTTCTGCCAAGAGAGAACAAAGGCAGGGTCTGCTCCTGCCCAGCCACAAGAAGGACTGACCTGCCCTTATGTTCCTTTTAAAAAGTGTCATTTCATCACACCCTCTAAAAACTGAGATGCCAAGACAGCGCCCAGTGCAATCCAGCATTTACAGTAGCAGGAGCTGGATGGTGCCACTCTTTGTCCTCTTGTGCCAAAATTAGCCGCTAACCTGCCCACTGTGGAGGAGGGAAGGCTGGGCTGGGCACACATCAGGAACAGAAACATGGGGAGCCAGGACAAAGCCACAGCATTACCGAGGCTTACACAATCAAGAAGAATAAAAACTTTAATAGCGAGTGGTTAAATTCACTCTGAATGTGTAATTTTAGGCTACATTTGGAACAAACCTTCCCCTTCCGTGCACTCCGCAAAAGCCCTTAATTACAGGATCACACACTCCATACGGCTTTCCTGGGAGCCAGGGTTCTCTGGTGCTCCCCCTTCCCTGGGCACGGTGCATGACTGGAGGAGACGACTGTACAAGCAGCATTACTTTACCTAATCTCCTGTCACAAGATGATTCTCCCTTCAGTCATGTTTGTTCCTACATTTGACAACCAAACTCGCTTCAGAAAGGTGGCCGACCCCACATGCAGAAAAGACGAGGAAGGCATAGGCCGGTCTGAATATTCCTGCTTGGAAAACCATTTTTAACCTGGAGTTTACACTTAGGGCCATGCTAGAAAATGAAGATGCAGCCAGACATATTCACACCAAAAAAACTAGGCTCTCCTGAAAAACAAAAACAGGCCAGGCAATCACCGACTGGGACGACTTGTTCTAGCAGGGATGCGACAGTTGCAAAACATTTATAAACCCACTTAAACTTGATTTAAAAAGAGCTGAGCTAGTTCAGCTGTGTTCAGCCTGCAAGGAGATGTGGACTGTTTCTAAGGGCTCTGCAAGAGGTGATTAAGAAAATCAAATTTATGTGGATTATGCCTATGAAGTCCATGAAGATGATGCCTGTCCCTCCCCTGGGAAATCTTTGGGAAGGCAACAAGTCACAAGTATTCGATGCCTTGGCTCTGCTTTAAACACAACTACTGCCCTGGCAGCAGAATTCACCCATGTTCATGAGGCCAAGGAAGAGCCCAGAAACAGCAGAGTACATAATCAAAGCTGTTATCGGGCTGGATAAAAATACTTGTTCCTAAACAAACACTGACCAGCAGAGCCCTTGGTGTGGGTCTGTCCTGGTAATAATCACTGCTGTGTTTGTGTTGATGCAAAACTGGGAGCAGGGAGTCCTGGACTCTGTTCTAGCAATGTTTCCTTCAAATATTGCTTCAAAGGGTATTTGTTAAAGCTACACAGAGTTAATGATTTGAGATCTCTACTTTTCATGTTAAAAGTTTTCCAGTTTTCTATGTATGCAATAAGTATCAGCCTTAAACCCTGCCATTTCCCCCAAGGGGTCTGGTTTCAAAATAACTCTTCCGTTGCTCAACTTAAAAAAAAAAAAAAAAAAGGCTGTCTTTGTTTTCCAATTATTTGAGAAAATTGTAAATGAATGCTTATCAGCTAAAGATTACACAAGACTGGCAGTGTATTGAAGACCATTAAAAAATAAGCCATGATTTTGATTTTAAATACATACAGTGGTCTGGCGGGTTTTGAAGACCTTGTTCACAAAATCCTTTCAGATAGACATGGCCTGTTATTTTTAGGCCAGCCAAGAGCAGTCAGCTCATGAAAGAAGATAGCTCAGTTTGATTTGTTTTTTTAAAACTTGGATCTTAAAGCCCTATAGCCAACAAGACTAAGATAAGGAAAGGAGCAGTGAGCAAAACTGCTGCCTCTGAGGGAATTCAGGCAAAAAACACATTCTTGCCTACAAGAGTGACCTCTAATCCTCCAGGTATTCAGTCCTCCTCCTCCTCCTCACAATGAATCCTCCAAAAAGGAGGCAATGAGTCTTTTACCAGGAGACAGGTACTGTAGCATCCTGCCACAAGTCTCCCTTTGGCACACCACTATAAAATCCTCCCAGCCCTGGAAATATCAAATGGGATCTCCCCTGTCTGTGCTGCCAGACACTCCCGTGAGCATCAGCAGCTGGGACTCGGCTCCTTTCCTTTCAGATCAGTCCTAAAAAGCCCCTGACTGCTTTTGGGCAGAGTGAGCATGGACAGTCCTGCAGCACTGCCAGATCTCCCACTGGCCCCTTCCCCTCCCCGTGTCCAGCTGCTGCTGAGAGACAGACCCCGTGCCAGGGATTTCATCTGGGGTATAATTACCAATGACAATTTACTGCAGCCAGACTCCTTCAGCATCACCCCCACACACATGGCCAGCAAGGAGGAACACGCTGGCTGAGCCCTCTCCACCCGAACAGAAGGCGAGCTGAGCTGTCCCCAACCGACTGACCCAGCCAGTGCCACACCAAGTCTGCAGGCTCAGGCTTCTGCAAGCAATTAACCAGCAGGCAAGGGAAGAAAATGGAAATTCAAATGCAATTCAAATGCAAATATAACTGCAGAGAAAGAGTCAAGCCTAAGCTGTTTGCCTAAGCCGAAGCTTCATCTTAACCCCCTGCTAATGCCGCTGTACAGGCAGTGTTGGCAGCAGAGGCAACACAGAGTCTCAGCCCCGAATCAGATCCACGGGCAGGCAGATTCCTGCTGCCTTGTCCCACACAAATGGGGGCAGGGACACCGGTTTCAGATCCACCCCAGTGCTGCCTGGAACTGTGGGCACTGCAATGCCTGTGGGTCCATCACACGCACTCCTCTTCTTACCTGACACAGGCTGCACTGGTGCCTGCAGACACGGGGCCAAGCTGTCCAGGCACCACGGCCCCAGGCAGATCCCAGGGTGGCAGAAGCTGCTGCACTGTGTCAGGGAATGTGATGGTGCAAGGCAGGAGCTGGGCAACCCTCGGACCGCAATAGCTGCCAGAGCCTATCAGAGTTCAAGAGGCTTTTGGACAACGCTCTCAGGAACATGGTGTGATTCTTGGGGCTGTCCTGTGCAGGGCCAGCAGTTGGACTCGATGGTCCTTGTGGGTCCCTTCCAGCTAAGGATATTCCATGATTCTACGAAGCTGTGAGTCTTCGGCCCCAAGGGACAGCCTTCCCAGGAAGGCTGGCCTGTGTGCATCCAGGAGATGATGTGTGAAGGAGCCTCCAACATTTTACCCTGCTCCTTTCCTCAAACACAAGAGAACTGTAAACTAGGACACCAGACAGGCCGTGCCTAGAAGCACAAGGCCTAGAAAACAGTGGTGCAAGGAGAGAGTGCACCTCTTGGAGCCTTCTGCTCACTGGGCCCAGCTATGGTGTTGCTGCATCAGCACTATGGGAAAGCTCAGGCTGGAGAAAGGAACGCTGCATGTACTGGGAACGGAGTGCAGGGAGGAATTGCAGCACAAGTGCTTCCCCGCAGAGGGGACTGCAACACCTGCCACGGTGTTTGGGTGTCCTCAGCAGACACTGCTCCTCTGAGCTGCTGTGTGCCTTGGACAAAAGGCCCAGCAACTCATGGATAAAACCAAGCTGGCTCCAGGACATTTCATGCAGATGCACCTATTACTGGAAGTCTAAAAACAGCCCAGAAACTTCACTGGCCCTCAGAAGTACGTCAGTCTTGGTGACCCAAGCCTTCATTACCAGCAGGAGCTCACCACCTCTGTTCAGAGACTGAAAGCTACATGGGGACAGCTGGTAATTGGTGCTTCCTTTGTGCACACGTAGGTCAGGATGGTCGAACTAACCCCACATTTCGGCTGGTCCCAGCCAAAGCCCAGCAAAGCTCTTCCTGCACGTCTCCATGCACTGAAGCTGTTGTTTTAGAAAAAAAAAAAAAAAATCAAACCTTTCAGCTCAGAAAGCTGAGCTAAGGGAGAGCAAGACCTGCAGAGGCCACATCAGCAGTCCTTGCCCTCAACTTCAAATTCAAACTTCAGCCTCTGACAGACCAGGCAGCACAGCTACTTGAAGTGGCTGCTCTGCTTTTACACGCTCATGAAAACCTGAGAAGCTGACACGTCTGCCGCTAATCTCCATTCTCCAGCGCTTCACACGCAGAAAGCAGCCCCCCCTCCTCCGCCGTGGACACAGCCTGCCTCTCCCCACGAGCTGGGCTTTGTCCGACCAGCTCCTTTAGGGTCACTAAAATGGCTCCGGCAGCGGCGCAGGCTGAGCGGCTACGCCCAGCTCATGCCACCCTCGCATACTGCTGCCATGACGGCTTCTTTTCCAGATGCGCCTCTGTGTTGGCTATAAGGACACTATTCAGCGTCCCACTCTGCCTGGGCAAGGGAACACAACAGCTGTTTCACTGGGAGGTCACTACAAAACATTGAGTGTCCCAAGAAATCCTCCTTTCATCGGTCCATGCAAGCAGCTTGGAAGGATTTGTTTAGCCTTATTGTTGGAGCGGGAAGGCGCAGCCCGCCCGCGCCAGGGCTGGGGTCAGCACCGGCTGCCCACACCCCGCTTTCTCCCTCGGCCGAGGGGCGAGCACGGGGCAGGAAAAGCCTCAAACGGCTTAAAAAAAAAAAGTTCAGTCGGGCTCTTCTTTCAGCGCAACTTTTTGTAAGGGAAAGGCCAAAGGGAAGCAAAAATACCACAAAGCAGGGATGCCAAGTGCCGGGGGTTTAGTGCTGCCACCGCACAGCTAACCAGCCCTGGCAATTTATTCCTGCCATCAGCAGATTGCTGGAAAGCTGGCTTTCAAGAGCATAGCAAGGAAAGGCAGACCGGATCCTTCAGTCTCAGGTCTGCTCCTTCACAGAATTCTCATTACCGTCACATCCTCTGGATGCTCAGAGCAACAACCTGTAAGAGCAGGACAAAACAAGGAACTTCCCAGCCTGTCTGAAAATCCAGTTTATAATTAGATCGAGTCACATTTTCCACTCCTCCAAATTCAGAGCTTGTTACTAAGCACGCACTAAAAATGCCAAATTCCCTGACTCGGTCTCGCTGCAGGAAAAAGATAAGCATCCCCTAAGCCTCCCCACAGAAATCTTATCAGCTCATCTTATTGCTCAGATTGCAGTGTGGCAGCTAAGCAGAGCCCTGCCCAAGTCCTCCTTTGCCTGGACCTGTTCCAGGCACTGTCATTTATCCCTGTGTGCTCCCCTGTAAATAGTGGCTGTTGCTACAACTCCCAGCTAGTCCAAGAAAACCAGGGACCCCAGGGACGAGGTGAAGCTCAAATGCTTTGACATAGAGAGCTTTTTAAGATACCCAACTTAATGACACAGCCCCTCGGGAGCGCTCTTCGCTTCTCCTCTTCCTTTGAGAAATGCCACTTTAATAAATTTCACATTCAGTTAAAGTGCTTTGAAATAAAGATCACTGCAAGAGGAAAAAAAAAAAATCAGTATTTTGTGGTTTTCTTCCCTGAAAGCAAGTGTGTTCTGGCACTGCAGGCTGGCTGCCAACATCCAGCCCTTCACTTTGGGGTCAGAGCAGGGTTGAGGTGAACAGCACAGCCCTGACAGCAGATACCCATGTCAGGACTCCTGCAACCCAATCCCTGTGGATCCTGTTTATAAATCAAGGTCCCTGACGTCTGATGAGAGCAGAGCCATTTGATAAAAGCCACTTCAACAGACAGCACACAGAACAACCACTGGAAAATTAGGCTCCTGCTTGGAAAGTTTAGTGGTGGACTTGGCAGTGCTGGGTTAATGGTTTGACTCAATGATCCAAAAGGTCTTTTCCAACCTAAACATTCAATGAGAGCAAGACTCCTTTTTTCCCAGATGGATATCCAGTACTCTGATAACCTCCAAACCTGCTCCACAGCTGCCCTGTAAGTCAGCTGAGTGAGTGAATTCAGTTGTTCTAATCACTTTGCCAGCAGCTATGTTTGCTCACAGCAAGAGGGTTCTTGGGGCCTCTGCTACGTGTTTTATGTGTTTTCCCAACAAAGCGCTGGTGAGACCGTGTACTTCAAATCTCAGAATAATCAGGGGATTGGTGAGCCTTAGCTGTGCTCGCCTGAACTCCCTGGACTCGCCTACAAACCCACAGCAGACCTGCTCAGTGGAATCCACCCCACACCAAACACCGCCAGCCTGAAGATGGGTCAGCAGCTTTACATGATCTTCAAGGAAGACACAGCAAATCTGCTCTGGCAGGGATGTGTCTCGGGAAGCCGTGCACACCAGGAGCTTCTCTCCTTCCACCATACTATACAGATCCATCTTTAAACAAAAGCCATTTAACTGCATGTCTTTATGTACTGTGGGCATATGCATTTAGGATATCAGAGACTATGCGAGGGCCCAGTTCCTTGTGGGGATATTGTATGTTGGCTGGTGGGATGAGGGGAGAGCCAGGCTTACTGCAACAGCCCCCATCCCACATCATGCACCTCGCCCGACATCCTCTTCTACGACCTCAACAACGGGAAGCAGCAAAAACTACAGACCTCGATATTTCAGCTGATGGGAAGATGTCCAAACCAAAGCAAAGCAGACGTGGAAAAGCAAATGATCGGAGGATATATCAAACAAGGTTATTTATAGAAGAGAAAAGGAAGTTTTGATGCTTTTATAGGAGGTTCTGGTAAAATTTCATCCAGAGTGTTTTGTATAGCTGTGGTCACGCAAATAAAGAAAAATAAACTCAAGCTGGAGGAGGTGCAGAAGACAGCTGCAAAGCTGAGGGAAGGGAAAGAAAGCTTATTTTATGAGAAAAAACTAAAGAGGTTGGCTTGTTTAACCTAATAAAATCAAGATGGGGAATATGCCTGTCACCTATAAATACATAAAGGAAGTAAATATTATGAAGGTAGAACCGATTTAAGCTAAAGGGCAGCACACACAAATATTTCTAGCCACCCCTAAATTTAGGCTAGAAGCTGCATTTTTAATCAGAGCAGCCAAGTTCTGGAGCAGCTTCAAATGGAAGTGGAAGGAACAGGAAATCCAGCTGGTCTTTGACCCAAGCATGATCTATTCTTTGACAGGACACAGCTGAGAGGTAACAGGTCAGACTCCACACAGTCCTCAGTGCAAATGGGGTAAGGAGTTGACTGGTGAGGGTACCAGCACCGATGCCCACAGTTATCCTGTCCCAGCCAGCATCTGCCAGGAGCCACTGGGAACCTGCACACCCTCACACTACCCATCTGCACGGCAAGGGGGCTGTATGACACGGGGAAATTGGGTGTTTTTAACCCAAACCTCGCAAAAATGCCAACGTTTTGGTGTCAAACACGGCAGAAAGGGCCGCAAGGTGCCTTTTGGGAAGGCACAGCAAGGAGTTTTAATTTCCTGGACACCTTCAGACAGCAGGAGAGCCGTCCTGCGGCGAGAAGCCTTGCTGTAGTGAGGAAGCTTGAGGACAACATCTGGACCGAGCTGCTGCCAAATTCAACAGCTGGAATACCTGCAAGCTGCAGCTGCCCTTCAGAGGACACGACAATGCCTGACCAAGGCACCCTTGCTTGGGAACACAAGACACAGGGGAAGGGAGTTACCATGGCCACAACGCCTTACTGGCAGCTGGCTCTGAGCAACGTGGAAAGGAGACTCCGAAATCAAGGCACACGGTAGTTTTTCTACTTCTTTTCTGCGCAGCTCGAGCACGTTAGAGAAAACTTTCTTTTCTCCTTAACCATAAAATCTCACCTGTTCTCCAGCAGCTTTGGGGGTGGCAGGGAAACACCGGTGATGGCTCCCAGGAGCACATACCTGACTGTGCAGGAGTGCGTGCCTGCGGGGCACTCCTCCGCCACGCTGCACATGCCTGGCGTTGTTTCCATCCCACAGCCAAGTTTGCAGAGAAAAGTATTTTGTCTACAGATGGCTGGAATCTGCTTACAAGCAGGGAGAGGATCTGAGAAGGAGTTTCAAGCCGATCACCACCACAGTCCTAGAAACTATCAAAGGGAATCATCTAGAAATGAAGCAAATCACACCTTCTCCCAGCTCCAGTGGGAAGCTCCTGGGAGTCTGGGGACATCAACTCTCAGCATATTTTTGAAAATAAAATTATAGCAAATTTCTTTGAAATCCAAGAGGAAAAAGTACAGGCAATCACAGCTCATTGTAAACCCTGACCCATCTCAGTGGGCACAGCCCTTATTCCTTTTTAGCAGGGTTTAAGTACACCAGTTAGCAAGATCCTGAAGCACTGTGCTTTTACTGCTCCAGCTGAGAAAGGCAAAGCAGCCTGAGAAAAAGACCAGAGCAATTTGCCGTGAAACTTTCCAGTAAAACAAAAATGCGCCCCGGCACCCAAAATTGCCTACGCAGTTCTCACTAGCCAGGAATCAAATCCCTGCAGCAAAGGTCAGCTGTGCTCAGCAGCCAACATGCATTCCCTGCAGGGAGAGCCTTTCCAGAGACAGCAGCTAAGTGAGAGCCTGCTGCACTTTTAAAATCGATTTCAAGGTGAACAGATGCAATATGCACATGGGTAGGCCCAGGGACGAGCGTGAAAAATCGCTCCCAGCGTATGCTGAACCGCACACAACCAGCAGCTGCTGGTCCTCATCCAGCCCAGTCCATTCCAGGCATATTGGTGTTATCCAACACACCTCACACCAACACGGCAGAAGTATTGTTTGAAGCCTCCAGGTGGGGTGGAAATAATCCATCAGGATTTTCCTGTATCCACTGGGGCTATCACAGATGACTTTTGTGCCAGGAAAAGACGACAGAGGAAGCTGTGGTGTTACACAAACACTAACAATTACTCTTGCCATCAAAGCAGCTATTAAGACAACACTAGAACAAGCCACTCGGATGCAAAATCCCCAACCAAAGTTGTAGTTTCTGTAACGTGAGATCTTGGGCTCACCACACCTGCCTGGGCTCTGGCAGCCCAGTGCTGTCCAGGTGCCCTGTGCTCTGAACAGGCTGTGGGTAAAGCCGGGCAGGGACCTCAGCCAACATCAACTCAAAGTCCCGGAGACCAGCCCGGCCCCTTCCCCAACTCCTCTGGCCCCTTCCCTGACTCCTTCCATGCCTTCCTCCTCCCTGTCTGACCCTCTGTCAGTAACAGCTGCATTCTTCGGATTTTCTGCCCACTTGGCACCCTCGCTGGAGCCAGCGGGATCACGTACCGGGATTGGGATAACTGTGTGACAGTACACAGAGCTAAACCAAACCTGCCTTCAAGCAGAGGCTGAGCTGTCAGACTTGCTCCTGACTTGCTCTCCATCTCCCTCTGATCTTCTGAGACACTCCAGAAGCTTGTCCTCTTATAATGCTTTCTAAAAATGGCTATTTAAAACTTATTTTTCAATTTTGCTCTTTGGAAGGCAATTCTGGTTTTTAAGAACCGAATTTTCTGAACTCCACATGATACAAGCAAACCCTCCCAGGAAAGGACTAATAATGAGCACATTTGTGTTCAGCTGTGCCCCTACTTTCCTATGGGCTATTCTAACACTCTCCTGCACTTGGGACCGATTCCAAAACTCAGCTTTCAGGTGCCTGCAGTGCCAGCAGCGTGAGGTTAATTCAGACAAGGGGAAAGGCTTCCCAAGAGGACTTAGGGACAAGGTCAGAAGAGACGGTGTCACAGGCAGCCCAGAGCCCCGCTGGTAGAACAGGGTCTGTTTGTCTGGCAGTGTTTTGTTACCACAGCGAAGCAAACTCCCCAAGCCTGAGCAGCAATCCCAGGGAATCTGTAGCTCCCTGGATCCCGAGGCAACATCTCCTCACAAATGTGCCCCTCATTCCAGGGGCAGGGCATCTGAGTTTAAATACAACCAACAAACCTGATTAGTCATCCCTGAGAACTTCCCTCTCTTTGTTACAGAAAAAAGGAACTTTGCAATGAGGTGAGACTTTATTTTTTAATAAAAATCCTTCTTCCGTAGTCCTACAAAACATTAAGGCTGCTTTCGCAGCCCCCTTCATGACCCAGGTCGATAATGGGGTGACTCTCTTGACTCCTGCACGAATAGAACTGAAAATGAGCCCTCAGGGAATGGCGTTTCTCACCTGGACAACTTCTCCATTGGAAGCAATTAAATCCGTGGGGATGGAGACTCTGAAGTAGCGTCCCACCACCGCAGAGCTGTCCGGTATGCCCACCACGGCCGGCACAGTCTCCCGGAGGTCCGAGAGCACGGAGTGCATGGAGGCCTCCAGCTGGTTCTCCCAGTCCCGAACCACCTCTGCCGGCTCGCTGGGCCAGTGGCAGTGGGCAGAGGCTGCCAGCAGCAGCACGGGGAGCCAAGTCCTCCCCAGGAAAGGGGGTTGCAGTAGGCATCCAACAGTCATTCTTCCCAGGAGCCTCGGCAGCAGCGCTCCAGCCGGAAAGGGGATCGCAGGGAATCTGCAGGCACAGCAGCACAGGCACGGGATCCACCAGTCCTTCACAGCAGCCTCATTCTAGGAGTCCTGGGAACCTGGTTAGACACAGGAAACCCAATTAGCACATTAATTATGGTATCCAAGCCGGCCAGCCAACACACACAGACCTTGCAATGGGCAGAACCTACTGGCCATGCAACCCTCTGTGCCTCAGCTTTTGATTTAACTGCAAGCTACCATGACCATTAAAGAGAACAAGAGTTTCTCAGCTCCTTCTCTCAGCATCTCCAGAGAAACAAGATCCTCCTGCTTTTCCACACACACAGCTGTGTTTCTGCTCCTCTGGAGCCACAGCACCCCGAGATAGCCACAGCTAGGGAGACAGGGCAGGTACAAATGAAGCTGAGATTAAGCACAGTGCTAAGAGCTGACCTCTCAAGGCAAGCTGAAGTCAGGCTGCGACATCAGTGGATTTAAATGCCAGTTACCAGGTAGAAAGGTCCCAAGAAACCCCTGGAACTCCAAAGCTGCCATCCTGATGGCTTGATGCATGAGAGATGTTTCTGCTCCTCTGATCCACAAGCCTGGTTTTCAAACCAGGTCTCCTCTCAGGTCCAGAGCTTTTGGTATTAATGTTTAGACTTGACCGGAGGGCCAGCAATACACACCCCCAAATCAGGCTGGGGTGAGATACGCACACACCTTGTTCCATGCTGCCATCCAGCTCCCTCCTGCTCACACAGCTCATCTGTCCCCTCACTCTGCCAAGACACATCTCCAGCTCTCCCTCTGTTGTTTGCTTCTTTCACTTGCTCGCCCCTATCTTCTCTGCTCCCCTGGATCACAGATCTTTCTCTCCTCTGTTCCTTTGGAGCATTATTTCCTGCCCTTCCCTAGCTGCTCGTCCCTCCAGATCGTGCCCAGCCACGGCACACAGAGTCACAGATCTGTATCGTCATGTTCCTCCTCGCAGCCTTCTTGCAGGAGACCAAGGGATTCCTGGAACAGGACAGAATTGTTTGGGACCCCAAGGAAGCTGTACTGCCCACTCCGGCATTCTGGTTTGCAGCCAGCACAGCCCTCAGTAACCAGTCTGCTGTACTGAGGGGACAGTGGACAGACACACGGACAAGCAGGTGTTAGTCCCAGGAGCACACAGGACTGGGCTCTCGCAGGCCAGGCACTCGTGCCTTGAACCAACTCCCTTTTTCCAGGCTGTAGAGAGAAGTGGCTCCAAATTCCCAGAGCAAACCCAGCCCAACTTCTAACCACTAGCTCCCAGGGCTCTGTGATTTATTTTAGCCTGTTTCGTCTGCGCTGTGTGATGCACATCAGGCTGTCCCAAGAGACCCTGGAGCCAGTCCGTGTGGGAAGGGAAATCCCACTGCTTCTCGCCCTTGCAGAGCTCCTGGAGCAGCGTGACAGGGCTCAGCTGACCCGCTGTGCTGTGTCCAGACAGGGTGTATTGCCCCCCACGGGCTTGCAGAAGCAGGCAGAGGGTTTGCCCATGCAGGCTCCCTGGCCCAAGGCTACCACAACAGGCTCTAGGAATAACAGGAGAGATAAGATGTGGTTGCTCATCCTAAAGCCTGCACTCCAGAGAAGCTGAGAGGCAGCCTGCAAGGACCTGCACCCCTTGATGGGCCTTTCAAAACAAACCCCACATGCAGAGGAGCCGATACCTCCCAGCCCGAGGTAACAGGCCCAGGGCACTGCTGGAGCTGGCAAAGAGGCTGTGGGTAGCAGGAATTGTGAGCTGAATGTAACCTCTGGCTACAGCATCCACGAGGCAGATATCTGACCTGACCGCTGTCAGTTGTGGAAAACCTGCCTCGAGTGGAAGGCAGAAGAGACAGCAGAGGCAGAATAACATTGCTGGGAACCACAAGACAGATGGGAGGGTGGCTGGTGTGACGGCCAGCGCCACAAGAAAGCCCACTCCCCGCTGCTCTTGTGCTTCCAACTGTTCTGAGCTGACTGGGATAGGAATACACCAGACAAAACAACGGGGAAGCCAAGGTCAGTCTGTCCCAAAGGCAAATGAACACAGAGCCATAGGATATGCTGAGTTGGAAGGGGCCCATCGGGATCATCAAGTGCAACTTCTGGCCCCGTGCAGGACACCCCAAGAATCACACCAAGTACCTGAGAGCGTTGTCCAAATCCTTCTTGAACTCAAGATAGGCTTGGTGCTGCAACACGCATCAGTTTATTTTGGATGAACCTAGAGTGACTACCACAGGTAAATGACCAGTAGATGTCTGGCTGAGAAGATCCAACAGGGCATGTCAAGGAGCTACAGAGACGGAGCACATGTGCAAGAGGTCCTAAGGAGGCCACTGATCATCACAGCAGGAATCAGGGGACTCCCATCCCCACACAGTGCCTTAGAAAGCAGAAAGAACCACCTTCACCCTCCATGTAACCTGGGGCACGGCCACTGCAGTGATGACGCTTTGTCCACGAGCTACTGCTCCCCAAGCCTGCTCCTTGGAAAGTCCTGATGTGTACGGCAAGTACAGGCAGGATCAGAGTCTTGAAGCCAGGAGAGGAATGTGGCAGCAGCCTCGTGGCTGCTGCAGGGTTGAGATGCTATCAGGGAAACACGGCTGCCTCTCACTGCTGCTCTGAGCAGCCACACCTGAGCAGAGGAGAAGCACCCCAGACACACTGACCCCCAGCCCACAACCACATGGAGCTGTAAAGATGCCCGGAGAGGTTCAGCACCACGTCTTCAGGCCAGTCCCAGCCCCTGCCCTTGCCCTGTCACACTGCTCTGGAGCTCTGTGTGAGTGTGGTGCAGCTCTGTGCTGCTCAGTCAAATGACGTGATCTGGCCTAGGGCGTTTTTGTTGGATGAAGAGGAGTATTTGGGCAGAAAGGAGCTGGTTCTTGATATCTGTGGTGAACAGAAGAGGAAGATGAAGTCATCACCTATTTCAGAAACACTTATCAGAGTAGGCAACAAACACTGCCCAATATGTGCCCCTCAGCCCAGCAACTGGCTATTAAGTGCTCATGTGACACTTGCAGGTTGCAAAATTCAAGGTTTTCTTTTTAGGGGGAACTACAGAAGAACTGGCTCAGCATATGGAAGTGGAGCATGGAGGAGGTGTAAGAAGAATTCAGTAGCTGATAACAAAGAACAAATAGAAGAGGTGAGAGAACAAACTTGCACCACCAAAAAAAAAAAAATCTCTTAACACAGCTCCACCTCACCACACAATGGACAGAAGCTGAAACACTGCCAGCCTCTCACAGCATGTGCTGAGGAGGAAAGGCAGGGTGGTTCCAGATATCCCTAGAGCTGCACAAGGCATTGCCCTGCAGTGCTGAGATCCACGTGGACCTTCACTGCAAGGCAGAATGCTTTTTGGGATAGGAGGCCCTCTGCCTAAAGCCAGCAGTGCTGCTCTGCACGTCCACTGGCCACCAGCACTGTGGGTCTGGATGCAGCTGCAGAACAGAGTGAATGTTACCTGCAGCAAAGCTGGAACAAGCGCTGGGGACCTGCCTGGTGCCTCTGCCAAATTCAAGAGCCTACACCATCTCACATGGCACTACCATGGGCACAACCCTGACAGGCTTGTTTGACATACCATCCTAGTTGTATGTGGAAAAAAAAGTCTGTGTCCTGGATCATTGTCCAGAGGCACAGAGCTTTAGCTCTCTGTAAGCAAACACCTCAACGCTTCACACAAGTTTCCCAGAAAATAGGGCCAAAACCCAAACACAGATGGAATTCTGCAGGCGCTTTGCTGATCTCTGAGAAGCACCCAGGACATAGAGCTGACTGACTTAGCACTTTCCAGTTACAAGGGAAGGCTAGACCACCCCAGCTCCTCTACACAGCACTGTGCTCCTCCTTCCAGCAGGATCTGCACTGCCCAGTTTCGCAGAACAAACACAAAGGTTCAGGTTAGTCCTGAATTTCAGGATGTTTCGTTCCATCTGATCTTCCGAAAGAACTGACTTTCTCTTTATTCTCCTACTTCTGTGAGAGCTCTTTTGGTCTCAACTTCGAGCCTCCAGAGCATTGGATGAAACATCAAAGTCAGTATCAACATCTGCTTCAGTCCTAGTGCTCAGTGCATGTGCCAAGGTTGATTCCTGATCTCCAGTGCCAAACCTCCCATTGCAGAGCCACGGAACTGGGCCTGCTTGGTGATGTTGATATGATCCTGCACTTGATATGATGCTGACTTGTCAAGGCAATGCCGGAGCTTGCTCCTTCTCCGTGCAGCTACAAGGCCTGCTGACATGGTAAGGACATGCTGTACCTTCATTATCCAGGAATGCTGAACAGTGCAGGCAGGAGATGGGACTGAAGGGAAGGACTGAGAGCAGGACAAAGTAGCTACTCCCAGCCACACATCTCCCCAGATACCTTTCCTTCTACCCACCGCAGAACCAGGAGCAGAGGGCCAGGGGAAGCATTCCCAGCATGGCTGCCCTAGAAATCACTCTTCCTCTGTGGCCGATTACGGCACCACTTCGGCAAGAAGCAGTGAAAGTGAAGTCTCCCTCCAGCTGCGTCTAATCCAATTGCTCAAGCACACAATCACATCACTGGGCTGTGGTAATTAATCACCACCAGCATATTAATGCCACTGAGCCCCAGCGTGCAGAAAGCTCAAGTAACTGCTGTGCAGTTCTCGACTCCAGTTAAGAAGGTATTTAGGAGTTAGGAGGAATCCCACTTACCTGATTGCTTATTTACCAATATCCTCATTAAAGGAAGCACTAAACAAGTGGCCTTTCTCTAAGGAAGCAAACTCGGACTTGGCTAAGAAGAGCCAGCGCAACTTTCCAGAGCAGGGCAGAGCTTTTCTCTCTGCAATGATCTCCCTCCTGTGCATGTTTCCACAGGAGGATCTCCGGGCAAGTCCCGTCAGCTGCCGCGCGCCTGCGTGTCAAGGCAGCGAGCAGCAGGAATGATGAAATCCAGCGTCCCCGGCCAGGCACACAAAAATGGCACTCTGCCGTACGTGCTCCCTGGTCCAAAACACGACAGCAGGCACCCCTGGTGCCAGCCTGGCAGCACGGCCCAGGCAGAGGCGGCCGGTGCTCCGCACACGTCTGCGCTGGGCTGAAGGAGCCTGGGAAGGGGGGCAGGAGCGAGGAGCAGCTCAGAGGCAGCGAGTCGGAGCAGAGCAGTCCACCACCAAGTTATGAACTAACAGATACAGTCTCAACAAGACCTGAGACATCATATGGACAAAGAACACTCTGGAGCGTGAAATTTAGGAAACAGTAAGAAGTTTTGTGCCTGCCCTGCTCTGGCTGTACCCTGAAACAAAGGCAGCAGCCCTTCCAACAGCCTGTGTTATGGGCTATGGGAACTGCTGCAAATGGCTCTGGGGGTTATTTCCAGATGACCATTCACAGATGACTCAGGCTTCAGACTCTGCTGCGCCCAGGATGAGTTATGGAAAGAGATGTACAGCAGAGCAGCTACACAGAGATGCACTGGTCGCACACAGACTAAGGGCAAGCAGCTGCCACGAGGAAATGGGTCAGATGGAAGAAGATTTACCTTAAACTATCTCCCTGCTTCGCAGTGCTCAGAGTGACGGCATCCTGTCCTGCATGGCACTAACCAGGCATCTGTGGGGATAGTGGCTTTATACCAAGACTGGATGCCTCACTGAAAGACAAGTTCACGTGCAAGTTTCTGGCTTAATGCTGCACTCACAGCTGCCTGCTCATAGCCACATGTGCATCACAACCAAAGCAGCAGAGATCGGACTGCAAGAGAGACCTGCCCGACTGGGGAGCCCCAGAGCAGTGCTCCAGAGGCTCCAGGAGCCCCTTCCACCCTCTGCCCCCCACAGCCATCAACAGCGGCTCACCCACACACCATCAGCCCAGGAGGTACCAGCCAAGCCGTACTCAATTCTTCACCCTAAAACTGCATTTCAACAGGCTGTGTCCACCGTGTATTGTCACCACACCAAAAGCCCAACAGAAGTGACACCCAGCCCAAAGGACATACGCACGAAAGAGCTGCCTTTTTCAGCCTTGTCCCTTCTTGTATTTCTGCACTGCTCGTCTCCAGCACATCTGGTGTCAGTAACAGGAAACCCTGACGCTGAAAAACAATCTAGGGGGAAAAAACAAACCCAAACAAACTCGAAACAGCCGTGCTAAAAATGTGTGCTGGCCAGGGAAACAAGCAGCACCCTCCTACTGATGGGGAGCTCGGCTGTGAACTGTCACCAACTTGTTGCTCTCAAGTCCCACAGGCAGCTTTGTGACGCTTGAGAAGGAAGTGGTCACAGCCACAGACACCTCGCAGTGGCTTTTATTCTGCTAGAGCAAGCACCGAGATATTTAACTTTCCTGTAGCTGACAGGAAGCTTTCTGCTAACTTCTATTATCTCTTGCTTGAAAACTACAGCTCTGAGATAGTAAGAAAAGATGCAAAAAGTAGAATTTCTCTTTTTTTTCCCCCCTGTATTGCATCTCTTTGTCCAAAAGCTGGGCTACTGTACTGCCCTTCCCAGCTGGGGATTCCACTCCCAAGGAAGACTTCTTGTCCTGGAAGAGGTAAGCACTGAGGACATGCTCTCACTACCGCTCCTTCCACCAAGTACTGTGCAGGGGAGGAAGCAGCCCCAGCAGCCCCAAAACCCCTCTGCCAGGGGCACTCCTACAGAGGTACATGTGAAGGGCACTGCAGACAGCAGCAAAGGCACAAAGGACACCAGATCCTTTTGCCAGCTGGACACAGAGCGGTGTTTTTTCTTCCCCGCAGAGTGAAGTAGTAAAACTTCTAGAGGCACCACCTTCCCCAGCCTCCTGCTGCCCTGGGGAGGCAAGAGGGGCGAGTATGGTACCCACAAGTGCCTCTTGACCATGCATTTTGCACACTGACCTGACAGATTCGCTGGAAGACCATCCAGATGTCCCCCTTCTTGCCCACCCTGCTCCAGTGGCTCCTTGCAGCCTGCATGTGCTATTTGTCCTGTGCTCAAGCCATGCCTCGCGTGTCTGGCTGGGCCTGACCCGCAGCAGTGACCGGCAGCTGCAAATTTTGGCCAGGTATCACTTCTGACTCTTTGATGAAAGTTTCAGCAACCACAATCAATCCCTTCCTCCACTTTGTTATTCCCAGACAGCCAACTCAGATCGTATCTTCAAGTGCATTCAGTTGAAAGGAAACTCAGATATTATCTTCCCAACTATTTAGAAGGCCTCAGAGATCATTTTCCCCCTGTAATTACAAACATCGCAGCCAGGTAGAACTGCCATTGTTTGCTGCCAGCAGCCAGGAAAAATTAGGATATAAACATCCCCCAACAAGCCAAAGCAGGGGAACACCTTCAGCAGTGCCTCCCCGCACCTCTTGTGTCCTGTGAGCGGGCCCCGTATCAAGGGAAGGCTGGCAGAGAAGAGTGATGGGAATCAAAAGTATGAGTTGGAGTTGAGAGAGAACAAAGTGGGATGCACTGGGGCACTACGGACATGGGGAACAAAGCCCATGCTCTCCTCTAATAAAAGGACCAGAAGCCAAACTAAACCAGATCAGGCTCAAACCTAAACAAAATGGGTTTTCTCAAGGACCCGACGGGGCTGTGAACATGAATGTTAAAACCTCTCGTGGGTTTAAAAAAAAAAAAAAGGGGTGGGACAGGACAATTTTATAGAAGGCAGAGTTACCAAGGCAGCATTTCTGGCTCAAGCAGCACTTGATCCTGGGGCCGGCATTCAGGGAAGTGATGACTCGCATTCCTCCCCAGGCATCTTCTCCCGGCTTTTATTGGAAAGGGCATATAGGCTAAATATACAGCTGCAGCGGGGCAGAGCAAGGGTCTGCCTGCCTCAGGGCACGCACTGCAAAGTGGCTCTGGCTTCACTTGGGTTTCCAGCCAAAGCAAGCCCCTAAAAACTCTGCTTATAATGCCTGGTTTTGTCTGGAAACAGAGAGAGAGTGGGTAAAAATCCTAATATTTAAGTCTATGTTTAAGGGAATGTAAGCTAAAGCTAGTATTAAAATCCACAGGAAATTAAACGACAAAAGTTTATGGAAAAAAAAGATGGGACTAAGATATCCTTCCATATAAATGCCATCAGAATGCATATTTTGAAGATAAACACAACAGATGTGTGTATATATATACACACATACACATACGAACGCTTCATAAGTTTCCAAGATTTAGTAAAAAACAGACCTCCAGGGACCCAGATAAAATAGTGATTTTTGACTCCAACTTTCTCTCTTGTAGGGAAAGTTTTGCATCATGCTGCATTTGTTTTTTTGTTCATTCTGCAATGAAGACCGTGGGGTTGCAGAAAAGCATTTCAGCAGCAGCCCCCCCCCCCCAGGACAGAGGACATCGGGCTGGCAGCTCGGGCACCCGGCGACAAGGCAAGAAGGCACACGAACACAAGAAGCAAGATGTCACTTCTCAAACCCGAGGACTACAAGGCATGAGAGCCTGATCTTGTCCTCCTGAGCAGGCAGGTTGTTCCCCAGCAAGCACCAAAGGACATGTGCAGGAGCAGCTGGCGTGACAGTCACCACTGTGTGTCCTGTCCCCTGGTATCACTCACCATCCACCAGCTGTTCCAAGGCTAATTCACACCCGTTAATGACCTTTGATAGAAGTCACCGAGCTGGAAAGTGGATTTCTATCAAAGAGCAGGTTTCTGCTGCTTCAGAAACAGGTTTAAAGCAAGCCACCATCACCAACAGGCAACTGCAGCCTTTGCCCCATGCTCCAAAGGGACAAAGTCATCCCCAAGCCTCCAGCAGCACCTGAAATCTCAGCCTGGAAAAACACTCCCTCCCTAAGCTGCTCAGCTGTAGCATGCAGGAGATGTTCTCTACAGCTCTGCTCATGAGCACTGAAACCAATGAGCCTAAAAAGATTTACATCTCTTGCTTGATTTCTTAATTGAATTAAAGGCTGAACAAAACCCCTCATGAGGCTTCACAGAATCCACACGGAAGAGAAACAACGAATATCCTAACTGGAGAGGAAGCTTCCACAGGACGTCTTGTCTTATTAAGTACTAAAGAGTCCACACAAAAAGAGAAAGACCTTGAGGGATAAACTCCCAGGTCCAGCAAGGCAGAAAATCCGGAGTTTCTGCCATGGTTTGGCTTTTGGAGCACATTACATTTTGAACGGGTCACACAGAGCAGGGAGGTGAGCTTTGGTCCATCCTTCTAGCCAGAACTTCCACCTGTCTGCCTATTTATTTTTATTATTGTTTTGTTTTGCTTTGAATAAAAAGGCATTAAGCTCTTTCTGCCAATTTAGCAAGCAGAAACTACCAGAAGGGTGAAGAACACACTGAGAGGCAGAGCAGTTCTGCAAATCAACTTTCTAGCAAACTTGATCAAACTTCCAAATCCTGTTCTGAAGGAAACCCTTCTGAGGCTACATCTTTGGCAGGAGGCTTGCCTGTGTTTTGACGTGCTATTTTCATCACTAGAACAGCATTTGGGCTTCCTTAGGTCATACCTGCACCGTGGCCACCAGGCAAGCACTGGCTTTAGTGGTACTGAAGCAGGAGCACCAGGGGGTGGGCAGCTTGGGCAGGGCATCCTCCAGTGCCAGGAACACACAGCCCAAGGGCTGTGGGCACCAAACCCAAATCTGAAAAGAAGAAAGTCTTGGTGGAGGTTTCATACTCCAGAGTCACCTTAAAATGCTGATTGGCTGGAGTGCTTTGCGGAGACGCAGCCACATTCCAAGGGTTTATAATCACCTTCGGGGTATTCCACAAAATTCCTCAGATTATAAAATATTTCGAGGAGGTCCTCAAAAGTGTTCAAGCACCATAATTTCCCACAGGTTGATGTCACAGCGCCAGGGTGGAGGCACTAAGCACAGGAACGGAAGGCAAGGCTTTGGATCTCTCCCCCACCTGCCAGGGACCTGACTGCCAGGCACAGGACCTGCTGCTGCTACCAAGGGGAGGCAAGGCACAAACAGCTGACATTAAGCGGAGACAGGAACCAAGGGAAGCAGCACCAACAAAAAGCCATTTTCAGCACTCCAGTTGCGTATGCAGCAGTATTTATGTTCTTTGTGGCAGCGTAACTAAGGGCAGGCACATTCTGTTTAGAAACATCCCGCTGTTCCATCAGCTTTACCACCCCACCCTGCAACTCCAAGCCAAGGCATTAAGATTCTGCTTTATGAGGGTGCTCAGCCCTGATTTATTACTCAGCTAGCAAGACTGCCATAGCTCTTCATTTAAATATATTTACCCCGCAGTGATTGATGCAGAGCAGCCAGGGCATCAGCTGCGGACCTCCAACTTCTAATGTTTCTCATGAAAACTATTCTAAACACTTCTTGGCAGAATGAGACAGAAATGTTCCAACTTTAACCATCAACCATAAAATGGGAAAGCTGCGAAATGAAGCGGCATTGCTCCCATGTCACAGAAGCACAGAAAGTTTCTGGAGGAGGAATTAACTCCCCGAAGATCAGCAGTTTCCAGCTGGGCAACACATTCCCTCAAACTTGCAGAAATTCAGGAGCCACCAAAAGCCATCAAATGAATAACCTCTTCCTGCAAGTGCACATTTTTACAGGTTCCCTCTCCTCCTCTTGGAGACCAGGAGCAAAGGGCTGCACTGCATCAGAGACACTGCCTGCACTTCACTATCACCTCTGGCCCAAGCTGGTCTTCACATAGTACATCCAAAAAGCATCAGATCTCCAACAGCACACACTTACCAAGGCAGAAGGACAATGCATGGTCTCACAGCTCCATCTGCTTCCCAACTGCTCTGGTGCAGGAAGACTGATTTAAATTAAAAAACAAAGATGAGCACCTCAAAAGACCAGACACTAACCGAGTCTGCATCACATTCCTGCTGCATTAATTTCACTGCATTATATTTGAGCTAAATTATCTTGTTTACCTGTAGTCTGTAATTAAAAAATAACCCTCATCTGTTTTTGACCATGGCCTCAATGGCTTCAGCCAGAAGCAGGGAAGACTGGAGCTGCTCATCACAGTTCCAGTGATGCAGAGATAGCTCCAGCTTTTCTCCCCACCCTGCTCTGGAATTGAGAAATCCAGAGACAAGTTCAATTATTTCAAGGCGAGACCAGATTTCTTCACTGTAATGAGTATCAGCGGGATTTAGGGCTTTTTTAAAACACTAACATCCTGCCCCATGCATATGGATACAGTCACAGCGCTCAACTTCATTCCTTACACCAGGAATCATGCACTGAGGATCTGGCCAAAAAGGGCCAGAGAAACAACCCTGACAGCACAAAGCCAGCAGACTGACTAAATATTGTACAGGGTAACCTGCTCCTCTGTGAGCAGCACAGCACCTCACAGGTCAAAGAAGTTCCAAGGGTTGCTCGAAGCAATCCCCCTGCAGCAATTCCAACACAAACATCCTGCCATTCCCCGAGCCCAAATTTCCACTAACAAGACAGTCCAAAGGACTTAAAAATAGGATCAAACTGCCACCAGATAAGTTATTTAAAACTGGAACCCAAGGACAAACTGGGTAAAGAGCAATCACAGGAACAGGGGGAGGCAGAGAGACAACAAGGACAAGGCAAGGCAAACTGATGTTTTTGTTCCATAAGCAGCCACAGAGCCTGAGTAGTGTAACTCATTTGCAACAGTTAACTAGCTGGCACAGTATCTGGTATCAGACCTCAAAAAATGGTCATGAGGTTTAGCTGCAGCAGAAAAATCCAGTAATTTTCCCCTTCTCCATCTTGTACAGGTCAGAGGTATTAGAAGCAAGACCTGCCTGTTTATGAGGAAAAAAACTCCAAATTACGGTGTATTTCAAACAGTGTGAGCACAGGCTCCATCCGTCTATTCTGACTTGCCAGACCAAGGACTGTGCCCTGCCTTCCCAGAACACTGTGTCCCACAGATCCCTCGGTGACAACCCAGATGGCTGTGAAGGGACAGCAGCATGGACTCACAGCTGCATTCCAACACGGAAGACGGCAACAGCTGTGGCAACAGGAACAGGCAGATTAAAATATGACTTTATGTTATAAAGAGACAAAAAATTGAATAAGATGGGACAGATTCTGTACCAACTTCTTTCCCGGTGCAAAGAAACGCAGTGGAGCTCGGGATGACTCCTTCTGCAAGAATCCCAAGAATGGGGGCAAAGTCATCAGAGTTCCAATGTATGCCCCAGGAAAACAGAGTCAGATGCCATTCTCAGGCAACAAGGAAAATTAAACCAGCACTCAGCTGGGTTTTGTAACAGTTTGAGCCTCTCAACTCAAAGCTTGAGTCAAGCATCATCTCTCCCTGCTCGCCACACGTGATCTGGACACCCAAAAGCCACACTCCCCTTTCATGCCTGCATTTCTTAGCCAGGTTAGGCGTACTCCAACTGCGTAATCCTGTGCCTCTATGCCCATATTTCCATTACTTGGAGCTCTGCTCCCACAGAAACATCCTCTCTGCCTTGGGGCACGCGGAGCAGAGCCCGGCCCCAGGCACAGCCTGTGCTGACCTCGGGAAAGAAATGACAACCACCAACTTCCCAGCCCAGCAGCCACCCACAACAGTTCGAAGTGTTCCTGAGAGCGTGTAACAGCAGACAAATGCATTTGTCCTTATTCACTCTGAGCGTTTATTCTGAATCCACCCCCCCAAGTCACTCTCACTTTGATTTCGGCTCAGCACTCGCCTGACCTTCATCACTAATGCGATGTCCAAATCCCAGTAATTAGTTTAAGAGGGCATCCCATTACCAGCAACCACCCGACTATCCTTGCTGCTCACAGCCACATTCCCATGGCTGCTCTTATATCCCAATAAGTCTGCAACACTTCCCAGAAAAACCTGAGGGCTCACTGCTACCAGACAGCAGAGGAGAACATAAAACAGTTTAGGGAGAGCATAAGTGCTGTATGCAGAGAGATGCTCAAGCACGGCAGGAAAAAGGCAGCCTTGGAGTTGCAGAGAGGCCAAGAAGCTCTGAAGGTGTGTTCAGCCTGCCTTCTCTTTACAGAGCTGCTGCAGATGTGGGAAAACAATTAAACTGCTTATCACAGTATGTCCCATTCAGGCTCCAGAGCGGGAGAGCAATTCCAATCCCCAGGTGGCAAGCGCAGCAATTAGGTACCCAATGACGTGCACCAAAGCTTTGCTTCTGTTTAATTCAGTGGTTATATAGTATCTCCTTGGCTCACAGATATTAAAAGATTGCAGGTTCAGGGACCAGCTGAGGTCAGTCCTGCAGGATAGAGATGCACCTTGGATTGCATTTGGAGGATGCAGAATGGTCCAGGTGTGGGCAGGGGACTTAAAAGTCACTCAGCTGAGCCAGGTACAAAGCATGGTCACAACCACCATTTCCTCACCTGGAGGGATGAGGCTCAAAGTTTAAAAATAAAAAAACACCAAAAACAGGATTTGCACAACAGCCCACCTCTGAAGAACAACTCTGGATTAGCACTTGAGCCTTTTCTGAGCTTCATAAGGGATGGTAGTGGAAAACTGTGGTTTTAGCAGCTCAGTCCATCCCTTATAAAGCAGAGACGCTACGCCAAAAATAACCTGGCTTACTAGTTACAGTCACCAAGCACTTGCTTAGCAGCTTTGTGATCAGGGAGCACAACACTGTCTGCTCCACAGCATCACCACAGCCAACTGTTCAGAGCAAACAAATCCAGGTTACAGAACTTCCACAGAAAAAAAAATGGGGGGGGGGAAAAGCTTCCAAAGACAACAATGGTGCCTGCTACTACAGAGCAGCAGCAGCCAGACTGCCCACTGCCCCTCAGTTATTCCTCAAGACCTCATGCCATCCAGGAACTTTGCTCATTGCTGTAGGCTGAGCCTCACCCCCTCTCCCAACAGCGTAGGATGCTGCTCCTGGTCACACAGGCGACACCTAAAACCGCAAGGTTGCAAATAAGTCAAAATGTCAGAATACCTGAGAATTAAGGTTGTCTGAGAGCTGGTCACAGCAAGCACCACAGTTCCCTCCTTTTCTCCACACTTACTCCAGCTAGTTCTCTCTGCCTTTGAGAGAGGCAAGCCCATCACCCTTCCATGGCTGTCAGGCAGCAGCCCAGGAGAGACTAAATCCTGCTCCCAGCACTGCGATGGTGGCAGTGGCAGCACCTCCCTCCCACCCCCAGCAATGATTCAGCCCCTCCAGCCCCGGAGTGGAGGAGGTCCTGGATGGACAGGATCTGTGAAAACAAGTTTACAAAGCACTGGTGAACTGGGAACCTTTCAGACGCCTGTAACCTGATAAGATCCATAAGATACGGGACATTTTGCTGGGAGATGGCACATCCTTTGCAATCAGAGCCCGGGGCTGCCAGCCTTCCATCCAGCCTTTGTGCCAGTCCAAGCACCTCTCAATGCAAGCAGTTAGGGGCTGCTTGGTTTTTAAATACTGACAACCTAAAGCTTTTTAAACTTTAACTCTTGGAAATGGCTGAACTGCTTTTGCTGAAAAGCTGAAACTAAGCCCGAGGCAGGGACATGGCATGGGAAATTCCAGGGCGAGCAGTTAAGTTCAGGAGTTAAACTCGGCTGCAGTGTCAGACAGTCTCTGCGGCAGGCGGTGTGATCGGTGTCACCCAGACACTCACCGCTGCTCCGCGCAGCCCTGCGGAGGCAAAACCGCCCCGGCAGCTAAAGTTTGAGCCTGAATCCTCTCCAAATGGGAGTTCCTTTGGGGAAGTCCTGCAAGACGGAGCTCCGGCCAAGTCACGGCAACGGTGAGGTGACTCGTCGGGAATGCGCTATGGGGCTCACGGCATCTGGACGGGCGTGTTCCCCGGCTGCTGCTGCTGCTACGCCCTGCTCCGGCCCAGCCTCCGCTCCGTAACTCTCCCCCGGCACGCAGCTCCATGCGAACATCACTCACCAGCTGACCCACTTCCCGCTGGGAGCCGGGCAGGACTGCGGAGTCGGACAGGGCAGAGGGAGCAGCCAGGATGCCGGAGCCCACCGGCCAGGACCAGGTGCCAGGCAGAACGCAGTCAGGTAGCAATGCAAATGGCACTGCGATTACCACCGCTGCTTCAACTGCTGCCTTTGCTCCAGACTCTAAACTGCTTTAATACCTGAAGGCAGCACCTCCAAACACAAGCCCCGTTTAGCCAAGGTGGTGCCCTCTGAGCAGAATCTGAAAAGAGCGTTTTGCTGCAGCAAAAAGGAATGTTCCCGAGATATTTATTTTGTCCTGTGGCAATGTCTGCTCCCTTACGCTCACTGCGCTCCTTCCTTGGGAAAGATATTCCTTTCTTCCACTGCTCTTTCACAAAATCAAGAAACAATCTGAAGAAAAACTGGTAAGAGGGCTCGGGGCAGACGTGCCTTCAATTTTCTTAAAGATATCAACTATCTACATCAGCAGCATCCCTACTAAGGTAAACCACTGACAACTGGAGATGGGTGCCCGGGAGCACTGTGGACAACATTACCCACACCAGCTGGAGTAGGCAGGCAAAATATCCTGCAAGCCATCAAAGGAGAGGTCTAATCACATCACCTGCAAGCCTGTATCTTATTCTGGGCTTTGCAAGGACCGGTGCACAGAAATGGAGTGGAGCCGAAGCACTGGGATAACACAACAATTCCAACACAAGCACAGCAGTCAGAAGGAAAGCTCAGAGGGAAAAGCATCCATAATGTCGTTCCTGAGGCAGGTTTGCTCTGCTTGTAACACACACTGCCAACACACCCGGGAAAGCTGCTTAGAGATCAACAGATAAAGCCTTTTCACCATTCAGCCTGTTATTTCATGTAAATCGGGCTGTCCTGCTACAGAAAGACATTTCCATATGAAGTGCAAGGTGCTCAAAAAACCAGGAGCAGTCACAGCAAACCGTGGCTCAATCTCTTTGAACCCCCTGAAGACCAGAGGATCCTGCTCCCCCTTTCCACAGGTGCAGCTCTACAATCCAGAGCTGCACAGTCTTTTCACTCGTGATCTCCTCGAAGCATCACCACCTGACAATAGGGTTTTGTCCAGAGAAATAACTCCAGACTCCTCTGGAGATATTAAGTCATGTTTTGAAAAGCAACAGTGCAGCAAATTCAATTAACTAATCGAGCCTGCCTTCTGTTTGGGCACCATGGAAGCAAGATTTCCCAAAGCCCTTCCCTGAGATGTGGCACGTTATTGATGAGGTGTGCTACTGCAACCCTTCCAGGGTGATCTACAGGGTCTGCCTCTGCCCTCCCCCTTCTTTTGGCCTCCTGGAGCAGGGAGTCCTGCACGGAGCAGAAAATTGGGAAAACTACCCTGCTCTTATCTTGAACCCTGGTAGAGGCTGGAGGGAGTTGGAGAGGACAGGAGTAAACCAAGCCCGAGGCAAACAGTAGCTCTTTAGAGGAATAAACCACTCGTCAGCCTGTCCTGATTGATAAGTACATCTGCCAGTCCCCACCTGCTGTTCACATTCCTGGCATTTCTTTCTGCAGCATTTTTTCCCCAACTGCTGCAGAGGAGATTTAAAGGAAGGGAAACAGGTCCCAGCTTAAACAAAATTAAGAGATATCGGGCCCTGAGCACAGCAGTTTTCTTGCATCACATCAGGGAATCTGCTGAAGGGCTTTACTGCAGGAGCCCTTGCACGTTGAAAAACTTGTAATGGGCGTTATGTGCTCACCTTTGCTCGTTCCCGCCATCATACCTCTATTAAATTCCCGGCAGATAAAGCAGGGGGCTCCAGAAAAGTCTCTACAGCCAAAGTAATTTTCTGCACTGGTCATCCACCCCCTAGAACACAAGGGAGGTGAGGGTGAAAACGCAGCAGCTTCTCCGAAAGGGTGAGAGCTCCACTGCCTTTCCCGCAGCTGATGAGCACAGGCAGCTGGGAGAGCAGGCAGGACAGCTGTGCAGAGCAACAGCAGATACTGCTCGGAGGGCAGGAGCAGGAGTTTAGTTCTGGTTTTCAGCCCTGGACATGGGCTGGAAGTTCCTCCTTTTCATCATTATAGTGAGAAGGTGACGGAAAACAAACCAGTATAATTACAGCAGAGGGTGGAACATGAGCCTGCTTGTTGCCAGAAGAGAAAAAAGCAGCTTTGAGGAGTTCTCAGGAGTTCACTAAGTTCCCAACCCCTCTGTCAAACTAGATCAAAATTAGCTATTAGGATCAAATTTATTAGAGCGCATACCCATACTGAAATCCTACCAGGCTGGTTGCTGCAGGCAGCCAAGGCAAAGCCAGGCTTCTGGAGCTCAGGTGCCCCAGCACCCACCTAAAGTGATTTCCTTTCACCAAAAGATGAACTCACACGCAACTGCAAACACATTTATGAGGTTTTACTTATTTGCAGTCTTTGGGGAGAAGGAGGGAGGAGGCAGCAGGAAACAAATGCAGTTTTCCCCATGCCTGGAAGAGAAGCAAAATGCGAACCAGGTTTTTATTTTCAGCCCAGGGTGGTTATTTCCATGGCAGGCAGCACCACTCCTTAGGGCAGAGAGCACAGCAGAGCCTTTCTAAAACAGGGAGAACACAATACAAAATTTGACTGATCCCAGACACTCCTGAGGAAGAGCCCAGCCCCGTGGCTCAGCAAGGACACCCCAAACCCCGGGAGCATCAGCCACACCTTTGTGAAACAGCTTCCCAGACAGTTTTTGAGGGTGTTTCCCAAAGCTGCCACACTCACTCTTAGGAGGGAGCCCAAAGTTAGTGGTGGTGAGGGGAAGGGGAGGGCAAGCCAGGGGTGAGCAGTGTTTGATTAGCCAGCTAATGCGTGCAGCTGTCCTCCGGTTTTACGGCCCTTGGAGGAAATTTAAACAGGAACTTTCTATAAATTAACTGCCCATAAAATGAGCATGTTTTCTCAGCACACCAGAAGGTCAGGAAAGGTCTGCTCAGCCCCCCCCTTTCCCAGGACATGGCAAACAGCTCCACAGTTGCTGTTTCTCTTTCTGAAGCAGGAGAACGTGGATTCAGCCCGTGCAGCAGTGAGCTGGTGAAAGCGCGCTCGCAAAGCAATCAGAGACATTCTCCATTCACAGCAAACTAATAATTTATCTTTCCCCTAAAATCCCCAATGCAATCCAGATGTCTAAGTAGTCTTTGTCCCAGAAAGCAAACTGTACCAGGGCCTTGGAAAGACAGCTCCAGCTCCGCTTGCCAAAGTCCTCCCAAGGCTGTTTATTCTGCAGGAGCAACACACACATCGATTTCAACCCCTGCCAGGTCTCGAGGCTGCAAGCGATAAGGTGGTTATAGACACTCTCCCCCAACCCTTCTGGCTTCCTCTTCCTGGAAAGGATTATTTAAGAGTTGCCCTTAGGGATATTCTGTTGATAAAAATGCACCTGACACGTTCCCAGTTTTGAGGAAACCAGGAGGATGGGAAAAGCCAGAGTGAAGCTAGTACAGCAAACTGTGGGAAACAAAAGAAATAAAGCAAATTGTTCAGAGTGCATGAGGAGGACAAGCATGTGTGTGGTCACCTCGAGCCATGGGAGGAGAGCCCCTGGCAGTGAGGACCCTGGAAAGGGCTGTTTCACAAGGGGACAGGCTGGATCATCCCAGGAAAAGGAGGAGGAGGCATTTGGCAGAAGGGCTGAATTCCTCTGGCAACAAAGGGTAAATGCACAGCTGCACCTGTCCTGGGGTAAGGGACCCAGGCCAGGTGGGGAAAGGGATCACAGCCCTCCCAGCATCCTGCTCTGGGACTGCCAGGCAAGAGCAGCAGGTTTGCTGTGGTGGAGGGGAGGGAACTCAGCACAGAGCCCTCTTGGAATGCTGGTTCTCCCAGTCTGCCAGCAGCAGTCCAGGGGCACAGCACGCCAGGAAAAAGCTGTCCAAAACACCTATGGAAGCGTTTGGAAGAGCTGAAAATAGTTAGGGAAAAGAAACCTCATCAACCAGCCATACAACTCTTCCAGGAATATTTTAAGTGTTAGCGTAGTTGCATTCCAGTCCCTGAGTATATTTTCTATAAATATGTATTTTAAGTCGCTTTGTATCAAAATTTATTATATTACTCAAGTGCAGTGCAATGCTTCCCATTTCAGACCTGCAGGCTTCCAGCCAAAATTGCTGCTGATTTTTAAAACTGTGCTGTGTTACCTAGGGCATGAGGCTTTTTTCAGGTGCTTTCCTACAAACACATTTACTCTGTATTATAACATCAGGTCTCTACTGATACATCGAGCCCTGTGGATTAACACACCTTTATTCACAACCCAACAACAGTGGGTTTATTTTAAAATCTATGTTGTGGGTTTTTTTCCTCTTTTACAGGCCATTAAGCAAAAGAAAATACACCAGTAACTGCATGCAAAGTAACTCTCTCAAGAACTAGGTATTTTTGTCATTGACAGAGCCACAGTACGTACCACGGGCAGCGATTTCTGGGAGCTCTGTTTGAGCAGAGCTCAGGGCTGCCAGGGCACAAGCACTGCACATAACAAGCCAACTACACTGCAGGCATGCCAAAGCTCCCCAAAGACCCTGCTCCTCTACGGACGTGGCAAAGCAGTGTGCACAAAGAATACGGATCATCCTGTGTCCTGAGCTGGGTATCCTGCCTGCAAACAGGTGTTTACCCGCACACTTCAACCCAAACACGCTGCATGCATAGGGATATCCAGCCCTCTTGCAAAAGGGAAAACCCAGACACAGCAGTCGTGCTTTCGGAAGGTCCAAAGCGTTAGCAAACGGCAGGGTACGGCTGATGAGGGCTGATCCTGCACCCCCAGCTTCCATCCCATCAGGGAGAGATCTTTGAGCACCAGATACCCACAGAACACAGCTTAACCTTCAGAGCACAGATTTCCACTGCTGCTTTACAGTACACAAATATTAATACTCACAAATAAATTCAGGCCTGCCTAATCCAAAACACACACCACTGCGGCCAAGCATGTTTCGGTTGGAGAACAGACCAGACACTCCGAGCTTGGCTGCCTTACTTATTTATGAAAGCCAGACTTAAGTCAACCAAACAGATAACAACCAAGCTGAAAGCCCAGTCCTCACCACAAAACCCTCCTGCTCATCACCCTGAGGTACTGCAGTCATCTCCATCAGTGAAGACGTGCCTGCAGGGTCGGGTACCTGGGGCAGGTACCTGCCTGCCAGCGTTCCTCGCCGCTATCAGCTAAATCAGCTTAGAGGAGCTCCGTGACTGTTCACAAGGAACGGGGCTACATGACCCCTCTATCTCCTTTTCCATCCTTTACAGCTTAGGTTATAAATTCTTCAGGGACAGCTGTGAGCAGGAGGTCCTGGTGGAGCTGGGACCTCCGCAGGGAGCCACGGCAGCGGTTCCAGCAGCTCCAGGGTAAGGATGCTGGGTAAATCTAAAAATCGTGAAAAATGTTAATTTCTTGCAGTGGTATGCGGACTGCACCTAAGAAACTGCTTAACTGGACACGGGCAGAGGAATCGAGGCTAAAGTAGAGTGATTTGTCTTAGGGATTTTTGTCTGGTCGTGTACCCAACACACATCACGCAGTTGTAGGGAAGCACTGGAGCTGGGGACTTGTGAGGCCACCTGTACTGAAGTGACCACAGCAGTGGTACAGTCAGCTAAGGCTTCCTGTGTACCAGGAATGCCAGATTTGGGTATGGATATAACAGAGTCGAAAGCGATGAGCACAGAGTAATAAGGGGCTGTTACCTGTGAGTCTGGGTAGAGAAAGTGAGAGACAGGAGCAAAGAAAAGATGGGTCTTGAAACAGAGAAAAAGTAGACAATAAGGTGCAATATAAAGCAAAAAGGAAAGTGAGCCTTCTTCTGTGAGCAGCAGGGACAGTTAGGGACAGCCATGACCCCAACATACAGACTGAACTCCCCAGGACAACGCACTGGACTCTCCCCCTGGTCTGTGTCCAAAAGACTTGCTGTGAGAGGGCAAACCAGGGTGGACTCGCACCCTACCATGAAGTGGCACGGGGGGAAGGGTGACAGATTTGCTATTCAGTGGTGGTGCCATTTGTCAGATTTAGCAGTAATAATTACAAGCTTTAGAATCCTAAGTGTGCAAAATGCTCTAACTGGAAATTAGTAGCAGTGCTGTTTATTAGCAAATCAATTAAACAGTCAATAACTCGATGAGCTTCTCGTCAGAGTGTTGCTTCATAATCAGCCGTGGCTCCAGCCTGCACCCCAAAGGGGCTGGATCAGCCTGGGGCTCAGTAGGAACCCCTGGCCTGGGGGTTGGGGCTGGATGCTGACCAGGCTCCTTGGTGGAGAGGTTAAGCCTGCGTGGGCAGAGGCAATCTGGGCTTGTGTTACACGTCTGCACAACGCCGACCCACCACTGAAAACTGTGCATGCCACCACCACGGCGTCAACACACCACTGGCCACGCTTTTAATAACTTCTAATAATAATCTGGGATAAAGAGCTTAGAAGTTGGAAGTGCCTGTGTAAAGCACACCTGCAATTAAAGGGACGCTCCTCAACCACACCACGTCAGCAAGAGCAGAGAGCTGGCCAGGAAGGATGGGGCCTTCCACGCACCCTCCCACTCTTTGAGCAGGACTGACCTAAATCCTTCCCCTTTCAGACTCCAGTGACAGGAGGAAAATGAGCTGGTCTCATTAATTTCCCCTCCTGCTGCCTGGTGAACTTGTCTGCAGGAAAAAAAAAAAAAAAGAAAAAATTATTCAAAGCTATGCTGGCAACCTGGCAACTCGAACCTTCCGTGGAGCAGGAGGCACAAACGACCTGCTGCAGCATCACTCGCCCCATGGCCAAGCTCTGCCCTCGCCTCCCAGAGCTCCTCAAGTTATTCAGCTGTGGACTTTTTGAAGATCCAGTTAGGACACCAGCAAGGAAACTGTTCCTCTGCAGGGCAGTTGATGCAATAGAAGGGCACGTAGTCTGTGGACAGCTGGTGGCTCAGAAGAGACTTCTCTGATACGCAGGAGATCCCGAGACTGCCATTCTGAACGACACAGGCAATGCCACCAACTCCTCCCTGCAGCTTCCTCGGAGCCTCACTGGAGCCAAGTACACCGGGACACCTTATTTTCCTGTGTTTTTCAGAGTTCAAGTTGATTTTTTAATCTGACAGTAACAGTAGACGCCTATAAAAAAACCCCACACTGTCCTGAGCAGCTCCAGAGTCTAAAATAAACATGCCAAGCCCTGTTTGTGATGGAGTAAAAATAGCTTGTTTCTCATACCTTCCCAGGACCTCTGCTTCATATACAAAAGCTTCACAGGTTAACTACAAAAATATCAGCTGTGCAAGGATTGTCTTGATTTGAGCTCTGCACTGTTTGAAGAGTTCAGAAAACCACCTTGGCCCTGCAGCGAAAGGATGAACCCTCAAAGCTCATGTCCCGCCCAGGGCTAAAGGCCAGGCACTGCCAATTCCCTTTAATAGAAACTACTGTCCTTCTAGAGAAAAAAAAAAAAAATTAAAAAAAAAAATCCACAAACGTCACTGGAATTACATCCTGTGCTCTTTCTTGGCTGGATACTTTTTAAATTACACTAACTGTAAAATCTAGTGCAAAGCTGTGCTGCAGCTGGGACGGGCTCCCCAGGAAGCGGGGCAAGCACAATCTGCATCAAAAGGAGAAGAGAGACTGTGGCTGGTCTGGCTCACCGTAAGAAACATCACTTCATAGCAAGTTCTGCTAAATTAACTTTTTTCCAGGGCCTAAATGTACCTCACCTGGCACCTGTGATGCTCAGGCCTGAAAAGAACAGAAAAACAAGAGAGCAGCACAGCAGGAAAGCCATCACGACACTGAGTTTAATCATTACATCATTTCTAATGACAGCTCCTCTGGACCCACAAGCAAGCACCAACCTATTTATGACTTAGGCTTAAAAAAGGGCCAGAGGAAAATCTGCAGTGCATCTGAAGCCTGCTGGTATTTATACAGGCACTAAAAGGCACTCAGGGAAGAGGCCAGGCGTGCCTGTCCCCAGCCCCGCGGGCCAGGCTCGCAGGAGCCACCGGCCCCAGGAGCCTTCCCAGAAACAGCCGGCACATCTCCCTACAAGGCAGTGGTGCCAGTGGCACATGGAGCCGTCCATCTGCCTCTGCCCGGGAGCACACACCGGGTCCAACCCGCCGCAGACAGCACGAGGTAAGGCACTGCTCGTGGGACCCCCGGAGACCGCCGGCACCAGCCGTGCCCACCCCACAACCACCGCGCTCCGGCACCATTAGAATTCATCTCCACAAAGCTGGGCTCAAACTGAGGAGGCATAAATTAAGCAGCGATCTGGGGCTTCGGGTGAGACGCAGAGACGTCTCAGAAGAGCTCTTAACACAGCCACGCTCATTTTAAGTGACAGGGACAAGAAAAACTAATTTGCTTGCTAAATACTGGTTTAGTTTAGTTGGTCACATCAAAAAGCTCTACATTTTTACTTCAGATTATGTCCTTTACCACGCCCACATCACGTTAAAGGCCAATGGGATCTGTTACACAGGTCCCTGAAGTTTCCGCCTCTTCATTAAAGTCAATTTTGCACCTTGCCTTGAGTCAAAGACTTGGAAAACCATCATCTCCCCCCAGCTACTCCTTCCCATTATTAAGCACCCTACTAAATATATGAGGAAAAAAATGCACCTTTCCCAGGTTTTACATTGTCTGGCTGCCTCCCCCTCTTGTTAGACTTCCATCATTTATGGCCAAAACCATTTCAGAGAACAAGGAGAGCGATCTGCAGCTTTCCAACCCTCTTCTCCCACCTGCCTACACACTGTGACTGAAGGGTCACCTCACCAGATGCTTCAAGGTAAAAATCACAGCTTGTCTTATTTACATTAGTATTTTGTGTTAGCTGGTACATAAATGCTGCAGCTTTCAGAGGAGGATTCTCTCAAGTCCCCTGCTCTCCTCACCTGCTGTCGCTTCACATTCTTTCAGCTTATTCTGAAAGGGCAGGACTCCTGGAAAAAGTTTTCTTCTCCTTACCTGGTAGGCACTGATATAGCAGCTCAGGCACCAAACAACTGACACGCCATAGTGTCACCTGTATGTGCAACCCAGGATGTTGGATCATACTTCCACCCTCTGATGCAGTGCATCATGCTTCCTTCCTACACTGAGGCACTTTTCCTCCTATTCAGTGGCCTACGAAGATCTCAAGGGATCACGCAACACGGAGCCTGTGAGCAGCACTCATTCCTTCATGTTGGCAAAAACTCATCATTCTGTAGAGAAAGGAATGGCTGAACCTTCTTCCTGACTCTTCCTCGCTGGCCAGATGTTCCCTGTCCTGCTTGAAGATCCACAGCAGCATCATAGACAGCTTCATGGTCATTTTAAGCTGGTGTTACTTCCCGAGGAAGCATTTCCACCTCTCCCATCCCGCTCCTCTCTTCCCTTTGTGCTGGTACAGGTGTTACAGCTGCACAGAGATGTGTGAACTGACACACATTAAAGGAATGCAGCAAGAGGAACAAGAGGCCAGTTTGCCCCAGGCTCAGCTTCCTGGCTGGATGCAGGGTCTGCAGGACCACTTCTCTTTTCCCTTGCACCAGCACAAGGAAAAGGCAGGATCTCTTCTTCCTTCCAGCAGCACCAGCTCAAAACAGCTGAGAAGCTGAGCACACCAAGCTTGGACCCTGCTGTCCTTGCAAGAGCACTGCACAAGGACACCAAGGAAAACCCAAACAATCCCAAAGATAGAGAGAAAAAGAAATTAAAATGATTTTTGCTGGACTTCTCCCATTCATTTCCCACTATTGTCCTAAACAGCATCCAAGCAGCACAAACTGAGAGCGAGGGCCACCTCCCACAGCCAGCTGCATCCTGACAGCAGGCAGCACAACTCCCTTACAGCAGAACTCTCCCGACTGGATCTATTCCACATTAACAGTCTGCTCGAGCACTTCTGGGCAAACTGCAGCAAGCAGGCGAGTGACCTGACGCAGGTTGCTCTTCAGCCACTAAGCCACTTAAAAAGACATCTAAAAATACATGAAATGCTTCTCTCATGTGACTTTTCTAAGCGAGGGACTGCTCGAAACCCTGCCAACCACAAATGGAACGAGACGCCACGGCAAGACCTCTTTCCTGCACCAACAGCCTCCACATCAACAACTTGTTTGAGTCCAGGAGACCAGCCTAAGATAAAAACCTGCAGCATTATGCTTGGCAGCATCAGCTCCTGATGTAGCACCGTTCTCCCCACAGGGCTGTGATTCCGTTCAGGAGCACCACCCAGACTGGGAGCTGCAATGTTTTGCTGTGTTTCTGCTCCAGAATGATCTTTAACTAGTTACACTCCTCCCCACCAAGCCCGAAGAAAAAAATAACTTCCCAGCTCTGCTGACACAGGTAATTCCTCTCCACTGAGGAGAGGAGGTAAATACGACAACTGCTTGCCTTTGAAAGTGCTTTGCCAATCAGTTCAGCTGGCTGCTGCCACAAAGCCCAAGCAGGAAGACACTGGCCACTTCAATTACTTCAGCTGATTCTCCAAAGCCCATGTCCTTACAGTAGATTTACATCAAGTTTCCCATCAAGACTCTTCCTCCATTCCCAGATGGGAGCAGAGAGCTCTTCTGCCCTTCTGAGATGCGGACCCATGTGCTTACAAGTTTCTGTATATGCCTGTGTCTGCCTTGAACCAGAGCAGTGACAATAAAAATGAAAGGTGTCTGCTGCTGGATCAGTTCAGCCTGGAGAGCTGCTACTGGAGCTGAGGGTGGCTCTTCCTCGCTCCAAAGCGGACACCTCGCCGTGTGCCCAGGCAGCTCCAAGCTTCAGCTGACCTTTTCCAGTTGGCACAGCCTACGACTGCTGGTCCCAAACAGGGCTTAGAGTCAGCTGCACAGAATTCACTGAGAATCATCTTAGTCACTGCTTAAAGAAGAATCTCGCCCTGAACACTTGCCTAGGGAGTCAGCTTAGCCAGCCTCAATTCCCATATATGACCAGAAATGAGGACTTCAGCACGTGAAGCACTTTTTGCTGGGCTCCCAGCTGGACTGACCAGGCCACACACTACACCAGTCCAAAAGGCAGAGCTCTGCGCCCAGCCTCGCTCTCCACCTTCTCCCTCACGCTGGTGGTGGACTGCTTTTCCAGCAGGATCTGAGCTGACCAACTCATCATAAAAACACAGGTACGTGTGGCCAAGGTGTGCCTTCAGAACCGCCCCTATCTGCGGTACCTCGATTTCATCTTCACTTCAGGAAAAATCAAACCCTAAATCTCACTGCCTCCTCTGTTCCCCGCAGGGGAGAAGCTGCCTCAAACCATCTCCTGAAGCATCATATCAAGCCAAAGGTTTTGAACCAGCATGTGAACAGACTGCAAGAAATCCATAAAAAGTGCAAAAAGGCTTACCTGAAGTTGGCAGGATTAAGTTCCCTACACAAAGTTACGCACCTCCAGGGGAAGCTTTAGGAGCCCTCAGTTCAGGGAAGAGAAAAAGGCTGGAGGCTGCCGAGCCGGGTCGCGCCGGAGCAAAGCGCACAGCACCGGGATGCAGAGCAGAGGTCTGCAGGAAACAGCTTCTTCCTGTGACGGCAGGACAGCACCACGACCCCTCTCCCGTGGGATACCCACGGGCCAGGCACAGCCGACTGCCAGCCCAGGCTGAGCTCACACAGCCACGTCCAGTCACTGTGGCGCCAGCGAGAGATGCACGGCCCTACCTGTCCCGGCAGGTCCCGGCTCCGACCCGCCGCTGCTGGGGCAGGGGAAGCTGGAGGTGGAGGAGAGCAGCACTGGCACCACTCCCACTTGACCCAACGACCAGGACATTGGAGGAGCTTTGGTGGAGCAGCACAGAAGGAAGACAAGGGTCAGGATTCCAGTTTCCAGGAATAATGGGCGTGCAGTGCGGCGGTACCAGCGCTGGGACACTGGTTTGAGGGGAGGATGGTGACCGAGCCACATCACAGCCTGTGTGGTGCTTCTAGACTGCAGGAGCTCGTCCACCTCAGATCAAGGCTTTGACCAAACCTTCTCACGCCCGAATTAGCCATGGTAATCACGGCTAATTACTCCCTCTGCCACGTTCAGCACACAGACCTGCACACAACTTTTATCCCGGCTTATCACCATTGCAGCACAGGGGAGCACCGCTGCCTTCTCAAGGCTTTAGTTCCACAACATACAATTTAACATCGTTGCCAGTAGCAAGTGACGCCCTTTTTCACGTTAGATTCGACTGCAAAGTTTTTATGAGGCTACAAAAGCCCCATTATACTTTTTTTACAGTTTAGTGCCAAGAGTTCATGAGTTTTGCATGCAACATGTTGCTTTAGCTTTCTCTGGACATTTCTGAAGGAGATTTGTATTTATCCTCAACAACTGTTATTCTCAGAGGTTCAAGTTTCTTACCTCCCTAAAGGCTGACCCCTGATACACAAACAAAATTTTATTCTAAGATGTGATGAAGCCTTTCCTGAAAGAGCAACCAGCACAAGGCTGCTGGCATATGGACAAACATAACGCACTGACTTCACAAACACCACTGCAAACACAAAATTCCCTGTGCAGGGAACACAAAGTTTCACACTTTGACCAAAGAGTTCACTCCAGATAACTCAGCTGATACCATACAAACATGTAAGGTGCCATGGCACAGACCCCTGTGTTAGATTACATGACAAAGTCAGTCCAATCATTCTGTGTTACTGCCACCAGCAAAAACATTAGTGCCCAGCCTGAAAAACACCTGATCTGACCTGGACACTCATTAAAATAAGACTGACTGCCCTATTCCTAAGGCTTTATTCCATGCAGGATGGACAGGTAAGCGTTGTGATTGCACTCCAAAACTTGCAGGACCACTTCCACACCCTATGCTACAGCTATTCTGTGCACAAACAGCACACAGCAGAACCCCTCAATGAACTCAATGTGAGAATTAATGAAATAAATCAATAATACAAGCTGTTTGCACCCATTAAATTCAGTTGATGCCAATACTACTGAAATTATACTTTCCAACTTGTCTTAAAGTCTGTGCTACTGTACAGCATGCAAGAGAAAGGAAAGATCCCAGGGAATTTTGGGAGAACATCAGCAAAGGGGACTTTGAATTTTAGGAAAAATACTAAAGGAAGATTCTTTGAACCAGCACAGTCCCACCCTCGTCTCCAGGACAGTCTTTACCTGCATCTGTAGAGGCAGAAGTCTGATTTTTTTTAGAGAAAAAGAGACACAGCTACACTGATTCTGTGTAGCTTTCCAAGAGGATCCTGTGAAGTTGAACTCAGAGAAGGTTTTAGAATAACCACCTTTTATCCCCTAATTCAGGCCCCAGGCACTATCATAAAAATTCCACTAGAAATATTTCCTTTGGGGTGGGGAAACACCATGCATGGTCTGTCATGCAGGAATCAGCTCCTCCAGCACAGAGGGCTCACAGAGGTCAAGACCTAACCAGAAAGCCTAAGGGACACGAACAGGGAATCACTACGACCTCAAACATGCCTCTTACTACCCACCTGGATGTCCACACCTGTATAAGCCCTTCCTGCAGGAATCCCAAGAGCCACAACACAAAGATAACGGACCGTAACACTTCTGCACATTATTTCAGCAACTTAGAGAAGACCTGATGAAACCTTTTCCTCGAAATTCCCAGCTAGAGACCAGCACTGAAGAGCTGCTTCAGAAAAAAAGTTCATGGGAGAGGCACAGAAGGCCTATTGGAAAAACCCAGCAACTATTTCCATCCTGATTAAAGGAGAATATGAACAGCAGCCTGGGCTGCTGAATAACCCAGCGCTCGAGACAGGACTCTCAGTCCCTTCTCCTCTGAAACTGAGAAGTTCCAAAAAAGCCACACACGCAAGGAAATCCTTTCAGGGACTCGTGGAAGCTCTGGAAAGAGATGTGTTTCCCAATGAACGTGAAAGAGTTCATTTGGGAGCCAAACTGGCACGGGAAGGAAGAATCAAGCAGTGCCACCCCAGCTCAGAGAGCCCCTACACCACAACCCGAAGCTGTGACAGTGGCACGAGACTTTCACATCACCTGTCGTAATTCAACACTCCAGTGGAAAACTGATGGTTCAAACTATCACCCAGCCTCTTCTTACTCAAGCTCATCCAAAGATCAGTCCCTAGCCCATGGGACTGATATAAAATGATCAGTATCTCCTACTAGACACCCTCATCAAAATTACCAAATGCTAATCCCCACCCTTAAGGAACACACTTCACAGAAGATTAAACTTTCTGAAGTTGAAATACACAATCTAGTTAAAAAAAAACCCAAAACACAAAGAGCCCAAGTGAATTCAGCATCGACATGTCCAGCACTTGTGTCACCTGTAACTGCACAAGAGTAAACTGAAACCTCTCTGTAAGCACTTTTTCATCCCCGAGGAGGGAAGGCAGGAATGAGGAGGGAAGGCAGGAATGCCGCTTGTCAGGTCCATAACAAGGAGCGCCTGCACCTTCAAGTACTGCAGGAAGGGGCTTCTGAGCCAATTTGCTGGAAAGCTCCAGGGAGCCAGTATCCAAAGTATTTCAGAAGCTGCCCATGTAACCCTCTGTGAATTGAACCCTTCTCAGAAAGTACAGCAGGAAAGACACACCATACCCTTACTCGGTGTTGTAGTGATGGCAAAAGCGCTGTGGTGAGACCACAACGCAAGAAAAGGGCAAGACAAGAGAACTCATTAGCAGAAACCTTCACTCAAATACATCTTTACAGGTCAGACGAGGCTGGGAACCTGGTTTTCTAAAGAAAACCCCAAAACAAAGCTGGACACTGTGGGGCTGGGACAAGTTTTACTGCTATTTCCAAGCCTCATTCTGTGCGCGTCAAGGTCTGACAGTACTTTGAATCCCGCTCTCCGGGCCCAAGGGATACCTGCAGGACAATGAAACTCGACCCTGAAGAAGAAAATATTCTGTTATTGCCAAGAGCACCATCCCAAGGGAGAGTTCTGCTGATCCAGTGGCTCCCTGCCTTCAAGGATGGTCAAACTCCCCTTCTGAACACCTTCCTAAGCCCAAGAAGAAAAGGTTGAGATGAAAGACCAACTTTCTGCCAAGTTAGCAGGACCAGTTGGTCAGTCGGTTAGTTCCGCACCACAGCTGGTGTGTGGGAGGAGGCAAGAGGGCACAGCTGAAAGCAGGGAAAGAGAAGGGCTCTGTTAAGAGCATCAAACCATGAGAGTGGCTGAAGCAACCACTGTCCTGAACTAACCCACCTCTTCCTCCTTCTCCAGGCTGGGCCTTGCTTCCTCTGCCCCTGCACTGCTGGGGCCGTTGAAGCTTCTCCTGGCTGGGGTATTTACAAGCTCCTTCCATGAACGATCCAGGTGTCGAAAGCAGAACTGCTGAGTTGAGGTGACCTTGAGCAGGAAATTGCATCTGGGAGAACAGGGTGCCCCCACTGCCTCCCCACCCCCCAAACAAAGCCACACCACTCACCTTGCCCTGTCTCCTCCTCCTCAGTCACCCAGAACAGCTCCAAGAGCCAAGGAGCTTTGTGCTGGTCCCCAGGTGATCAGCTCAGGCCCTGGCCAGGGGACTCAGACCATCTCCTTCAGACACTGTTGCACCACATCAGCTCAGATGCTCATAAAAGATGCACTGACAAAAACAGTAGTAACGTCAAACATACACAACCATTTCTCCTGCTGGCAAGCTAAAATTTTATCCTAGAAAAGCTGAACCAGAGACAGTTTCAGCCAACAGATAAGTGCAGGGAGACACTTATCACAGACAGAAAAAGACACCAGACTAGGATGTGCACCTACCTAGAGTGCTCACACAGGTTAATATGTTAACTTTCCATCCAGCAGCCCCTTAGTAGTTTGCTCAAACTTACTCAATCTCACAGAACAAGTACTAAAAGCACAGGTTCCTCGGGTTCATATTTTATTTTTCACAGCTTAAACACGCTCACAGTCCTCTGCGGGTCGGGTTTAAGGTACAGAGCTCTCCAGACTGCACAAACATCCTAAGAACAAACATTTTCAGCATACCAAGAGCTCAGATACTGTAGGTCAATCCAACTGTGTTTATTTGTATTTCGCCCAAATCGCCACCAAAGTACTCGGAGCTCAAGGAGCAACAGCCTCCCACTGATTCAGCAAGAGACTAGAAGTAATTGGTAGACAGTGTGCAAGCACCACAAAGAATGCCAGAGGCATTTATTTACATGACCCCTGTTTGCCCAAGAAGAATTCAGCGTTTGCATTTTCCTCACTCGAATTAATCATCACTAGACTTCAATCCTCAGTACTGTTTCCCAGCTAACAGGAGTAAAGGCACAAACCACCCAAAATCGGCCCAACAAAACTTTTCAGGGAGCTGGTACCGCCAGAATGAGACGCGCTTTTATTCCATTCGTTGGAATTCCTCCTCAGGCTGGCACAGCACCCCGCTACCTCTACAGGACAATTTCTCTCATTACTTCTTCAAGGGACATGGAAAAGGCAAAGCGACACCGTTCCTGTTGGTGAGCAACACCACTCCTGCCAGGGCAGAACCGTGACACCTTCTCTGCCAGGCTGACAACACACTGCACCTCACACCTGTGCTGCAGGCACTAAAGCGTGAAAATTCCCCAGGACCCAGCTGCTGCAACCACACGTTCCTCTTCTCCCTCTGACCCCAGCGGGACCAGTGGCCTTTACTGCAAAGCCCCAAGTCACCTCTCAGGTTTGTCTGCTGTCAACAGTCACAGAGGCCAGGACGAAGCAGCGCTCCCTCTGATGTTACCCCCTCACTGCTAGAGAGACAGGCCAGAATTCCTCCAGAGCAGCCGCCCGTGGAAGACAAGAGCGCTGGCCCAGCCCTGACCATGCGCTTCGTGGCTGAAGCTGCAAAAGCTCTCTCTACCTGTCACACGTCCTCCTTCACTTCCAACAGCAGCCAAGCCCAGCACATCAGGCAGTGAGGAACAAGGAGAACAGACTGGATAAGTTACCAGTGAGCACCAGCATCTCTAAAAGCAGAAAAGTGCTTGGGGTTAAAAGAAATCCCATACAAAAGCTACTGGCACACAGCAAGAGCAGAACACCTTTACTGCTATCAGCCCCCCAAGCTCTTGCTGATTCTTCAGGCCTAACACCAACAATCAAGCACAATTTTGTGCTTAATATTTACATAATGCTTAAAGAAATGGGTATGTCTAAGCCAGTTTGTGCTGTCAGCAACATCTCTCCTAGTTATTGGAGCGTTTGTGCCAGCTCCCCAAGAAGCGAGAGCAAACTCCTGCAGCAAGGAGACGGTGCGACCTGGAATCAGCCAGGCTCTGCTGATTACTCCTCTGAGTAAACAGTGGTGTTCCCAGCACTTCAGCTTGCTCTCAAGCTCCTTCCGTTGGCATACTACCCTATATTTAGGATAGAAGAGTGCAATGACAAGCATCGGGAAGAATGAATAAGTGGTTTAGGATGCTCAGTATAGCAGTGTGAAGAAATCCAAGAATTAGAAGCTCCTGAAGTGAGGAAAAGAATCTTTAAAGCTAAAAGTGGGAAGAGACAGCACTCCGTATAGAAAGTTAAATGACAAGTTTTGTTAAGAACAGTATTCCCAAGGCAAGAGACGCTAGTGGTCAATCATGTAACAGCAGTGGAAAGAATCCTGAGAGGAGAGGCCGCAAGGAGATAGCCAAATTCTTGGTTTTTTCACTCAAAAAGAAGACTTTAATCTCACTTTGGGTAGGTGAATAATGTCATACCGTTTTCTCAAGTCCAGGAGCCCAAAGGGAGACACAGCACCTCAGCGAGAAACTGGATGTTGCTACCAGGTCCCACGTCCCCTTCCCTGCACCTTCCCACCCCGAGCAGCAGGACCTGGTTAGACTCCAAAAACACACACGGCAAGCTTGCAAACTTCAAACCAGTGGCAAAACCCACTAAACCCGGGCCTGCTGACTCGATGGGCGCTGCAGCCGCTTCGCAGCCTGTTGCTTCCAAGGAGCCAAGGAGGCCACAAGGAATATTCAGCATTCCCACCTTTAGGTACGGCAGAACTATTTGACGGCCTTCAGTCACGGGCCCCGTGGACTGCAGATAAAGTTTGCCTGTCGGTGTGTCCCGCCCGGCACAGCCCCTGCTGTTACTCACGCTCCCGGCTCCCCGAGACAAGGTCAGCCCTGGGAAGCGGCGGGGCCCACGGAGCCCCACCGGGGCCGGGCCGAGGGGCTGTCCGGGACCGCCACCTGTCCCCGAGGGACCCCCAACTCCGCCAGGTCCCCGGACACGCACCTGCGCTCCCGCGGTGCCGGTCCCGGTGAGCGGGGACAGCCCGAGACGCCCACACGGGTACTGTCACACCCAAGACGGGCGACCGCCGCCGCCAGCACCTGGGCCGCTCCCGGCGGAGCCCCGCGGCTGGCCCGGCACAGCCCGGCCCGGCCCGGCCGCTCGGTGCCCGGGCCCGCTGCGCCTCCCGCCCGGGCCCGCCGCGCAC
>JAWMRA010000023.1:17271789-17378502 GCA_035584735.1 Pseudotriccus pelzelni | reverse complement strand
CCCCGCGCCCGCCCGCAAATATGTGCCCGGGGCCGTCCCGCAGCTCCAGCCGCCCGGGGACGCGGGGCCGCCGCCATGCAGCCCGCGCTGGGGGGCCTGCTCGTCCTGGCCGCGGCCCTGGCCTCAGGTAGGGCTCTCCAGGTTGGGCCGCCGCGGGGCTGCCGTGGGGCTGAAGGGTGCGGGGCGGCGCAGGGCTCAGGCAGGGCCAGGGGACAGGTTTGGAGTCCGCAGGCCCTGTCCTGTCCCGCGGCAGAGGGGGGCAGCGGGAACCAGGGCACTGCAGCGAGAGCTGGGTGCCCTGTAGGGCAGGGACCCTCCTGCTCTATGGCACATGGATCCCATGGTCCATTGGACAGTGATCCTCTGCTCCATGGGACATGGATGGGACACAGATCCCATCCTCTGTGGGGCAGAAATCCTATGCTCCATGTGACATGGATTCCATGCTCTGTGGGGCAGGGATCCCATGTTCCATAGGACGGAGAGCCCCTCCTCCATGGAACGTGGATCCCAAGCTCTGTGGGGCAGGGATCCCCTGCTCCTTAGGACAAAGAGATCTCCTGTTTCAGGGGACAGGGATCCCACACTTTATAGGGCCCCAGTGCCCAAGCTGTGCCCCCCACAGGCACACTGAGCTCCTGCCACACTCCCCAGGCCATCGCTCACCCCTCAATGACTTCCAGCGCCTGCGAGCCACCGAGCTGCTGACAGTGGCCGCAGAGCCCCCGCCGTCGGAGCAGGGCTCTGCGGAGCAGTGTGCCCAGCGCTGCGCCACCAGCCTGGCCTGCCGGTGAGCGGGACACCGGGCCACCGGGATGGGTGGGAGTGCAGGGGGCCAAGACACCCACTTGGATGCTGGGTGCTCGTATGTGACCTGGGTCCCACGGGCCCCGGCCTCGTGCAGTGCCGTGCCAGACTCCTGCTGTGCCTCCCAGGGCTTTCCACCATGACCAGCAGAGCCACCTGTGCCAGCTGCTGCCCTGGACACAGCACTCGCCCCGTGTCCAGCTGCAGAAAAACATCCGCTACGACCTGTACCAGAAGAAAGGTGGGCTGGTGCCACGGGTGGGCAAGGCGACACCACAGACTGGGCACAGGCCACCTGGCACAGGGTTTCCCACTGTCCATGTGCTCATGGCCCCGGGGCTCTGATGAGGTGCCTGGCTCTGCCCAGACTACCTGCGGGACTGCATCGTGGGCGATGGCTCCAGCTACCGCGGCACACGGGCCACGACGGAGAAGGGGCTGCGCTGCCAGCACTGGCAATCCATGACACCGCATGACCACAGGTGCCCCCGTGTCTCTGGCTGCCCCATGGCACCCACCAGTGGCCCTGGACAGCATGGGGCAATGGGGAATGGGATGGTGACAGCGCAGGGACAGCGCAGGAGCCATGGGGACAGCATGGGGGCAGTGGCACCAACCAGGGTTGGCACAGCATTGAAGCTGTGCCCACCCTGGGGCAGGGGGGTCCTGGAAGCCTTCCTACCCACCCTGCTGCCGGCAGGTTCCTGCCGTCCCCTCGCAATGGGCTGGAGGAGAATTACTGTCGAAACCCCGACCGGGACAAGCGGGGCCCGTGGTGTTACACCGTCGATCCCAACGTCCGGCACCAGAGCTGCGGCATCAAGAAGTGTGAGGACGGTGAGTGCCACGTGCCAGGGTCACCCTGGGCTGGATGTCCCTCCCACACTGAACCCCGCCTTGGCTGTCGGCAGCTGTCTGCATGACCTGCAATGGGGAGGACTACCGTGGCACCGTGGACCACACCGAGTCGGGGACGGAGTGCCAGCGCTGGGACCTGCAGCACCCGCACAAGCACCCCTACCACCCCAACAAGTACCAGCCCCAGCCCCGGGCAGCACACAGTGCCCTGGCTGTGCCAGGTGCCACGGTGGTGGTGCTGCCACCTCAGCTGCTGCTCCCTGTCTCTGGCCCAGGTACCCCGACAAGGGGCTGGATGACAACTACTGCCGCAACCCCGACAGCTCCGAACGGCCCTGGTGCTACACCACCGACCCCGGGCGGGAGCGCGAGTTCTGCCGCATCCGCCTCTGCAGTAAGTCCGTGCTGGCATCACACACAGCTGGGACTGGGGGTCCCAGGTGCCACCCTGACCCTGCTGCTCTGCCCTTCTCTGGCCACACAAGCAGAAAAACACCCACGTCCCGTCAACGTCACCACCGGCTGCTTCAAGGGCAAGGGCGAAGGCTACCGGGGCCATGTGAATGTGACCGTGTCAAAGATCCCCTGCCAGCGCTGGGACTCCCAGGTGCCCCACAAGCACAACTTTGTGCCTGAGAAGTACCCGTGCAAGTAAGGCGTGGGGGATGTGCCCGGGAAGAGTGGCAGTGGGCAGTGCCCATGAGTGTGGGGTTGATGGGGGGACACCCATACGGCCCCTACACCTGCAGGGACCTGAAGGAGAACTATTGCCGCAACCCCGATGGCTCAGAGGCACCGTGGTGCTTCACCACACGCCCTACCGTCCGCATCGCCTTCTGCTTCCACATCCGCCGCTGCCCCGATGAGCAGGACGCCCAAGGTGAGCCACGCCAGGCACCTGCCCCTGGGCGCCCACCCCAAGGTGCCTGCCGGGGGTGCCAGCCCTCCCTGCCTGTCCCCAGAGTGCTACCACGGCCACGGCAAGCACTACCACGGCCACGTCAGCAAGACACGCAAGGGCATCACCTGCCAGCCCTGGGCTGCCCAGACGCCCCATGTGCCCCAGTGAGTGTGCGAGGAGGGGCTGCAGGGACAGGGGTGGGGTTGGGCCGGGGATGGAAATGAGGATAGGGATGGTGACAGTGACTTCCTCCCATCAGGATCTCACCTGTCACCCACCCTGAGGCACATCTGGAGGAGAACTACTGCCGCAACCCCGATAACGACAGCCACGGCCCCTGGTGCTACACCATGGACCCCCGCACCCCCTTTGACTACTGCGCCATCAAGCCCTGTTGTGAGCCCCTACCCATGTGCCCGCAGAGCTAGGGGAGGACCCTGGCCACTCACTGGGGTGGCTTTGGTCCCCTCAGGGTGGCTGGATGTTGCCTCCAGTGCCACCCTGTGCTTTCTCTCTGCAGCGGGCAGCCCGGTGCCCTCCATCCTGGAGAATGCAGGTGGGAGTCCGCGGGTGCCAGGTGGGTGCCGTGGGGCAGGTGCTGATGGCACAGCCCTGGCTGATGCCCACGCTGCCTGCAGACGCGGTGGCGTTCGAGCAGTGTGGGCAGCGGGACGAGAGGCTGCAGTGGAAGGGGCGCATCGTCGGCGGCCAGCCTGGCAACTCACCCTGGACTGTCAGCATCCGCAACCGGTGAGCGGGTGTCCCGCCTGCAGTGCCGTGTGGCCAGTGCCCCCCCAGAGCTCACCCCTCGTTCCCACAGGGCTGGAATGCACTTCTGCGGGGGGTCCCTGGTGAAGGAGCAGTGGGTGATCAGCACACGCCAGTGCTTCGCCTCCTGGTAAGGCTTGGGCTGGGGCATGGGGTGCTGGGACCCCTCTGTGCCCTCATGTCCCCATCCCACAGCGACGCCGACCTAACGGGCTATGAGGTGCAGCTGGGGACGCTCTTCAGGGATCCTGGCCCTGGGGACCCTGACCAGCAGACCATCCCCATCGTGCGGATCGTCTGCGGACCCTCTGAGTCCCAGCTGGTGATGCTGAAGCTGGCGAGGTGAGTGGCCGTGCCCTGGCCTCCATCCTCCCTACTGCTGGCCGGGCTGACCATGACCCACTGCTCTCTCGCTGCAGGCCGGCCACTCTGAACGGGCGTGTGGCCCTGATCTGCCTGCCCCCCGAGCGCTACGTCGTGCCTGCAGGCACTGTCTGCGAGATCGCCGGCTGGGGGGAAACCAGAGGTACCTGCCACAGACAGCCCCTGCCAGGGCATCCCCATCCAACACATCCCCTGCCCATGCCATTCCCCTGCAATGGCATCCCCTCGTCCGTACCATTCCCTGCCCACAGCAAGCCCAGGTCCTTGGCATACCCCTGCTCACAGCATCTCCCTTCCATGGCATCCCACTTCTATGGCGCTTTCCTGCCCATCCATCTCCCTGCCCACAGCATCTCCTGGCCATGGCATCCCTCTTCCACAGCATCTCCTGGCCATGGCATCCCTCTTCCACAGCATCTCCTGGCCATGGCATCCCTCTTCCACAACATCTCCCTTCCACTGCATCGCTCTGCCTGTGATATCGCCCTGCCCATGACATCCTCCTGTCCACGACATCCTCGTGTCCATGGCATCCCTTTCCCACACCACCTCCTACCCATGGCACACTCTGCCCCCGCCATTCTCCCCGGTGTCCCTGCTTTCCTCCTGGCGCGTCCTGTGCTTGCTGCCCGCAGGCACGGCAGACAGCAGCGTGCTGAACGTGGCGCGGCTGCCGGTGCTGGCCCACGGCGACTGCAACAAGGCGCTGCGCGGGCGCCTGAAGGAGAGCGAGCTGTGCACTGCCCCGCTGCGCGCCGGCGTGGGCGCCTGTGAGGTGAGAGGGGCTGGGGACATCCCCCCCCCCTGCATTATCCAGCACTGGGGTGACACTGCTCTCTTCGTGCCACAGGGGGATTACGGGGGACCACTGGCTTGCCTCACCGCCGACTGCTGGGTGCTGGAGGGGGTGATCATCCCCTCCCGTGTCTGCGCCCGCACCGACCAGCCCGCCCTCTTCATCCGTGTTTCCCTCTATGTCGACTGGATCTACAAGGTGATGAAGATGGGCTGAGCTGGCTCAGCCCCATTGGCCTGGCACAGCTGCCACTGCGCAATAAAGGCACGGCTGTGGCCATGGGAGTTGACACTGCAGAGGGTGGTCTCACACATTTATTTAGTGCCAAACAACAACTCATGTCCCATGCTGCCCTCAGCTACACTTGCTCCATCCTCTGGTCCTGGTGTGATCCCCAGGGCCAGTGGTCACCCTGGGGCCAGCATAGCCTAGGGCCACTGTGAGCACTATGGACTGTGCTGACCTGTCCCGTCCTGCCTGGGCTGCCCAAGGTGCTGGAGGAACCAGCGGGCGCAGTTCTTGAAGACATCGGCCTCTGTCTCCACACCGGTCAGCGCATGGCCGCCCTCCGGGTACCACAGCAGCCTGCGGGGTGGGACAGGATGGGGGAATGCTCAGCCAGCGCCCTGGGGCTCCCTCCCTGCTCCCACCTGCACCCCACTCACCGTGCTGGCACGCCCCTGGCCCGCAGCACCCGGTAGAGCTCCAGCGCCTGCGTGGGGCTGACGCGCCGGTCCCGGGCGCCCACGCACAGCAGCACCGGCGTCCGCACCTGCAGCACGGCCCCGGTGGGCGCCTGGCACCCCACGCCTGGCACCCTGCACCTGGCACCCCGCGCCCATCCTGATCTTGCCTTACCTGGGCTGCCTGGGCGATGGGCGAGCGCAGTAGCATGGTGGCCACCTCCTCGGCACGTGGCACCCGCTCGAAGCAGTAGGGCAGCCCCAGGGAGGTGTAGCGCCTGCGGCACGGAGGCACCGGTGGGTGTTGTGGGGATGGGTCACGTGTGGCACGGCACAGGATGGGGGTGGCACTTACCAGTCGGGGATGTCAGAGGTGCCCAGCAGCGCGGGCAGGTTAGAGACGGGGCTGCGCAGGGCACAGGCTTGGTAGCGCTCGGGCTCGCGGGTGAGGAGGTGGAGGGCGATGAAGGCTCCGTGGGAGCCAGCCAGCAGGGCCAGGCGGTGCGGGTCCAGGGGCTCGCTGTGCAGCGCCTGCTCCACTGCCAGCTGCACCCGTGGGGCACCCACCATTGGCACCCAAACATCAGTGTCCTCCCAGCAGACCCCACCACCAGCACCCAAACATCAGCGTTCTGCCAGCAGCACCCCCCCAGCAGCCCCGGCCCACCTGAGTGTCTGCCACGTCCTGCTCACCCACACGGGAAAGCAGGGAGCTGATGCTGGCCTGGCCAAAGCCCAGGGAGCCACGGTAGTTCACTGGGGAGATGGGAGCCATGGGTGCCGTGTCTCCAGAGGGACACAGGACCACATATCCCCGAGCTCCCTGGCACTCACCCAGGAGCACGGCGAAGCCCAGCCGGCACAGTGCAGCCATGCTTGGGCGCCAGCGGGCATCGAAGACGGCATGGGGGCCACCTGGGGCCGGCATGGATGTCACCTGGAGTGCCACCAGTGCTGCCAGGGTGTCCCCACCATCCCCTCACTCACCGTGGGGGCACACAATGAGGGGGTGTGGTGCTGTGCCATCCAACGGGCTCAGCAGCAGGGCCTCAAAATCCTGGGTGTCTATGCCAGGAAAAGGTTCCTGCTCAGCACCCAGCACCCTGGGCACCCTGCCCACCCCCTGCTCCCAAGGGTCCCCGGTACCCAGGTGTGGTGGGGGCCCACAAGTGCTCACCGTGCGCAGCAGGGCTCTGCCCACCGCAGGATGGCCGGACCGTCAGGGTCTTCCAGGTGACACCGGGCACTGTTGGGGTGTCCTCCACTGGCACCCAGCGGAGGGGCAGCTCCTGGCCTGCCGGTGGCAGCACGGCCACCACCTGGGCACAGGCAGTGGGTGGCACCAGAGCCGTGCCACCACAAGGCAGTGCCATGACAAGGCTGTGCTGTGCTGGACCTGGCTGAGCCACGTGACTCTGTGCCTGGCCATGCCATGGCACACCATGCCATACGTGCCACACCACGCTCTGCCTGGCTCCACATCACGGTGCCATATCCCACTGGATATGCCACGGCCCTGCTCACCAGGCTGGGGGGGTGGTGTGGGGCGGAGCAGGTGGCCACCAGAAGGTCCCACTGGAGAGTGAGCAGCTCCCAGCACCCTTCGGGCGAGCCTGGGGACAGAGAGCATGCTGGTGATCGCAGCTGCTCACTGGGGCACCGTGGGCAGCCCGGTGCCACGTACCTGCCGTCAGGTTGGTGACTGTGGCCGCCTCCGTGTCCACAAGCAGCAGGTCCTGTGAGGGGGCAGAGCACAGGGGTGTCACCATAGGAGGAGGGGTCACCCCCCTGGCCCTGCCCTGCCCAGGACTCACCGTGCGGCTCCACTGCGGGGTGCCCAGCACGGCTCGCCGGCTGTCGGCTGCCCAGCACCGTGGTGGCAGCGCCTCTGTGTAGAGCCCGGCGAAGGCTGCGAGTGGGGCAGAACGCTGGGCTGGTGAGCTGGGGGTCGTGGGCACCTGGCTGGGGAGAGTCCCGGCCCCCTGGCAGCGCCCACCCCTGCCCACCACGCTGTGCTCACCCTCTGTGGGTTCCTGCACCACATCGAGCACCGTCGCCGTCTGCCTCGTCTGCCAGGTGAGCTGGGGAGAGCTGGTGCTCAGGGATGGACCCTCACTGGGAGAAGCTGGGGCAGGGGGACTTGGGGTCCCCTCGCCCCAGCCTGGCACAGCTGTGCCTGGTGCCCTTGGGGCCCAACTCACCATGCACAGGCGCAGGCACTGCCGGTGGGGCCCCCCCACAGCCCCCTCCAGGTAGAGCAGGCGCTGGCCATCAGGGCTCAGCCGGGGGGAGCAGGCGGCACCATTCTCTGCTGACAGCAGCTCTGTGGGCAGCAGGGGGTCAGCACCCCAGGGACCCCCCCGAGCACCCCCCAGCGCCTCAGTGCTCACCGCAGCACCCGCTCGCCAGGTCCAAGTGGAAAATCCCTGACCTGGGGAGGAAGGGTGGGTCAGGTTGGACCTCCACTATGCTGATACTGCACAGGCATCCCAGCATAGTGCTGGATGCTGAGAGGGACCCACCTCCTGTTGGAACAGGCGCTCAGCCCCAGGCGGAAGGGCTCGTGCCACCAGCCCACGAACACCACGCCGCGGTCACCCGGGGACCACAGGGCCTGTGCGACAGCCAGACTGATCCCACAGGCCCAGGCTGGATCCCCTGGGGCGATCCCTGCATCCCCATCCTGACCTGGCCAGGGGAGAGGTGCTCCGGGACACCCTCCAGCACTGAGAGGCTGCTGCTATCCAGGTCCAGGACGCAGAGGACGGGCACGCTGCGAGTGCTCAGCGCCTCCCCCCAGTCCTCGTGGTACAGGAACTGCTCGCCCTGCAGCACAGCCCTGTCAGCACCACACCCTGCAGCCCCAGGCATGGGGCTCTGCGCAGGGCACACTCACGGGGTATATGGCACGCTGACACGCTCATGGGGCACATGCCATGCTCATGGTGTGCTTGGCACGCTCAAGGGGTGCACAGAATACACTGATGGGGCACATGGCACCTACCTCCTCATCCTCATCCTCTTCTGGCTGGGCTGCCCCGGGCACATCCCAGGGGCAGGGCGGCCGGCGTTTGGGCCAGCTCTTCTCAGCCACGTAGAGGAGCCGTGTCTCCGAGCGGGACCAGGCCAGGCAGGCAAAGGGCCCTGGCAAGGTAAGAGGTGCCAAAGCCCAGCCCCGCACAGGCACAGCCAGGCACCAGGCAGGGACCATGGGGAAGGGGCGCTACCCTCCGTGTAGACCTCCCCGTGCTTCCCCAGCGCCGTGAGGTCCACGCTGTGGCTGCGCCCGCCGCTGTCCCACACCTGGGGGGGGTGGGAGTCAGCACGGGCACACCGTGTCCGCGGTGCCCACCGCCCCACGCCGGCGCTGCAGCCACGCTGCTGAGCGACCCGGGCGGCCGCCTCACCTCCAGCAGCTCGTGGCCCTGCGGCGGGCAGCGGCTGAGCACGGCGCGGCGCTGCCCCGTGGGCGAGTCCTGGCTGAGGAGCCTGCGGACGGGAGGGAGGGAGGCTGCGGTGGGCGGCACTCCGCGGGCACCGGGCGTGCTGCGGGCACCGCGCACAGCACGGGCACCGGGCACAGCACAGGGCACGGGGCACAGCACAGGGCACGGGGCACGGCGCCCCGTCGCGCAGCCCCGTCCGTGCCGTACTGGTTGCGGATGCCGGCGCTGAGCGCGGTCCTGCTGGCGGCGAGGCCGCCGGCCGTGAGCCGCACGCTGTAGTGGCGGCTGAAGCGCAGGAGGCGGCGGCGGGGCAGGTCGGGGCGGCTGCACTCTGCGGGAAGGGCCGGTCAGCGCCCGCTCACGCCGCTCCCGCGGGCCAAAGGGGCGGCGGGGGACAAGCCAGCGGCTCACCGGTGTAGAGCAGGAAGGTCTGTCCCCCCGCCGCGGCACCGAGGGCCGCACGGGTGATGGCAGGGAACTGGCTCAGCTCCCCGTAGCGGGCAGCGGGGCCGCCGGCCGCCTGGGCGGGGGAAGAGGCGGGTTGGAGGGGGAGAGCTCACCCCCATGCCCGTGCCCAGCTCCCGAAACGGGGCTGTGCTCACCCACGCAGACCTCCCTGAGCTCCCTTGCTCACCTCCGTGCCCGGCTGGGTCCCTGTGGCCATGGGCCGTGTTCTGCCACGCCGGGCTGCCGGCACGGGCCGCTCGCAGCGGGCTGCCCGCCAAGCCACGTGGGAGCAGCCCCGGCGCCAGCGGCCCGGCCGGTGCCAGCCCTCCAGCTGCTCCCTGCTGCCCAGGACGGCCAGGCACCCTCGCCACGGCTCAACACATCCCTGGCGGCACAACCGCCCACCCGCGCAGGTGAAAGGTCCAGTGGCCACCAGCTCCTGGGGCACCAGGAGCAGAGGTGACACACCGGTGCCAGCACCACCACCAGAGACACCAGGGTGCTGAGCTACATCGTTTATTGGGGGGTGGCAGCAGTGGGGGCCCTTAGCACTCCAGGTGCTTGAGCAGCCACAGCGCCATGTTCATGAAGCCATCGGCTTCGGCCTCGACACCGGCCAGCGCGTGGCTGTTCCCTGGGTACCAGAGCAGCCTGCGGAGAGAGAGGGGTTAGTGCCGTGCCTGCATCCCACCACCTGGGCAGCCAGCACCCCACTCACCGTGTGGGGATCCCCCGGGCCTTGAGGGCACGGTAATACTCCAGCCCTTGCTTGGGGGGCACACGCCGGTCGTCTTCCCCCAGCATCAGCAGCACGGGCACACGGACCTGCAGGAGTGACATGGGCTCAGCACTGGCACTGCTGGCTGGGACTGGGACAGGGATGAGGACAGGGATGGGGACACACCCGGTCGACATAGCGAATGGGTGACTTGTGCAGCATCTCTGTCCACTGGGCTGGGTCTGGCAGGGCGTCAGGTGCGTAGGGCAGCCCCGTTTCCGTCAGGCACCTGCAGGTGAGAGAGTCAGGGGCATGTGTGGGGTTGGTGTGGCAGGGAGCCCGGGAGATCGTGGGCGGCAGTGCTCACCAGTCAGGGATGTCTGTGGTGGCCACCATGGAGGCGATGTTCACCACGGGGTTCCGGACCACGCAGGCGCGGTAGGTGTCGGGGAACTGCCCGATGAGGTGGCATGCCAGGAAGCCGCCGTGTGAGCCGCCCACCAGTGCCACCCGGCTGGTATCCAGCGCCTCCTCCTGCAGCACCCGCTCCACGCAGAGCTGCCACCACAGGGGACACCCACTGAGGCAGGCAGCCCTGCTTTCTCTCCTTGGGGCACCAGTGGGAGCACGTGTGTGCCCCAGGACCGCGTGCCGGGCTGTACCTGCACGTCGCGCACGTCCTGCGTGCCCACGTTGCCGGGCAGGGAGGCCACGCTGTCCTGGCCGAAGCCCAGTGAGCCGCGGTAATTCACTGGGTGAATGGGGGGCAGCGTCAGAGCCCATCCTCCTCTGTGCCCCCACCCCAGCCCCTCTGTGGGCAGTGCCCCAGAGCCCCAGTGTCACTCACCCAGCAGCACAGCAAAGCCCACGCGGCACAGCGCCGCCGGGTACAGCATCCACCCGGCCGTGAACACAGAGTGGGGGCCCCCTGCAAATGGCACAGGCAAGGGGGTGACGCTGCCCAGCTGAGGTACAGCAGGGTGGGGACAAGCTCTTACCATGGGGCATCACGACCAGGGGGGGCTTCTGGGCAGTGGGGCCCTCAGTCGGGCGCAGCAGAATGGCATCAAAGTCCAGGCCCCCTGTGGAGGCAGAGGGTGGGGGGGGTCAGAGATCAGTGGGGGTGGTGGAGTCCAGCCTTGCCCCCCCAGGCACTCACCATACTGGGGGTGCTCCTGCTCCGGAGGGGGCTGCAGGGTGCGGATGCCCCAGCTGATGCCAGGCACGGGGAGTGTATCCTGCAGGCAGATCCACTGTGCCTGGGCCTCATGACCGGCAGTGGGCAGGACGGCCACTTTCTGTGCAGGGAGAGGGGTCAGTGCTCACTTCAAGGTGTGCACTGGGAAGAAGGGTCAGTGCCTGCACCAAGGGGCTGGTGGGCACTGGAGAGAGGGACGTGACTTTACCAACATGGGGGGGCAGCTAGGGGTGGAGAATCTGGCCACCAAGAGGTCCCGGTCGATGGTCAGGACAGACCAGCTTCCCCGGGGGCCATCTGGGGAGGAGGGAGGTCAGACTGGCAGGTGTGACCCCCTCCCCACCTCTGGCACTGGCATGGCCCTGTTGGCCCATCACTCACCAGCTGTCAGCAAGGTCGTGGCGCCCGTCGCCGTGTCCACCACGAACATGTCCTAGGGGCATGAGGGCAGAGTCCAGTGGAGCCCTGACCTGGCCTAGCCCCCCACATGCCCCCCCATCCTCACCTGGTGGCTGCGCTGGGCCGTGTCCAGCAGGATCCGGCGGCTGTCGGCCGCCCAACACATCCCTGGCAGTGCCCCGCAGTATATTCCCGGGAAGGCACCTATGGTGACAGTGGTGGCACTCAGTGTCCCTCTGTGCCCCCCCCGAAACCCCCAGGGCTGTACTCACCCCACTCCTGCCGTGGCACAGCCTCCAGCACCGTGCTGGTCTGTTTGGTGTACCAGTCGTACTGTGGGAGACACGAAATGGGGTAAGGTTTGCAGGGTCTCATCCCGCCTGCCACCACTGCAGCACGGGAAGGGGGCACCACTGCCCTCCTGCCAGCCCCCACCTTGGCAGAGGCACCCTGCCACCTCCCTCAGTGTCCCCCTGGTGTCCCCCCGCTGCTGCTCACCATGCGGAGGCGGCTGCACTGCTGGTGGGGGCCCAGGACATCATTCTCCAGGTAAACAATGCGGCAGCTGTCGGGGCTGAGCCGTGGGGACCACACGGCTTTGGTGTCCTCAGAGAGCAGCTCTGCATGGGCACAAGGGGCCGGTGAGGGGCTGTGGGGAGCTGGGGCGCCGGTGGGGTTGGGGTCTGCGCCACTCACCGCATTTCCCACCCGTCAGGTCCACGTAGAAGAGCGCTGACCTGCCAGCACACAGGGGTGTCACGGCGGGGCCGTGGGGTCGGGCTGTGGGGCTGGGTGCCCCAGGGGGACTCACCGTGGGGTTCAGGCTGTGGGGTGCCCTGTGGGGACACTCACCGGCGGTTAGTGCAGTACCGCAGCCCCAGGCGGAAGGGCTCGTGCCACCAGCCCACAAACACCACACCGGTGTCCTCAGGGGACCAGAAAGCCTGGAGGGAGAGGGGAGATGAGTGGCTCAGATGGCTGCTGGCCCCCAAAATCTCCCTTTTCCAGTTCCTTGCAGCTCCCCGTCCTGACCTGGCCAGGAGAGAGGTGCTCAGGGATGCCCTCCAGCACTGAGATGCTGCTGCCCTCGATGTCCAGGACACAGAGGACGGGCACGCTGCGGGTGCTCAGAGTCTCCCCCCAGTTCTCTTGGTACACGAACTGCTCGCCCTGTGGCACAGCCCCATCAGACCCACAGCCACCTGGCCAGCCCCCACATGTCCCAGGGCAGGTGAACCCCACCTTGAGGGGCACATCCTCCTTCTTGGGCTGCCCTGTGTCCTCATCAGAGGTGCCCAGCTCGGGGGCTTTGCTCTGGAAGAAGGACTCGGTCTTGGGACGCTTTTTCTCCGCCACGTAGAGCAGGTGGGTCTCCGAGTGTGACCAGGCGAGGCACCCAAACTGGTCTGCAGGGCACAGTCAGCACTGGCCACCCCTTCCCCCAGAACCCCACAGCCCCTGGCACCCCCAGGCCCCTCACCATCGTCGCAGACGCTGCCGTGCTTGTCCAGTGCCGTCAGGTCGATGCTCTTTACCTTGCGGTTCTGATCCCACACCTGGGGACAGAGAGCGTGGGGCGGCCCCAAGGCACAGCGTGGCTCCGGCCCTGAGGCACAGCAAGTATCCAGCCCCCCTTGGGCCACCCCCTCACCTCCAGGAACTGCTTTTCCTTCTCCTTCTCCTTGCCAGGGACCTTGCGCAGGACGGCCTTCAGTGTCCCGCTGGGGGACTCGCGGCTCAGCAGCCTGTGGGTGGGTGTCCATCAGCCCCACTATCAGCACCCCGGGGACCCCGTGTGGGGAGCGGGCTGAGACTCACTCATCCTTGATCTCGGAGCAGGTGCCGACAGGCCCCGAGTAGACGATGGAGACTCCATCATGGAAGAGGAGGTACTGGCGGCAGAACTTGATGTTCTCGGCCCTTGCCAGGTCCCGCTGCGACCACTCTGAGGGGAGGGGGGTGAGGATACCAGCTGCCTCCCCACCCGGCAGGCAGGGACCACCTGGGGTGCCCCGGTGCCCCGAGGGCACAGCCCGCCCCCGTACCGGTGTAGAGGCTGCAGTACTTGCCGCCGTACTGGGTGGTGAGGTCGGGGCCGAGGCAGGCGGCGCTGAGCCCCGGGTGCTGGCTCAGCTCCCGGTACAGCTCAGACAGCTCCTCCGTGCGCGGCGGCACCTGCGGGACCAGGGTGGCTGCAGGTGTGCGGGGTCAGGGGCGGGGGGCAAGGACCGGGCAGTGATGGGGCACAGGAGGCAGTTACTGGGGCGACAGGGTACATGGGGGGATCTAGGGGGGTACTGGGAGCAGCGTCTGCGGGTGGAGAGCTCGGGCAGACTTGGGATACACAGCGGGGTACGAGGGGCAGCTACTGCAGGGTGAGGCAGTACTGGGGGTGCAGAGCCAAGGCACTACTGGGGTACCAGGGGCTAGGAGGGTACTGGAGGGCAGCACTGGGGCACATACGGGGGATTAGGAGGGTGTCGGGGCACTTCATTGGGGTACCAGTGGGTACGAGGATACTGCGTGCAGTTACCGGGGCATAAGGGGCATCTCGGAGGGTACTCGGGGAGGTTACCGGGTACTAGCGGGTACGGGGGAAGCTGGGAGGCAGTAACCGGGGTCCACGGGGGGGATTAGGAAGGTGCCGGGGGGTGCCGAGCCGGGGCAGTCGGCGGAGCGGCGCGGGGGCGGTGCGGGTCGGGGGTGCCGGGGGCGCAGGCCGGGGGTGCGGCGTGGCCGGGGGGTGGTCCCGGGGCTCTGGCCGGGGGGTGGTCCCGGGGCTCTGACCGGGGGGTGGTCCCGGGGCTCTGACCCGCCCCCCCAGCCCCTCACCGGCGGCTCCATGGCGAGGCGTGGGCGCGGCCAGCGGCGACACTTCCGGGGGGAGGGGCGGGGCCTCCGGCCCCTCCCATTGGCCGCGGCGCTCGTGCCACCGCCCGCGCTGGGGCGCCCCCTGGTGGGCGCGGGCGGAGCCGCCGGGACCCCCCCCGCGCCCGCTCCACGTGTCCCGGCGGCCGCCCCCGGTCCCGGACACCCGATCCCCCCGCGGGGCCCCTCTGAGGCCGCAGCCGGGGCACAGGGAGCGGCCCCGCAGCCTCTGGGCCGCCCCACGGTGTTTTCCCCACCAGGTGGCTGCGGCAGGACGGGGGGGATTGGGCCCTTGGGAGGCACAGGGACCCCCAACGCAGCACCGCGGCCAAGGGGGATTGGGCCCTTGGGAGCTCACGAAACCCAGCAGTCTGTCCGGGAGAGTGGGACTGGGTCCTTGATGCTTACAGCGATCCCCCGCCCAGCACCCCGGCCAAAGGGTATTGGACACTTGGGAGTCCACAGGATCCAGCAGCTTTGTCAAGGGGGTGGGTCTGGGTCCTTGGTGTTCACAGGGACCCCCAGCCCAGCAGCCCAGGTGTGAGCTGCAGAGCCCACCAGTGCTTGGTGCCAACTAGACCCACGGGGCTCCCATCCTGGCCACCCGCACCATGCCCAGGGGTCCCAGCCCCCTGCCCACCCCACACCGCCAGGCAGGCAGGAATCGGGGCCAGTCCGTGGTTTGTGTCAAGTCCTTTTTATTCTGTTCCCACAGAAACACCTGGTGAGGGGGCAGCTTCTGGGAGGGAGTCACGACACAGCGGCGGGGGCGGTACGGCACGGTACGGCACGGTACGGCACGGTACGGGGTCACTACGGGTGGCACAGAGCACAGCAGACACGCACACCGTCACAATGTTCAGAGGGAGCGCACCCGGCATCGCACTCACCGCTGGAGACAGCGCCCAGCCGCGCTCGGCCCTCGGTCTTTGCAACCCCCCCCCCGTCCCCCCGCCCTGGCCAGACCGCCACGGTTCGGGCCGGGGGCGCTGCCCGGCGGGGGTGGGCTCTGTGCCCCCGGCCCTGGCAGGCACGAAGGCAAGGTGGCGGATGTGCTCGGGCGGCGAGATAAGCCCCGGCGGGGTCTCGGTCCCGCGTGCGATTTACACACTGTACAAGTATTTACAGCGCGAGGAGCGGCGGGGGCCGGGGGGGCACCCTCAGGCTCTGCACTTGTCCGGCGGCGGGGAGAGGCGGCGGGTGTGTGCGGGGCCGGGGGACTCCTCCGTGGGGCTGCCCGCGGCGGTGCCACGCTGACCGCCCCATCCCACAGCCGCCCAGCCTCCCCCCCGGCCTTGGGCACCGGCAGAGCCCCCCGGCGAGGGGTCTGCCACGGAGCGTGGGCTTCCCGCGGCAACCGGGTCCTCGATCACAAGTGCATAAATCTGCTAAGAGCTTTCAGTACAGCGATGGACTGATGGAAAAGAAAAAAAGAAAAGTCCAGGCAAAGAACAGCAAGCACTGAAAGGCGGGTGGAACCGTGCAGAGAAGTAGCAAGCCATGCTCTACGACGGGACAGACGGTCACGGGCGCTAGGGCTGCCCTTTGGCAAAGTGGCCCTCCGTGGGTCGAACATGCCACGAATTCATACGCACGGGTGGTCAGTACAGAGTAGTTCTCGGGTCGCTCGGCGGCACGCTTTGCGATGGAACCCTTGGGCGCGACATTGAACTGATTAGCTATTCACAGGTCTTGTTCTGGAGTCGTGTTATTTCGTTGCATAGAACATCGGGCGGGTGGGCGGGTGGGTGCCCCCCGCCGCAGGGGTGCCGGCGGGGCACTGCCAGCGTGGGGAGGCGGCGGGGCGTGGGTGAGCCCCCTCCTCGGGCTGCCTCCCCCCCTGGGGAACCCCCTCCTGGCAGGGCGAAGTGGGCTTTGGCCGCCGGCCGCTGCGCCGGCCGTCCCCGCAAAATGGCTTGAGAAGGACTTGGATTGCACAGTAAAAGGAAGGATACTGCTGGAGGCAAAGCTCTCCTGATCTTGTTCCACGGGATTTGTGCTCTTTTGTAGCCTCCTGCACTCTATTGCTTCTACAGACGACAGCCCGTGTGCTAACTCATCGCACAAAGCAAAGAGGGAAGAGGATTTGGTATAAACTTTAGAAAAATAAAACCCCAAAACCCAAAAGAAAATGAACCCAAAGAAACCGAGAAAAAAAGGAACCCCCCCCAACGACGCCCCGTGCCCCCCCCCGGTGCGGATGAGGTATACACAGAAATCAAAGTGGGATGATTAAGGCTGTTCTTGAAAGAAAAGGGGTGCCCGCGGCAGGCGCGCTGGCTGCGTGGCGAGGGCGAGCGCGGCCCTTTCAATGCTTCCAATGGCTTTGGGACGCGCGCCCAGCCGGCCGCGCCACCTGTCAGAGTCCTATGGCCTCGTATTTCGGTAGTGAAACAGTGTTAGGTCCTAGCTGACGCGCTCCGGGGGCTCCCCGGCGGGGCCAGGAGCGGGCCGCAGTGCAGGGGGCGCGGGGACAGCCCCGGTGGGGCGGATGGGGTTGGGAAGGAGGAGCGGCGCCCATGGCGCCCAGCCCTCGGCTTGTGGGGCGGAAAAACCTATGAAGAGGCCAGAGCTGGGGTTCGGAGGGAGCAACTCTGCGTATAATCTTGAGAAAGGGCCGCAGCCCACCCACAGGGCCCGACCCAATGGTCTGGATCGGGCCCATCCCCTTGTGGCGGCTGCTGGGGCTTGCCGTGTGCCGCGCTGGAGCTGCTCGCCAGGCGTGGGGGGCACCTGCCCCAGGGCGTCCGCCGGGCCCCTGCTCGGCCGCTGTTTGGTCCAGCATCCAGGGATCGCCCTGCTTTCAAAAGCTTGTGAGAGACAGAGAGAGAGGCATTAGTCTGAGCAGCCCCGGCCCCGCGGAAGGGCCCTGCTGAGCAGCAGCGTCGGCCCGAGCAAATGGGCCCCAGAGAGCCAAGAGGCACTGCCGGCAGAGCAGCTGCTGCCGCCCCCGCGCTGGACGGGCTCCCGGAGCAGAGCCTGGGCCACCCAAACCTTCCCTGCAAACCCAAGGTCTGCACCAGCATCCGCGTGGCTTCGGCCCACACGGCTCTGCCCAGAGTGGGGAGTAAGGCCAAGCCCCCATGCTTTGGCTTGGGGCCAGCACATGGACATGAAGGTGGAGATGAGCAAGCCAGAGTGAGAGGGACGGGGATGCACCAGGGCCTTCCCACAGTGGTGGCCGGGGGGCTCAGCACGTGCTGGGGTGACAGCAGTGCCACAGGAGCCCCAGGGATGGCACAGCAGAGGGGACCCCAGTGTGAGGATTCATCCTTAAGGGCAGCCAACTTCTCCAGGCCTCTACATGGGCACTCACCGTTATACTCAGAGTCTGGCGCTGCATGCTAAATTCAATGGCTTCTTCATAGGTTTTTCCACTGCAACGACTCAATCTTCACTCGCTTCCCAAACTCCTGCAGCAGGAGGGAGCAGGAAGGTGTCAGGCACAACTGGGGCAGGGAGAGCCCACGGTGCAGTGCCTGGTGCCATCTGCACTCACCTTGTGCCGTTCTCTCACCAGAACGAAGTGAACTTCTTGCCGAAAGCTGACACCGCTGTGGGGAAGCCAGAAGAGGTGTCAGTATGGCCTCCCTGGTCCCCCGCTTCCTGAGCCCCAAACTGCAGGAGCACTGCACACCAACCATCCCCAGAGCACCTGACCCCATTTGGCAGAGAAAAGCATCACCGCCCCATCCCCATCCCGGGAGCAGCCCTCACCTTCAGTCAGTTTGCCTGCTTGTTCCGCTGCCCCCCCTGGCAGGATTTTGGAGAAGACACTCTCTCCTTCCCCACCAGGCTGCCCCGTGGCCATGCCGGCGGGACCATGCGGCCCGGCCGCCCTTGGACCGGCCTTGCTGTCTGCTGGGGGACAAACAAAACCACCGTTAGCAGGGGACAGGCCCAGCTGGGGGAGCTCGGCCGAGCCCCCCAGGGTGCCAGGCAGCTGGCACGAGAGGGGACAGATGGCACTGTGCCACTGGAGCCCACTGACCTGCTGCTCCCAGGGGCTGTGCCGCCGGCGCTCTCCCTGGCTGCTGTGGCACTTTCGCTGCAGGTTTGGATGTGTCCGTCGGCTCCGCTTTTGTCTGGAATGGGGAAAACAGGTCTCACTCTCCCAGCAGAGCATCCTCTAGGGGTGGCCCAAGCCAGGAGGAAATGCCCGAACACTGTTCCACGGCCGCAAAAGAGGCAGTAAGGGATCCAGGGCATAGGGATGACTGCCCCTGGGTCTCCTCAAGGGAATGGCTGCTCCCAAGGCAGCCAGGGATGGTTGTGGTGGGCATATGGGTGGGACACTCTTTGCCCCATGGCTCCTGTCCCTAGCCCTTCTGCCAGCCCCTGGCCACAGCCAGCCAGTCCGATCCCAGGCAGAATTGTGGGGCCCAGCCAGCCATGCCCGTACTTACCGCCGGTGCTGGGTGTGCGCCCGGCTGTGCGTGGAGCGCGGCCGGTGCCTTCCCTGCTGCCTGGGCTGGCCCCGGCGGCTGCTGCTGCTGCGGTGGCCGGGCCGAGGCGGGTCCCTGTGTCCTGCCCCTGGCCTCGGGCTGTGCTGAGCCCGCCGGCTGGGCAGTCTGCCGTGCCGCTGGCTGCTGCCGTGCTGCCGGCTGCCCTGCCTGCTGCTGCCTGGCCGCCGGCTGCTGCGGGTGTGCGAGGGGCTCCGACTTGGGCGCTGTCGTGGCCGACACATGTGGCTGGGAAGGCTTCTGCGCCTTGGGGGTCTCGGTGCCGTGGTGGTGAGCAGCAGGGCGGGATGACGGGCCGTACTCAGCAGAGCTAGGGCCGTAAGGCGCGCGGGACTCAGGCTGCTGTGCCTTCTTGGAGCCGGATGGTGGCCCATGGCCGCGGGGCTCGTGGCGGCCAGACTCTCGTGGGTGCTGCTTTGCCGAGCGGCGCGGGGGCTCATCGCTGGCGTGCCGGGAGGAGCCAGCGTGGCGATCGTAATCCCTGTGGTGCCGGTGCTCGCGGTGCTGGGGGTAGTCGTCGTGCTGCCATGGGTCTTCATCGGGGGGCTCGTCATAATCGTGGTAGGTGTGCTTAACTGGGGGTCTCTTCTGTGAGGAAGAGTGGCCACCGTAGTGCCTGACCCTCTCCGCCCGCGCCTCCCTGGGCTTATCAAACCAGTCTGTCTCCTCCTGACCCAAATGATAGGCTTCGGAAACCAAAAACAAACCACAGTCAATCTCTCGCTCGAGGCTGCCCGGGCGGAAGCCATGCAATGAGTGGGAGAGGCAAGCAGCGGGCACGCGCGCGGGGGACAGCACGTGCCGGTGGGGACGGGACGCGGCACGGCGCGGTGGGGCACCGTGCAGGACCGGCTAACACCGAACACCCGGGGTGGGGGAGGAAGGCACGTGTCAAGCAAACTGAGGCGGTGAGAGTGTCTCTGCGTACGAGCGGACAGGCATGCCCCGGGGAAGTGCCATGCTCTGGGGTGGTCACCACGGGGAGCCGTTACCTTCGCTGTCCGAGACAACGCAATGGGCATCATCCATGCCGTAGCCCTCCTCGTGCTTGTACGAGTGACTCCTTGGCACGTCTTTGATGTGCTTTTGCACATCAGGCAACGAGTGGCTGGAGCAGAACTGGGAGCAGGGGTCCCCTGCAGACTGAGGGCCTGGCCCCCCTGCAGTGCGTGACCCCCCCACTGACTTCCCCAGGGGGCTGACGGGGCTCTCCTCCTCCGAGGGCTGTGAACGCATGGGTGCCCGCCCGCGGCTCTGGCTCATGCTGAGGGATGAGGGCTTGGAGCTGACTTTCTGGGAGCGCTCCATGCCCTCCCGCTCATAGGATTTGCTCCTGCTGCCCATCTCCCGGCCAGAGGACTTTTCCACCCCATAGCCAGAGGAGCGGGTTCTGCTGCTGCTGGAGTAGACCCGCTCCTCCTCATCCACCAGATCCCGGCTGGAGACACCGTAGTACTTCTGCTGCTCGTAGACGTTCTTCTTCAGGCCGTAGGTGATCTCATCCTGCATCTTCTTGGCCCTGGAGGCCACGTTGCTGCTGCCAACTGAGGTTGTTGCTGAGTAGGAGGCCAGGTCTGACTCCACATCTTTGGCTTCTTCAATGGGGGAGAACTTGGAGATCTTCTGCTCCATGCCCTGCTTCCTGTGCTTGCTGCGCTTGGAGGAGATGACGGCGGGTGCCAGGTTTTTGGAAGAATGCTTCGGTAGTGGAGTGCCAGAGCCGTGCTTGTCCACCCGTGAGGAGTGCCGGTACTCACTGTCCCCATAGTAGTAGCTCGAGCTGGTGGAGCTCCCTGACACTCTGCCATTGCTCTCTGTGCCCCGGTAGTAGCTGTTCTTCCCACGATAGTCAGGGCCGTGGTGGTCATAGATATCTTCCTCAGACTCCTCCTCAGCTTTGGTGTAGCAGCAGGGCCGGCTGGAGCTCTCGGTGTCCCCCAGGTCGCTCTTCTCTCTGCCGTGGCGGCTGTCGATGCTCGTGCCCACCGGCTCCGCTTTGTGCCCCTCCACGGCCGGACTCTCCTTGGTGAGCTCGCTGATGTCCTCAATCATCACATAGTTACGGGGGATGTTCTGCTCCAGGCTGGTATAGAGGGACTCAGAAGAGTAGCTGGCCGAGGGGCCTGGTGTCGTGCTGGTTCTCTCGGCTGGCCGGGTCTCAGGCGCCTTATACTGCTCGTAGCCACCACTCGCTGGTGCGGTGCTGAAGGCGACGTCAGGCACGGCGGAGGAGCTGGTGGCTGCGCTGATGACCTCGTAGTTGGTGGGGATCTTCTGTTCCAGGTCAGCCAGTGAGGTCTGCCGTGGCTTCTGGTGCCCACCAGCTAAGTCTGCTGGGCTCTGGTAGAGGGTGGGCTGTGCCGCCGGCACGGCGGCTGCCCCGGCGTAGGCGCTGGGGGCTTGGTAGGGGTTTGGGGGCTGGAAGCCTGGCTGAGCTGGCGTGGCCAGCTCTGGGTATGTGGTGCCGTGGGCCGGGAAGGCACCGGGTGAGGTGAAGGTGGGCAGTGGGGCTGCTGACAAGCCATCCTGCGAGGTGCTGGCTGCAGGGTACTGGGGGTGCTGCAGGCGAGGTGGTGGGAAGGCAGCGGGGCCCTGCGGGGCAGGGTAGGGGTAAGCGCCGTAGGAGGCGGCGGCAGCTGCGGCGGCAGCAGTGTAGTCGGGGTACTGTCCAGCAGGTGTGGGGCGCAGGCCAGCACTGTCGTAGGCAGCAAGGCGCAGGCTGTGCAGCTCGCTGTCGGACAGGTAGTCACGGCGGTCCCCAGGGTAGCGCAGGTAGGGGTGGTCCCGCCCACCACCCCGATCCTTCAGCAGCGACTCCTTGCGCTGGGTGATGCCCAGCTCCAGGTACTTCAGCTTGGCATCGATCTCCTTTTCCTCCTCATCCAGCTCCGCCTGCTTCTTCCGCAGCTTGGTGGCCTCGTGCTCCACCAGCCTCAGGTCACGGTCCAGCTCCTTCAGCAGGCTGGCCTTGGTGACCGGCGCGGTGGCCTTGGTGGCCAGGCTGCTCAGGTAGAGCTGGGAGGCAGCTGGGCTGGCCAGGGGGACGTGGGGCTCCTCGGGCGGTGGGCTGGGCAGTGTCCGCTTCACCTTGCGTGCCAATGAGCTTGACTGCAGCCCCCCCACCTGCAAAACCAAGGGACACTGGGTCAGAAGGGCAGGTGGGTGTCCCCCCACGTCCCACCCCAAGCACCACAGTGCTCCTCCCACGCCCCGAGGGTTGTTGTGAGGCGTCCCACTGTGCACGTGTTCCCCCACGCACCGAGGAAGCGGCATTTATGTAAAAGCGCAATAAATAGGATGGAAGTAACAGGCAGGGCGCTTTCTGTGAGTAATTACTGGGGGTGGCAGCCGGCCAAGTGCCGGGACAGCCGCGTGTGTGCCCTCTGCCGCAAAAAATGCTTTCTATCTGCAGGCACGTGGCAGAGAGACTCTGGAAACTACCTGGGGTGCTGCTGCCCCAGGAATTGCCCCGTGGCTCTTGCCTGGGCAGTTGGCAGCTCAAGGCAACCTCAGTGTGTAGAGATAAAGGTGTGATCAAGAGCCACTGCAACCTGAAATGGAGTTATACGTGATGGTGGCTCCTTGTGTGAGAAGGGGGACCCAGCAGGAGCAGGGGAAATGGGATAGGGGACAGCCCTGATCCTGCCATCCCACAGCAGCTCCTGCCTGCTGACAGGCTTGTGCAGCCAGTGGACCTTGGCTGCCAGTGTCAGTGCATGTCTGTGCCCACTGGCTGCCATCAGCTGCCACATGAAGCTGGCCTTTTGAAATATTGATTTCCACAGCGCTAATGAAACTGAAATGTCCCAAGGGGCCTCCCGGGGCTGATCCCTGAGGGGAAGGTTGTTCCCTGTGGTGACGTACCTGGGTGCTGGGCAGCAGTGGGTGCTGATAGAGGGAAAACCTGTCCTTGCCGGCCTCCTCTGCGGTGGGGCTGATGGGCTTGGGGTCAGAGAGGGAGCGCTGCATGGTCTTGATGGGGCGCGGCAGCGTCTGCTGGCGCTGGGCTAAGTCGGTGGTAAAGTGCTTCTGTGGGGGGACGTGGGCCTTGTTCAGCCGCTCGCTGGTGGCGAAGGAGGACTCCAGGAGACGGTGCGGGGACAGGGGGGAGACGGGCGAGTAGAGGACCTGAGGAGAGCGGGGTGGCTGGCGGGTCACCAGCTGGGAGAGGGATTCGGCCGGCAGATGGGACTGGTAGCCGATTTCCAGGGGATCTGGCTTCTTCTTCTCGAACTTGCCTAGGGTCTGCTGCCGGACTGCGTGGGGGTCCAGGGGGCCTGTGCTTACTATCTGGAGGTTGGTAGAGTAGGGAGGGATGGTGGTGGGCACCGTCAGCTGGGGGACCACGACGCCAGGCTGAGGGGCTGGCTCCGGCTCCGTCTGGCAGGCCAGGCTCTCACCCCGCTGTGTCTTCTCCGGGGCTGAGATGTACTTCACGATCTCCACCCGGGGGTCGTGGGTGGTGATGTGGATGGAGGGGGAGACACGGAGGAGCTGGTCGGGCTCTGTCTGCACTGAGCAGTCGCTGATGGTCTGGATGCCCACACTGGCTGTACCGCGGGTCACCCCGTCCGTCTTGCCCTCGGCACTGGCCTCGGCATGCCGTGAGGCCCTGGAGCGCCGGCGGCGCACGGGCTGCTCCCACTCCCCGCTGTCCTCCTCGTCTGTCTGCACGCTGCAGTCGGCGCTGCGCCGCGTCCGCCGCCGCCGTGACAGCATGTACCGCTCCTCGCCGTCCTCCTCGTCCGTCTGCACGCTGCTGTCCGCTGTCTTCCTTGCCGCGAAGGCCTCTCGTGTTGCCTCCTTCTCGTAGGCATCCCGCAACCGGGGCATCGAGTTCCTCTTCTTGATGCCCCGGCTGGGCTCCCAGGACTCCTCGACTTGCAGTGACATGTCCGAGGCTGAGCTGCTGAGCGGCCGCTGCGGCACAGGGTAGCGGGGGCCAGCGGGCCCCTCTGGGGGTGCCTGCCCCGGTGGGGCCCATGCCTGCCCGTTGTGTGGCAGCCCCCGTGGTGCCTCGGCGGGCCCCTCAGGCGGGCGGGCGGTGGGCTCGACGGGCGCAGGGAAGATGGTCTTCTGCCGCTTCTGCTCCTCCAGCTGCTGCTGCAGCTGGTGCTGGAGCTGGTGGATGTGCTCGAGTTGGAGGCGCTGCTGGGCGAGCTGCTCCCGCTGCAGCGCCAGCTGCGCGTGCCGCTCCTCCTGCTGCTGCTGCAGCACCTGCTGCTTAATGCACTGCAGCTCCTGCAGCTCCCGCTGCACCAACATCTGCTCCTTCTCGCGGTGCCGCTGCAGCTCCGCGCGCTCCCGCTCCAGCTCCTCCTGCAGCCGCAGCTGCCGCAGCTTCTCCAGCTCCACGCGCTCCCGCTCCAGCTGCAGCACGTGCTCCTGCTGCTTGCGCTGACGTTCCTCTTCCCGCTCCCGCTCCTCCCGCAGAGCCCCATCCAGTGGCGGCTTGGGCGCTGCAGCTGCTTGCACGCTCTCCTTGGCAGCTGCCGGTGCTGCCGGTGCCTCCGCACGGGGGGCAGCCGGTGGCGGCTCCGCTCTCTGCAAGCCACTGGCGGGGGCAGCTGGGGCAGCAGGGGCTTTGGGAGTGGGACCAGCTCCCGCCGTCGCTGGTGCTGTGCTGGCGACAGGCTTCCCCAGGTAGACGGGCGTCTCCATCAGCGAGGCTGCTGGGGCTGGACGGCTAGGAGCCGGGTGGCTCGGAGCTGCGTGGCTCGGGGCTGCGTGGCTCGGGGCCGGGAAGCGGTACGGGCCCTGTGCTGCCAGCGGGACACGAGGGGTGACCACGGGCAGCCTGGCCAGGCTGGCCAACGGGACCGCTGCCACGCCACCAGGGCCATAGGGTCTGTACAGCCCACGCAGCATGGGCCGCAGCACCGAGGCCGGCTGGGTGGTGATGGGCAGCGTGGAGGCAATGGGCGTGTTGATGGTGGAGTAGATCATGCCGTCGGCGGCCCGCACGGTTGCAGTGGAAGGAAGCATCTGCCGGATGGCGCCCAGGCGGACGCCGGGAACGTTGTACTGTGCCAGGTTGCTGAAGCCCTGCCGTCCCTCGGGGAAGGTGGGGTTGTACATCCCACTGGGTTTGGGCGGTACAGGGCCCTGCTGCTGAGCTGCCAGCCCCCCTGTACCCCCTTGCCCAGCGCTGGGGCCATAGGGCAGCATGTCGGGGCCATTGGCGTGCCGGCCCCCATACTGGTCCATGGAGTTGAGGGCAGCGCACATGCGGCTGATCTCGCGTGCCGTGGTGGCGCTGTAGTGTGCCAGGCTGGACTCCTGAAAGCTGGCCAGGTCCCCCCGGGGCGAGAAACGGTAGTCGGAGTAGATGTTGGAGGCTGAGCTGTACCTCCGCATGGGGAATGGGTGGCTCAGCAGCTCTCCTGGTTGTCGCAGGTCAGAGAAGGAGCCGTACTGCAGCCCCTGGCCCAGGTAACCCCCCTCAGCAAAGCCCACGCTGTAGGAGTGCTTCATGGTGCTCAGGTCCACAGCGGCATCGCCCGCCGGGGAGGGGAAGGGCTGATCCCCCTTCGTGTGGTAGTAGCCCATCCCTATTTCGGAGAGGTTTGTGTCTGACATGGAGGAGTAGAGGCGGCCAAAGGCGCTAGGTGGATAAAATTTCTGCTCCTCGTAGAGTGCAGGTGCTGGCGCTGGCTGCTCCCGGTAGGGGAAGGTCTCAGTCAGCTCTGGCTCTCTGCTACCATACAGGGGCCCACTGGCTTTCCGTCCAGGCGCCACCGTCGCCTCCCCAGCTTTTTTCTCTGGCATCTTGGAGGTGGGGTTGAAAGCGCCAGTGCAGCTACCGCCGAAGGGGAACTTGTAGACCATGTCACAGCAGGCCACCTGGCTTTCTGGCTTCACACCCGTGAGGTCCAGCACGTTGGTCGGCGCCTCCTCCTTTAGCACTTTGGTCACTGGGCCAGTGGCTGCCTCTTCCATCTGCACCATCATCACCTGGGATTTCTTGCCGCCCAGGGCAAGGAGAGAGCTCTGGCTCTTCAGCTCCACCGGTACTGCCCGGTACACCTCCGAGCCTGGCTCTGGTGGGAAGGACTGCGGAAGGCCACCGGCATTCTGCACCCCGCCAGTCTGTGTGAGGAGCACATCCTTCTTCGCCATCTGGCCCGACACTCCATACCTCACAAATTTGGTCTGGGGGGCAGCGGCAGGCTCAGGCTTGCCACTGGCTACCCCGCTGGCTCTGACAGTGGCCGTCTGGACTCCCTGCTCCACCTGCTTCACCTGCGCCAAGCACACTGGGCTTCCAGTCCCCTGCCCGAAGTCCACACGGCTCTGGAAAGGGTCTCCATAGACCACAGGTTGTTTGGACTGTGAAAGGATCATGGGGGAGGCGATGGCCAGGCCGGCAGTGCTGGCTGCCGCAATGATGGCATGGGGCTGCTCCTGGGCGTTGAGGTTGATGATCAAGGGCTGGATGGCTGTGGACTGCCGGTTTGGGATGTGGTCCAGGGTCAGGCAGTATTTCCTGGCCTCAGTGGCCAAGGATGTGAGATCCATGCCTTGGTCTGTTATGATGATGGGGGCAGACTTCAGCGCGGTCCGCAAATCCACAGCACTGCTGCTTGGCACCTTGGGCCCTGGCTCCACTCGGGACGTGCCGGGGATGGAGGAGATGCGGCAGAGGGAGATGTTTTCTGCAGGGAGCGCTCCCCAGCTGTACAGCCCTGTGATGCCATCAGCAGCTGAAGTCACGGCAGGTGCTTTCTGGGCATGGTCCTTCACTGGCTGTGCCCTGATGTAGGCACCTGCCAGCTGCTCTGGTTCCGGTGTCTGGGTGTAACCGTGGGCCAGCAGCTGCCGGCTTGGCCTGGTGGGGGATGAGGTTGGGGACGTCAAGGCGCCGGAGCTGACTGGCTTGGTTTGGCTGGCTGCGTCGGCCGCCAGCGTGATCACCATGAAGGCGGAGTCCTGTGAGGAGGCCTGCCGGGTCAGGCGTGGCGAGCCTGCCCGGTGCGGTGTCTGCGTCCCCTGTGCCACCATGGGGGAAGAGGTGTCCGGGCCAGCAGCTGCGGCAGAGGGACCCTCGTAGGAGAGGATGGGGCTCTGCGTCTGCGTGGAAAACTCAGCCGTGGCCTTTGTGGTGCGGGTGGGACTCTGCGTGGGGGAGGTAGGAGAGAGTGGAGGGCTGGAGGTCTTGAAGAAAGGGTATGTCTTGGGCAGCGCAGGCTTGCTGTCGCTCGCGGCTGGGAGCTTCTCCCTGGCTGTCTGCACGCTGATCTCCACCGTCCTGGTTCTGCTGGTGTCCTCTGTCTGCGAGCCATAGCTGACGGTGCTCTTTGCTGGAGTGTAGCTTCTCCCAGCTATGGATGGGGCCTCTGGAGCTGGTGAGCTGTAGCTCCGCAGTGTGCTCCCAGGGCTGCCCGCCGCTGTCGTCACCGTGCTGGCACCTTTGCTGTAGGCATAGGGAGTGGTGGTAGCCTTGGATACTGGGCTGGGTGCTGCCGGGGCACTCTGGACCTTGGCTAGGTCTTGCCCCTCTTTTGCAAAATGCTGGGTGACCCGGACATCGGGAATGGTCTTGCCGGTGCTGCTGTCGGAGCTGGCAAAGGAGACGGGAGCGGAAAGCTGTGTGGGGCTGGTGCCGGGGGTGAGCGGGCCGCCGTTCTGCTTCAGCAGGTCGGCGTAGGCGCTCTCGGCGTTGAGGAAGCGCTTCTCTTGGTATGCCTCCTCCTGCCCCTTCACCTTCTCACCCTGCTCGAGGGCCAGGTCGAAGGAAGAGGACTGGTGCATCCTGGAGATGCTCTGTGAGGTCTGCAGGATCTCCTCATACACTGCTCCCACCTTCGGCAGGGCGCTGGGATAGTCAGGCTGGGAGGGGCGTGTCAGGCCGCCGTCATACCGGTACTCGTCGGCATACTGGTAGTCAAAGCCATTCTGGCTCTCGGTGCCGCGGTAGCTGATCTGCTGGTAGGTGCTGCCGAAGGAAGAGGCTGGCTGGGCCTGCTGGACCTGCTGCTTCTGCATCATCTCTGCCTTCCTCATCATCTCCTCGTAGGCTTCCTCGGCACTCTTGAGGGGCTTGCTGGTGGGCTGGCTGGGGCCAGTCTCCACCTTCTCTGTCGGGGAGTAGAGCGACATGAAGGTGGGCAGGTTGTACTCGCTGCCCGACTTGTACAGCTTGGAGGTCACAGCGTCAAAGCTCTCTGCCTCTGAATCGATGGAAGGCGAGTACTCAGAGCAGGAGGAGCGGTGCAGCTCCTCCATCTCTGCCGCCTGTCGCAGCTCCTCAGTGGGGGAGGCGTCCTCGATGGGGGAGAGGTTGCTGGGGGGGGTTTTGGAGCGCTCCCTCCTCCGCTGAGCCCTCAGCTCCTCCTTGTCACGCTTGGTCTTGCGCGCTGTGCTCCGGATGCGCTGCTGCTCCACCTCCCTCATCTTCTCCTGTTCCCGCAGCAGCTCCTCTTCCTCCCGCATCTCCTCCTCCTCAGATGAGTCCTCAATGGTGGGCAGCAAGGGGCCGTGTGAGCGGTGCCGAGCCTTCCTCTGCTGCTTCACCTCCTCCAGCCGCTGCCGGCGGCTGGGGCTGCTGTCACTGTCCTCCTCCAGAGAGGAGATGGAGGTGGGTGAGGTGCCCGAGGTGTAACTGGGCGTCGTGGCTGGTAGGGTGGAGGAATACTCGCCCCGGGAGCGTTCCTCGGGGGAGCCTGTCAGGCTCTCCATCTCCAGCTCGGGCTCCCGGTCCAGGCTGGTGTCTGCCTCCTGGCCCATCTCCATCTCCCGGCCATAGCCGGTCGTGCTGTTAAGCTCGATGGTCTTGAATCGCCGCAGCCCACCCTGAGCCGTGCTCAAGTCATCGCCCTCTGCCGCCTCCACCTCCTTCCTCTCCTCCGTGTACATGCTGCTGGCACCATGTGGCAGGCGCCGCTTGGCCGGCGCCGGCTCTTTGCCCTTCTCTGCCTCGGCCTTCTGCCCGGCTTTGGGGACGCTGTACTTGGTGCGCCCGTAGCCTTCCTCCTCCTCTTCAAGGTTGTCCTCCTCCGCACTCATCTCCAGGATCTGCCTCCGCATGAACTCCTCATCACTCACCTCCGCCTCCCGGCCCTTGGCCCGGGGGGGCACTGGGGAGAAGCCCCCCTCACTGCTGTCCTCCACGTAGTCGTGCCGCAGCTTGCTGCCAAACTCATCTGAGGACTCGGCACTTTCCCGCCGCTCCCGCTGGTTATCCCACTCCTCATCCTCCTCCAGGATGTCCTCCAGCTCCTCGTCCGAGTCGAAGGCTTCGGGGGTAATAGAGAGGTACCGTGGCCGCTGCCGTTGTCTCTGGTCTTCCTGTGTCTCCGAACGGCCTTTCCCACGCTCGGTGGGCTCTGGTGGGGCACCTCGGCCTTCCAGGAGGGGCCGCATGCTGCTTTCCAGCTTGGTGAGCTCGGAGGGGCTGGGGGGGCTCTGCCCGGCCAGCCCGGTGCTGCTCAGCTTCTCCTCCTCCTGCTGCACCAGGCCGGTGATCTCGCTCTGCGAGCTGGAGATGCCATCGGAGGAGTAGCCGGTGTCGCTGAGGCTCTGGGGGCTGCGGGACAGGTCCGGGGGGTAAGGCTTGCTCCCATCCTGTGGGCAAGGGAGAGCACAGCGTCAGATCTGGGCGGCTCCGGAGCTACTGCCCCTGCTTCCCCCAAAACCCACTCCCAGGGAGCACACAGAAGGGCTGGGCAGCGCTGGGAGCCAGCCCAGCATGAAGGCTGGGGGCCCCTCCCCATGTTCCCAACTCAGTTGCTCATCAGCAACTTGTGTGTATGAATGAAGGCAGGTGACAGGGAGTGCTGCAAGCAGGGCATGGCACAGCAAATGGCTCTGGGGACAAAGGCATCAGGGAACTAATAAATATGTTTAAAAAACTGGGAGCCCCCAGCTCCCAAACCACCCTCCAGAAGCAGGGCAGCCCCCAGAATCCTCGTTAGTTACCAGCAGAAATAAACAGGCTCCTTGCATTGGCTTTGCAATTAGGCAGTGTGGGGGACAAGCCTCCGAGCCATGGGGACAGTGCCATCACACCCAGGGCCTGCCACCCTGCCGCAGGGGCACTGCAGACCATTTGATTTTGGGGGCACAAGAGCCTCTTCCCTGGGGGCTGCACAGCAGTGAGGGGGGCAGCCAACCCGTCCCGGCTGGTGAGGACCTCCTGCTGCATCCCCTTCCCGAGGGGGGCTCTGCTGCTTGCTGCTGGGATGGCTGCTCGTGGGGTAACACTATCCCAAGGCAGCCAAATGTTTCTCAAAATTGTACTGAATTTTGCAAAAAGTGGGACGAGGAGCTTGAAAAATGCCCACTGCTGCAACATGGAATGTGGGGAAACGAGTTTTTCATTTCATGACAAATCCAACTGCCTTTATATTACTTTAAAACAAATCTAAAGGCCAGAGATGACCTGAACTATCACATTTTGCCCAACTTGATGTAGTCCTAATAAATAGAAGGCAAATACCAGCATGCTGCCATGAAGCCTGTGAAGGTCCTAAGGCATTTGGGAATAATTGTGCCCATTTGTGAGCACAGCTGCCACCAGAGGCACGGTTCAGCACCAAGCCAGCCCGGGGCAGGATGCAGTCTCTGGGAATGCTGGGAGCTGGATGCACACTCAGAGCTTACCTCCTGCTCCTTCGCCCGCGGTGCCTCCGGCAGTGCCCGGCTCTCCTTGCTCTCCACCTCTGGTTTGGGGGTCACGCTCTTCCCCTTCGGAATGGTGATCTCAGGAGTTCTGGAAGGCTCCGTGGCAGCTTTGGGCGGTGGCTTTTCCTCTGCTGGTGCCGGGGGCTTCTTTTCTGCCACCACTGGAGGCTTCTTTTCGGCCGGTGCCGGGGGCTTCTTTTCTGCCGGTGCCAGGGGCTTCTTTTCGGCCGGTGCCGGGGGCTTCTTCTCCGCCGGGACAGGGCTGGGAGTCCTGCTCTGCTCGGCAGGCCGGAGGCTCTTGGCAGGCGAGGGCTGTGGCTCAGGGGGTGCGGCTGGCTCGGCGGGTGCGGGTGCCGGCGTGGGTGCTCTCTGCTGCTGGCCGGCGGCGGGCGGCTGGTGCCGCGGGGAGCCGGTGGACGGTGGCTTTGGGGTAGGCAGTGGCATCGGGGCAGGGTCGCCGAGGCTGCCTTCGAGCAGCCGTTGGATTTGGCAGTTCAAGCACAGCCATTCGTTCTTCTGCAAAAGAGCGGAAAGAAAAATGCTGTTCAGGCTCCGGGAGCTTCCCCCCAGGCGGGGATCTCAGCGAGGAGCTCTGCTGACGGGACACATGGTGCAAAGGACTCGGCCCACCCAAACCAAATAACTGGCTGTGGGGGGGAGCGCAGTGGTGTAGCCATACCCTACAAACCATCCCCATCCAGCTTAAACCCTATCCCTGTCCAGAACCCAGTGATGTCCAGCCAGAGGGACCATGGGTACAGCACAAGGATTGCACACTCTGCCCCACAACCCCTCAGCACCACCAGCTCTTTCACCTCCAGCCTTGCGGTATTTTTAGTTTTAAGAAAAATTAAACAATTAAAGGCAGATTACTACTGCAGCTTAACACTTCTCAGCTCCATACAGCTCCTCTCTCGCTCCAATTTGTTTTCTTTGATACAATAAAGGTTTAATAGCATAATCATAACGCTTAGGGATCCTTTTTTCTAGGTTAACAAAAATACTGGGTACACAAGTACGCCAAAATTTCCCAAAGATACTACCCAAAGTACACGCTGTGCAGGAAAAGAACAAGCCAATCTCATCTAGTGAAATTCTCAGCAAGAGCTGTCGTTTTATGGCCTGGAAAAAGCAGAGGCAAGCGGGGCTGTGAGTGGCAGAGAGCCCGCAGGGCTACGGCAGGGGCTCTGCATTAAGAGATCAGAAGCACTTTCCCCCTCCCTGGGGTCACCCAAGGGCTATTTTTACCCACCCAGGAATGTCCAGGAATAGGGGCCTGACATTTCCTTCCCTTTAGATGTTTCAGCATCTTAAATCTTTTTGGTTTTGCTGCTAACAGCACAAATATGCTCCAGGTCCTTTTCCCAGACTCCTCCTTTGCTGATCCATGACTCCCAAAGCTCAGGGTGGCCAACCTCAGAGGGACAGGCCCCGAGGAGCTGTCACACTGTCAGAGAGGTGGTCTTGGTCTTCAGCTGGACCAGCCTGGGGCCAGGGCTGTGAGCCAGCTGTGTTCCCTGGGGCCACAGAGACCCAAGGACTGCCTGTAGAAGATGAGATTCACCAAAATGACATTGAGGAAATGGCCTCAGGTTGTGCCAGAAGAGATTTAGATTTGATATTAGGAAAAATTTCTTTGCTGAAAGGGTTGTCAAGCACTGGAACCGGCTGCCCAGGGAAGTGGTGGAGTCACCTTCCCTGAAAGATTTAAAAGGCGTGTAGATGTGGCGCTTAGGGACAGAGCTGAATGGGCTTGGCAGTGCTGGGGTAATGGCTGGACTCCACGATCCTGGGGGTCTTTTCCAACCTAAACAACTCCATGGTTCTATTCTATGACACTGACTCCCACACCTACAGGACAGCAGCACTGTGATAGCCTTGCCCAGGTTACGATGAGATGCTGGGGGTGGCCAGGAAGAGCGGGCTTCCCCATGGACACTTCACTCCCGCAGCAATCCCACCCAGGAGCAGCCACCAGCCCACGCCCTCTGGGGAGCAGAAGGGTGGGAGGGCTGCTCCTGTGGGGATGGGGCAGGCGTACAATGTCCTCCCACCCCCCACTCCCCCCAGCAGCCCCTGCTCTTCACACAAACATCTTAAGAATACATTAGGGCTTCGGAGAGCCATTAAAAAAATCCCTTTCAGCACGGTAATATTTAATTACTGCTTAATCAAAGAGAAAGTCTAATTAAGGGGCAAGTGCAGCCTATTGTATCTTAATGATTGCATTTGTCTTCTTTTATTTCAGAACTCGTTCTTGTCCCCGTGCCTCTGAATCAGATCTGCTCGCCCCGCTCTGCTGTGTAATTATTCCAGACTGCAGAAGGAAATGTGATTGTGTGACACAAATTGAAACCCTGCCTCATGGAAATACACGACCTTTCATTTTTCTTTCAGGGATCCCATTTTTCTTCACCAGAGCTCCCTCCCCGATGCAGGCAGTGAGGAGAGGGATGCGATGCAGAGGGGATGGGCTGGATGTGCCAGGGCAGAGCTCAGCTCAGCTCCTGCCCATCCCTCTCTGCCATGCCATCGTACCAGCTCCCAGCACGGTCCTGCAGGAGCTGGAGGAGATCAGCTTGCCTTGAACTACCCAGACTGCTTCATCCAGGGCATTGCCCGTGCTCCTCATGTCCCAACCTGCCAGACCATGCTGGCTGGCAGACCTCTGGATGAGGGATGGGCATGGCTGTTTTTGTCCTTCCAGGGCAGAATCCAAGCCCAAAAAGACCATGCAAAACCAACAGTGGCCACCAAGAACCAACTGTGGATGCTGAGTGCCAATCAGGTCACATCCAAGGAGGTGGCTCTTGTTGTCCATGGACAGGCAGAAGTCACTGCTGGTGTAATCTCATCAGCATGAGGCTTGGGCAAAGCCTCCAAAACTAGGCAAGCACAGTATTGATTCCTTTCATGGGGATGCCCCATCCCTGGAAGTGTTCATGGCCAGGCTGGATGCAGCTTTGAGCAACCTATTCTAGGGGAAGGTGTCCCTGCCCATGGCATGCCCATCTTGCCCCTTGGTTGGAACAAGATGATCTTGAAGGTCCCTTCCAACCCAAACCATTCTATGATTCTGTGCTCCGATGGCTCTGCAGGTTGCTCTGAGCCTCCTCCCTCAGGTTCCTCCCAGCTGTGGCTCCGCAGCCATTCCTCTTGGCAGCTGCCCCAGTTTGAGCAGCTCAGCCTGCCATCCTGCTCTCACAGATGTGACAGCTCCACTCTTCGTGGGATCGCACTGGGAAGTGGGTAAGGGAACAATCTCTGTTAAAAATAGCCCCGCCAAAAAGATTGTGGAGCTTCACTCTGAAATGCTCCTCATCTTTCAAAGCAAGCAGGAAGGCACAGGTACAGCGTGGAGACAGGAACCAGGGAAAGGGCAGGTGGAGGGGGTCCTTAGCCTTTGCCAGCCATGAGAGGTGCTGGCCAAGCCTGGAAACACCCAAAACAAGAGGCTGGCATATATGGATTTTGCATTTTCTCTTCCTGATTTTTCTTTCAGCATCTTTAGGGTCTTCCTGGGAGACCTTGCTGATAGTCCAGCACTCTGTGCTTCAGTCTGAACCCCTGTGGAAAATCACTGCGTGGTTACAGCCTTGGATGGTAGAAAACCAGTGAAGGGATAAGTGAATTTTCCCGAGCTGTGGGAGAGCCCCGTCCCTGTCAGAGCCAGTGCTGCGTGGAGCCGTGTGTGAGCACAGACCGTGCTGCAGCAGCCAGCGTGGCGTTTGCCATCACATCCCGTGCTGGCTGCAGTGAACACTCCAGCAGCAGCAGCTGTGAGCTGCCCGGCTCCCACAGGCACACCAGGGAGAGAGAAATCCTGCCTGTGGCAGCTGCAGGAAGGTGTGGGCAAACAAAGCTGTCCGTGCCTGAGGGAATGCCTCTGGTAAACCATTCAGAGCTCTTCATTCCATCCTTGAGAGACCTCTGCAGCCCCATCAACCCCAGCACTGACACCTCTCCTGCATCTGGGTGGTAGAACCGAGGGGCTCCATGAGGATGCTGAAGCTGAGGCACCTCTCAGCCCTGTGCCAGCTCCCCACACTCTGCTGCTGACAAACGATCCATCCCTCTCCTGTGGTCCTGCAGCATTATCAGCTTGGTGTTTGGTTATCCCATAGCACCTCTGCTCCCTCTCAGGAGGACGGGCTCTGAAGCAGCTCCCTCCTCATAACTTAGCCTCGGGCATTTCCCAGTGAACACAGCCAAGGGGATTAAGCTGCCCCTGAGAAACATGCAAACATTGGAGGACCGTCTGGTTTGCTAACAGCTTGTAAATCCCCATCGAGATTAACCAGATCCCACGAAGATAATAATAATTAGGCTGTATTTACTGCTTTGCACGTCCAAACCCTTGGATATCCAGGAAGTCAGGGTGCCCCTCGCAGAGGTGGAAAGCGGTTAAGGAGCTTATGGCAAAAACACGGTGGTGCCTGTCTGAGTCTCCACATTTAAAGGCACTGGAAATGTCGGCCCTGATCAGGATTGGGATGGGGGCTTGCCTGACACTGAGGTTTGTTGCCTCAGGATCACCATGGGGATGGGCATGGGGGGGTTTAACTACACGGAACGCAGGCAATGGGGAGCCGGGGCTGAGGAAGGCTGTGGCACGCAGGGAAGATGGGCAACACTGCTGGGATGCAGAGCGGGCTCAGGGCAGAGGAGAGCATCAATAATTAAAGAGAGGGATGAAACCAAAGCGCACCTGAGATGCCGTCTGAAGCGAAGAGGCGCTGGCACGGCAGGGGACACTGGAAAACAGCCAGCTGGAAGCAGGGGGGTGAGGGCGCTGGGGGCTGCCCAGCCCAGCTGGTTATCAGCTTACAGGCCTCAGGCTCCTTGCCTTCCTCACCTCAAAACCACTGGGATTTGCAGAGGAGTTATGGAAAAAGTGGGTTTCTGGAGAGAGAAGCGGTGGTGGTGGTGTCACAAGAGGCAGGACAGAGCCCTGGGTGCAAGGCATGAGGGACTGAGGGCGTGTGGCTTCATTCAAGGCATCATATTCAAGTGGTAACGACCATCCCAGTTTTTAACTGTGCACCGTGAAAGTGGCATTGGGGAATGCTGGATAAGTCTGCAATTCCTGCAGGCTGCCAAAGGGGCAGCAACTGCCGTGCCAATTGCTGCCCAGGCTCCCTCCCAGGGGGTGAGGGAGGGTGGGCAATACGTGGGGGTTGGTGTGCACTGAGGGGCTGCAAGGATAGGGGTGTGCCGGCCACCCTGGAGCTCTGGAATCGGCTGGCAGGTGGCCCCAGCCGTGCTCGCCAACCTCCGACGGGTCTTACCCTGCAATTGTTTTAATTTACTAATGGGCTACAACAAAACTGTAATTAACTAAAATAGAATTCTTCCTGCATAATTCTGGTCAACGTTACCACTTGGCAAGTTAATTAAACGCTGAATCCCCCAGCGCCGCCGGGTTTTTTTTAACGACGGAGCCAGAGAGCTTCAGCATCGGTCGCACATGAACCCTCCGCTCAGTGACTTGGAGGTCTGAGAGACTCGGTGGGAGCCAGTGATGCCAGAGGCTTTCCAGCTTCCCCAGTTAGCTCCTGGCTACCAGTCCCACCATCCCCATCACCCCTCACACTCTTGCTGCAACCTCTCCAGTGCCTGGGAGATGCTCAGTCATGATCTGCATCCCGGCGCAAACAACTCCCCACAATATCACCCCTAGGACTCTGCCCAGCTATTTTTGCTCTACAGTATTATTTTACACAATCAAAACAGTATCTATTAAAATACTGGGACAAAAATCTGTACAAAGTAAGATAAGCAGCATGAGGTATAAGTATCTCGCAAGCCAGATCTCATCTCCCAGCATTAAATGCAGTGAATCTCACCAGAATATTTCATTTATTTGCTGACAAGTACTGTGCAGGGCTCATCACTGTGACAGATGGGTGCCTGGAAAATATGGAAAACACTTCTGGTATCTGAATCAAGATCCAAATTAACAAGAACCTCATAAAATCACTTCCCAAGCACTCCTCTTGGCCCCGCTTGCAGGAAGGCTCCCGTTTAGGAGGGCTCTTGACATCCAGACACCTTCCACACACCCTCTCACAGCAGAAATGGGGGCATCTCGCTGTGTGATCCCATTTCCCAAGCACTCTGCATCCTTGTTCTAAGAACACCGCAGCTCTGTCCGTGCTGTGGATAGTTTTTAGCACAGTGTTAGAGGAAAGGGACTGAGTCATGCTTGATCACTGGCTGCCAGGGCTGTTTCAGACCCACCTCGGGCAGTGCTGGGGGTCTGGCTGGCAGGTTCCCCACCTTCTATGTGCTCCTATGCCACTCCTTCCTCTCGGCCAAGATGCTCTCTCTGCCAGCAGCCTCCCTGGGCAAACCCCGGTGCTCATTCATTTCAGGTGCTGCTGCCTGAGCACTGGCTGATGCTCTCCCCCTCCTTGGATTCAGCCCATTCTCCCAGCTCCTAAACCCCTCCAAATCCACTCCCCACACCTCTGCCAAATGCCTTTGACCAAGCTGCCACAGTTCTGTGAGGCGAGGGGGAGTGTGCTGACCTGTGCCTAAGGATCTTCTTGGGGGTGCTCACCTATGGAGGGGAGGATGCACATCATAGTCCAACCAGGGCACGATCACAAAGGGTGTTTTGAATGCTGTGTGCCATCAGCCGACAACCACAGGCCTGGTTTTACCTCCACCCCAGCCCTTATCTCTCCTAGGAGGCTGAGGCAGTGATGGGATTTGAAACGAGGGCAAGGAAACAAAACCGTGCAGTGACGGCAGAGCACCAGAGATCAGGAGAGATGGAGCACATGCAGGAAATGCTTGTGGGATCTGCATCTGTGGTGGAAACAGACCAGAGGGGATTCAGGCACCCCAGCACCAGGAGGGGACTGAGATCAAGGGGGACTGGGGGCAGCAGGTAGGTGGGGGCAGCCCTGAGGATATCATGGGGCTGTGTGTCCCACACTGCCATGGGACAGCCACCTCCAGAACAGGGCAGAAAATGTGGGGTATTCTGTTGTCCTGATTGTGCCTTTTTTCCTCTAAAAACACCTCAAAATCCCACTCAAGCTAGATGTAGAGCTGTCTGCATATATGCTTGCTAACTGCAAGCATATGTGTGCTGCTTCTGAAACTTAGCATTTGTGTATATATATATACTTATATATATATATGTATATAAAACCTATAAATAAAAAAGGAGCACTAAACACAACTCCCAAGTGCTGGTCAGCAGAGCAGGTTGTTTCTGGAGCCCAGCTGGCCACACACAGGCCCAGTCTGCCAGGGCAGGAGAGTGAGGGGTGCTGGCAGGCTCCCTGGGCTCCCCACACATCCTTCCCCTTTCCCAGCTCCCTCGCCCATGGAGCCAGCGCTCCTCCCGTGTAAAGCCACAAGGTCGCAGGTCCATCTGCAGGGAAAAGCAGAGAGGGGAGCGCACACACCTTCCACAGCCAAGTCTCCTTGGCTGCCAACTGCTCCACGCTAATTGACTTCATTACCATCAACTAGGCAAGTATTAGTGCAACCCGGGCTCGCAGATCAGCCCCACTGAAAGCCACCACATTTATTTCAATCCCTTGCTAAATTTAGCAGTTGACTAAGCAACCCAGTGATGTGTTTTCCAGCAACAGCCTATTCTTATCTGTTCTCGTGGCCTCTCTCGGGCTGATGGAGCTGATGGTCCCTCCCCAGCTCTATTTTAGATGTGTGTGATGTATCGTTGGCCTTCACACTGCAATAATGTGATTAAAAGCAGCGCAGGGTAATGAGCTCGCCGGGATGAGCTCTGCCTCGAAGGGCTTGTTTTCTGCCTCCCATCTGCTCCACTCCATTCCTCTGCCTTCTCTGTGCTGGGACCTCTCTCAGGTGGAAAAAAGACACAGAAGGAGAGGATGGGAGAAGCTGCACACCATGGCTGAGCGCTGAGGCTGCTGTCAGTGTGCAGGGAGGGAAGGGAAGGACACGAGCAGGGGCATCTCCCAGCTCCATAATGGCCACAGAAGAGACGGTGTGTATCACACCAATGCTCCCTCCCCAGATCGATCCCAAGGGAACCTGGAGCAGGAGCAGCGTGTCTCCCCCACCATCCATCCCCTTTACTGGTGCCACGGAGAGGGGAAGGTGGAGCAGAGACGGGGAGCCAGAAAACAGCCAGGTGCCAAAGGGCCATCGCAGTCCTGTTCCTTGCCTCTCCCGGGGATTATGTCCCTTCCCTGCCCCTGGCTGTGGCAGGGACGCACTGTCCCTCCACGGCAGAGCCCGAGGGTTAGTGAAGTGGCCCCCGTGGGGCTCACAGCCTCCCACCCCGCGGTTCGATACTCCGCAGAACCGGCGGAGGATTATTCCAGCTGAAAGTCTTTGACTGATGAGTAATAGCAACGCTCCCCTCCGCTCGCCTTCGAGGAATAGCTGTGCTCTTGCCAAGTCCAGCTTATTCCACTGCAGCAGCCGATGGCCGGGCCGGTGAAGGGGAAAGCAGCGCGAGCCTCTGCGGCTGGAGGAGAGCTGCAGACGTGGCTGTCACCACCACGGCCAGCCTGGACCACCTGCAGCTTCTTGCCCCGCTGCAAACCCCAGTAGCTGTAACTTTGGGTCAGGGCGCTGCCATCCCGGGCAGCCTGTCCTGTGGCAGAAGTGGAGGTGGAATCATAGAATTACGGAGTTGTTTAGGTTGGAAAAGAGCTCTAAGATCACTGAGTCCCCAGCACTGCAAAGCCCACTACTAAACCATGTCCCTAAGTGCCAAATGCATGCCTTTTAAATACCTCCAGGGATGGTGACTACACTAATTCCCTGGGAAGCCTGTTCCAGTGCTTGACAACTCTTCCAGTGAAGAAATTTTTCTTAATATCCAATGTAAAACTCCACTGGCACAACTTGAGGCTGTTTCCACTATCTTATCACTTGCTACATGGGAAAAGAGACCAAAGTCCACCTGGCTACAACCTTCTTTCAAGTAGTTGTAGAGAAAGTTCCCCCTGAGCCTTCTTTTTTCCAGACTGAGCCCTCTCAGCTCCCTCAGCCACTCCTCAGAGGACTTGTGCTCCAGATTCCTCTCCAGGTTCATTGTTTGATTCTGCAGCAAACAGATGAGCTTTCTGGGGTGCTGACCAGTGGACAGGTATCCTGCTCTGCTGTCTCCTGAGCTGTCCCAGTACTCCCAGAAAGGGTCCTTCCCAAATTCGGCTTGCCAGAGGCTAGAGGAGAAGGCCACCAACTTGTCCATGTTATCAGGAATTAGGGTGTTAGTCAAGCTGACACTACTTTTTGATATTGATATTTCACTGTTGGACCCCAATAATTTTTTTCCACAGAGCTGGGAAAGGAGCTCACCTTGACTGACTCAAATGCCAAGGGGCCAGCTGGACAACTGGTTTAGATTGCCTGGCTGGGACCCCAGAACAAACCCCCTCATCCCCAGCTCTGGCAGCCAGCTGAAGCCCCCACAGCAGCTCCCACCTTGGGTGCATCTCATCACCTGCGTGCCTGCATGGCTGTAGCCACGAGCCAGGCTCCCCCCACTCATCCCTGCCCATCTTCCACCACCTCCAAAATTAGGGCAGCTGCTGCAGCAGGAAGCACCTTCTGTATTTTTGGAACTTTTTAAAAAAAAAAATCCTTTTTGAACGGCAAGAATGTTTCTAAGTCAAAGGATTTAAACTATTTTGCAATCAAGGAAGCGTATTTCCAAACGAGCCGATGGCGAGAGCCTGGGTGCTGTGTGGGCTGTGTGAAGGGGCTGCTAAAAAAGGGTACACAGCTGTCCAAAATTTGGAAACCGGTGCTTTTGCAGAATATATATAGACATCCCTCCCCACTCAACATATTTCCTTCCAGTTCATTAGATTAAAAAAAAAAAAAAATCATTTTCAAAAATCAGTAGGATATTGAAGAGAGCACTTTGATGCTTTTGGCTTGTCTAAAAGCCACGGGACCAATGCCCAGGGCTGCGGGTGAGCATCCATTGCCCTGGGAATGGTCTGCTGAGCAGCAGTGTTGCTGCCACGCTCCTGCACTAATGCAGACATCCAGCAATAAACCAGCTGCCATCGGGAATGGGAAGCAGAGATGCCGGCTCTCAGCAGGGCTATGGTGGTGGTGACAAATGAGAGCGGGTTTGCCTCGGCATGGTGAGGAGGTGGAATGTGGGGGCCAACCCCCAACCTCCTCCAAGGGGACATCCTGTGTGTTACTATCGGCCACCCCCACCTGCGCCTGGTCACCCCTCAGCACTTTGGTCCACATTTCACAGATTTCAGATTTTACCCTTGATTTCACCCAGTCGCCACCACGGGGCAGCAGCTTTGACACTCATTTATCTCTTTTGCTGCTTCCAGTCTGGATGTGCTCCTGTTTTTCCTGGCCACCACCACACACCTTCTGCTACCTTGACCATTACCCAATGTCCCCTCTTGCAGTGAGCATCTTCCCATAGAAGTGGGTGAAATCACATATCCAGGCTGGGCACCTGAAGGTGCCGTGGCAGGAGGAGATCTGTGAGCACGCACTGAGTATTTAAGAAAAAGGAAAATCACAAAGAGTAAGAAAAATAGAAGGAACAAGAGAGCAAGTCTGAGGCTGAAAGCACTTTCCATTTTCCTTTTCACTGAGCCTTACTATTCCTCTCTGTTTCATCTCAGAGAAAGAGCTAATTTAACTACCAGCTCAGTTCCGAGAGACTGGATCCAAATGGATGAAGAATTAAGAAGATTTTCTGTTCACAATAAAATCCAGCCAACGGTATTAAAGCAGCAGAGGGTTTGGTCTGGTTTTCACAGATTAGCTATGGCTGTCCCAAGAATGCCAAGCTCCAATTTTCCCATTTTGCTCCAACGTGATGTTTATAGAGCTCTCTGGATGATCTACAGTCATTACAGACCAGGCTGGGATGACCATCATCTAACCATGTAGGACAGAGGAACGCGGCTCTTTCCTCTTGTCCAGGCTCCCTGTCCATGCTCACCCACACACAGACCAGCTCCTCCAAGTGCACCCTCCCCGAGGACCCTGCCAGATTCCCACTCCTGCACTGCCAGCACCCACTGAGAAGCTGCACCTTCTCCGCAACCTCGATCACTACTATACACCACAGCCCCACATCCAGCACCCAAACCCACCAGCACAGAGCCAGGAGTCCATTCTCCCCGACCGATAAAGAAGTAATATATTGTTCATTTTCGTCTGAATCGATCCGGCCGTGCATTGTAATTTACTCGGTGATCTAGTACTCCCTAACGAGATTTATCAGCCTGCCAGCCAGCCTTATCTTTAACAGCCCCCATTATCGAGATGTGTTTCTCAGCCAAGGTTAGCAGCAGCTGGAGCATCTCTGAACGCCGGCTGCATGATAATAACCCCACAATAACGCCCAGGAGAGCTACAGACGGCCCAGCAGAGCCCGCACCTGGTCACCACGGACCCCAGTTCCCACTGGAGCAGGGCTGGTGTAGGTACAAGGCGCTCCTCGTGCTCACTCTGCCATTCCACACACACGTTTGACGCAGTAACTGTGTCTCCTCAGGAACCATTTGAACCTGCACGCGGAAGATTTCAAGTTTGCAGCAAAATAATGCCTGCTAAGGGAAACCTGGCCAACTCTGCAGAAAACAAATCCACTATTCTATGTGTTTTTCCAACAGAACGGAAGAAAATCCAAGAAAAGCTAAGTTTATCAGAGGAGTCTTATTTAACCAAAACCTTCTTTTTTCATAGGCACTACTGTTGACTAAAATACCCAGCCATCCAACTAGTAATTTGCTGCATCTGATAAACGCAGATTCAAGCTGTCTGATTGCTCTCTTTTAAATTGCAGAGAGCCCCAAGTGTCTATCAGCCTTTCATTTCCAAAACAGAAGAAAATCTGCATCTCCGGGAGCTTCAGCTTCCTTCCCACTAAGAGCTGCTCAGTCCCTCATCCCCTCAGCCCAAACCAGTCCAGCAGCAGCAAAGCGGATTTGAACCCCTGTCACAATCATGATGGACCATTTTCAAAGTATGCCGGGGAGACAACAGTGGTACAGCCTGGAAGCTGAGGACGTCACAGACTGACATCCTGCGGTACCTGCGCAGTCACACGATGCTTTCCAAACTTTAAAAATATTTGTATTTTCCCAAGAGATAAAAATTACTTATATTTTCCCTGTGTTGGCAGAGACTGAAAACCCCATGTGGAGATGTACTCTGCTGCTCAGATGCACCAAATCCCCCTTCCCATGCTCTTTCGTGGCTAGGAGATGCACCACTGAGAGGAGACAACTGCATCCATGATTTTTGCCCTGAAATACGTGCGTTCCTGGGGAACTGGACGCGTTGCTTTCTGTGGGCAATGCTGTCTGACCGCACTAAATGACTGCTGCTTCAAAAGAGCCCACACGCCCCCGCTCCAGGCTTCAAGATCGCGAATCCCGATTCCAGCAGCAGAAATATTTTAATTAAATGAACTACCTTTATGGAATAAATCAAGTGATAAGCTTGAAAAATTAACTCTCATAATCTTTCATGCTGCTGTGCGGGTCAATAAACTATTACAGTAAAAGGCTGGGAAACGTTCTAGAAACATGAGTTGTTACAACGGAGACGGATGAGCCATTTTACTCCCCAAATTACACACAGCACAGCATCTTCCCAAGCTCGTGCCTTGCACAGCCTCTCCCACCTCCTGGCCTGCTGCCCACAGCAGAGCTGGAGTGGCTCAGTCAGCATCTCCCACCTGCCTGGGTCCAGTTCCCAGCCATCCTCATTGGGAAAGCATCCCCCATCCTCACTGTCTGCCCTCATTTTGAGTGATTCCTGACTCCTTATACAGCCCAGATTTTGGGCATTTTGATGGAGTCAGGAATCATGAACTGCCTACAGAGGGATAACGTGCCTTGGTGGGGCCAATATAATTTTCGTCATCTTCCGGAATTATTTTAGAACTTAAGATTCTTTTCAAAACCACCTTATTTTAACTTAAATTTCTGTTAAAAATAGCTGATAGCCCCCCAGTTGCCAAGCAGTGATTTGATGGTGACCCTGACCTGGGATGGATGTTCCCACCAACAGTGCCAGCTCTCTCCAGAGCCGGGAGTTAGGAACTGGGCTGGAAGAGCTGAGGTTTTCCATCTCAAGGGTAAATGCAGCAAGAATGAAGCCAAGAAGCCAAAATGAAATGAAACGGTGAAGTCCACACAAAATGGTTGCTTTAAAAAAATTTAGAAAATCACATGAATCACTTGTTTACTCAGTTTAAAATGATCTGTGAAGGCATTTCCTTCCCCAGCTGCCCTTTCTACAGACAGATGCCTGTGGGACCTCATAGCTCCTGAAGACACAGTAGGAACCACCTCATATAAACCCTTTAAGTAATTTAAGAAGCTCCACTTTAAGAGCTGTTCAAGACCACTGCAGAAACCTGCTCCTCTGAAGGCTGGCAACACTCCCCTGACTTCCAGCCTGAAGAAAAACCCAGATCTGTTAAAAATACCGCTGCCTAGCTCCAGTTTGCTCCTCTTCTCCTCATGTCCTATTTGCTCCCAGCAAGCAGATGACTGTTGGTCATACTTAACAGCTCGGAGTAAATCAAGAAATTATGTAAAGATGGGAATTTCACAGCTCCTTGGCAGACCCGAGCGCGGGCGTTCATTTCCCGGCAGCCAGTGGGATCTGATGCCACAGCTCCCTCACCTGAGCCAGCACTCGGCCACGTGAACCCCAAGGGTCCAGCTCCAGAGCCTGGACGCTGCCCTTGCTCGGACAGAGCCCACACCTGCAGAGCCACGAGCAAACCCACAGCACAGGTCCTGTCCTCACACCCACATCCTCGCTTTCTGGGGTTATTCCCAAACCATTTCTCATTTCTTTGCCAAACTAGGGTGGGTTTTTTTGAGAATATTTGTTCTCTGAGTCAACCAAACCCTTCTGAAATCAGTGGTTACTGCTTCAACAGGCTTGGGAACCAGGTGCTCTTTGAGCTCCAAACAATTAAAAATATCCTGACAAAAAAAAGCCCCAAAAAAGCCCCGCGTGTCAGAGCTCAGAGGCTGCTACTTATGTCCCAGTCACGGCACGAATAACGGACACAGACTTCTAGCCATGGCATGGGAAAACACAAAGCATTCAGAGATCCCATCTGAAGATCCCAAAGCAGATCTCTATATTAAAAAAAGCTCTCCTATCACTCCCAATGGTGTCTGCATTTCCCCCAAATCCTCCCTCTGGCTTGCAGTGTTTTGTTGTACTCTCTCTCCCAGTATCCAATTGCAGTGAGGTCTCTGAGCTAACTGTGCAACACATCTCCCCACATCCCAGCCTCACCTTTCTGCTTGGTTTTGTGCTGTGAGAAGTGCCAAAAGCCAAGGCAGGACCACGCTCTGCTACAGGGCAGGGCACGGAGTGACTCCCATCCCATCTAGCCCTGGGTATCCACTTTGTTGGGTGCAAAGGGGCTCCCAGGAAAATTGCCTTCGGGACTTTTCATCATTCCAGGGAAAAGGGTGGTAGAGGTGGTCCTCTGTCCATTTCCTTACAGTGGCTCCTCCATAAGGAGAGCACAGGAAAGAGCATCAAGGGATCAGAGAGGCACGAAGGACTTAGGCTGTTGTCTACAGACTTAAGGTCTCTGAACATTGGGTTTTTTTCACTTAACAGCCTAAATTTGGGAAGTCAGTCTCAGCAAGTCACCATCTGCCTCAGGTGGGGGATGAGCATCTCCAGGATGAGAAGCCAAGCCCCTTGCAAGGCATCACCCTGGTGGGTACCACTCTCTCCATCAGCGTGGAGAGATAAACCTGAAAGTGGTGGGGGACACAAACCCTCCCCTCCTGTTCCCCGAGGCCACAACATGCCCAGTGGAGGGTCACTGTGTGCTGAGCAGCCTGGGCAGGGCAGCACGGGGCTCCCTGAGCACAGCACAGCTCACCCACAGCACGCTGCCTTATTTTAGCAGGCAGAGCAGATGGCAGTGGGAAGATGAGGAGGCAAAGCAGCAGCGAAGAAAAGGCTTTGGAAATAAAGCCCCGTGCTCTGCTGAGGAGGTCTGGAGGGTTTTGGTGGTTGTAGCCAGGATGAGCTTTGAGGCAGCTCAAGGGTTTGCTTGTGGGGGACCTACAGCCACGGAGAGCAGAGACAGGGAAAAGCCTGCCCTGCTTCCCAAATACTGCTTGGCACGGACAGGGACAGCTGGCGTTGGCTCAGCGCGGCCTCGGTGAGGCAGAAACAGGACTGAAATAATCCTCAGCAAAGGAGGCAGAGCCCTCAGAGAGGCTTCCAGCCCTGGCGAGGGGAGCCTGGGCTCCACCGCCTCCTGCCCGAGGGGCTGGGGGGAGCTGGGACTCTTCCCTTCCCTGGTGTCACCATGGATTTCTGCATGGCTGAGCCTGAACATCTCTCAGGGCTGGATCTTCCCTGCCTGCAACACAGGGGATGCTCTGCAGAGCACCCTGATTCTTCCTCCTCTCTGAGCCTCTGCACAAGCGGGGATCAGGACAGAGGCATGCAGGGACAGGTCTAGCACTGGGCTGGGTCTGCAGAGTATGTCAGGAAGACGGTTCAGCACTGTGCCACCTCCCAGCACAGCCTCCTTGCACCCCCTGTACCCCACCAGTGCAGCTACTGGGATGCCCAGAGACTCCATCCTCATGGGACAAGAGCCATGACATCCCAGCGTTCCTCCTTTCCCATTCACCTGGTTCCACGTTCACTGTGACCAGCAGGATAAAGCACCACAGTCACCACAGGTGCATCCCCCCAGATCTGTCTGCCTCCACCTTGCCCTCTCACACAAAAAACATAATGCCAGCTGCTGCTCCTTTTAAACTGCTCCTCTTCCAAACACCCCAGAAAGTTGTTTAAGTTGCAAAGTATTACCTGGGGCTTTTGCATCAGGTTCTTAATTAGCTGAAACGATTTGCTTTGTCGGGGAATCATTTCCAGGAGCTCCCGAACAGCTTTAAATATCAGCTCTAGGAACAGCCTCAGAAGGGAAAAGCATTTCAGCTGGGCAGCGAGTCCAACACCGGGCTACACCTCTGCCCCCCACCAGCAAGTTTCATTCTGCCACGCAAAGAACTTAAGCAATTTTTAAGAAAAAGTTTTCTATTCCCTTTTGTCGGTGCAGGAGGCTCCCTTGGCTGAGCTTCCCAAGCTGATATTCCCAGGTGGGGGGGACATTTTAACTCCTGTGTCCCTGGCATTGCCCTCACCTGGGACTGCAGCTCCCCACTGGTCACAGGGGAGAGAAAGGCACCTGTGTTTGGCTGTGACTGCACCAGGACTATGAAACAACCCCCACTCAGTTTGCAAACAAGCCTTCAACAATCCAAAAGCAGGATTTTTTTTTTCCCCCAGAGAGAAGGTGCCAGCATTCCTGTTAATGGGCTGCTTACTTGTAACAGCTCATTTTTGTGTACTTCCTAAGAGATCTCACTTCTCTAGGTGCCATTTCAAACAGCATATTTAGAAACTCTTGGCAAAGTACAAAGTAATAAATAATTTTGGATGTCCTTTTTCCAGAGGGCAGGCACATGAGCTCCCGCTCAGTCTCCTGAGGGTACAGCAAAGCCATGACTACTCTCCCTCTTTAAACTTTGTGTCCCATTTCTTATCCAGTTTTTTATGCCGAGCCAGGATTGCCTTTAAAATTTTGGGGAATTCTAAATTAAAATCAGTTGGGTGGCAGAGCAACCACGCTGATGCCATTGGCCCCAAGCAGACATGCAGGGGGCGCAGGACAGGGAAAGGTGCTGGCCTTCCCTCTGTGCCCGTGCTGGGAGGTCACAGAATCACAGACTGCTTTGGGTTGGAAGGGACCTTCAAGATCGTCTTGTTTCAAACCCTTGAGGAAGGGACACCTTCACAAGCCCCAACCAGCCAGGCCCTCAACACTTCCAGGGATGGGGCAGCCACAGCTTGTCTGGGCAACTTGTGCCGGGGCCTCCCCACCCTCACAGCAGACAGAAATACAGTTTGTATTTGTCCTTAGGAAGCAGGCAAGCCCCAGGAGGCACCTCCCCACACTGGCACCTGGCACCCTCCTCAGCTCTGTCAGCTTCTCAAGGGACATTTCCTAAAAATTCCCCGTTTTCCCAGGGATCTATTGAACATTTGCCTGGAGCATTTTATGCCCCAGGGGCTTTCTAAATATTGCCTCTGCCTACTAAATATTGCAGGGTGAACACACGAGGGAAGGAAAAGCGGAAGCCCAAGCTCTGGACAAGCCTTTCCACTCACAGGAGCAGGAATGGGATAAAAATCGAAGATGGGAAAGAGTGCAATCATTGCAGGATCAAGCACGAGCATCTCTGTTAATGCCCTGGCTTACAATTACAATCACTTATGTTAATAATGGCACCTCCTGGCTAATCCCTCCTACACTCCAGATCATTGGAAAGGAGCTGGTTTACAGCCTTAAGTGAAAAAGGAGACCATGGAAGCATCAGGGTTTATAAGGAATCCTGTCTCAGCACCGAGGAATCTGCGGCATGGCTTTCTCTGCCCAATGGAGCAGCTGCTGTTAGGCATAAAAAATTAAGGACATGTAGGGAAATGAAGCTGTTCTGGTTTAAATGGCAGGGACAGGGATGATGATCTGCCCTGAACAGGTTTAGTGAGGGCTGGAAAACTAATGGGGAGTGGAAAATGCAGGGATGTGTCATTCCCTCTCTGTGAGGGTAGAGGAAGCCAGGGTCTACAAGGTCAAGGGACCTGGCCCTGTACAAAGGCTTTTAAGCAGATAAGAGGCAGATGAACCCCCTGGAGGGGTCAAAGTGCCTGTAAAAGTTTGGTACCCAACTCCTCCACACACCAGGATGCAGGTCCTCAGGAGCCATCCCAAGAATTTCCTTTGGGAGAGCAGAAAATAATTATGAATAAATGATAAAAATAAACCAGTTTCTAGCATCTGTTTTTGCCAGTGGGCACCTGCCCTGGGGTGCCACATGGGCACCTGGCTTCTGCAAACTGTCCCTATGAAACATTTCCCTCTCCAGTTAAGCAGCAAATGTCAACCAAAAAGGCCTTTCACCACTCAGTCCCTGACCCCTGTGACAGAAAAATCATTGGAAAGGTGGCTGTGAGGTGGCCACAGGCCACGCTGACAGATCCACCACAGAGACTGAAACCTAGCCTGGATAATGTAAGAATGAAACACTGCTCAAAATATCCATTCAGAGACCTTCCCGGGCTCAGAGCCTCCGTGTGCTTCAAAGAACGAGCTTGCTTTCATTTTCTATTTCACTTTGGTGTTTATTTTTGCTTCAGGCTGGTGCCATCCACCCTCCCCAGCTCATCAGCCCAGTAACCAGGCCAGGAGGAGGAGGAGGAAGGAGCAGGCAGCTCCTTGGTGCACCCTCCCAGTCCATTCAGCTTTCTGCCTTTTAACATGCTGTGGGGTTTCATGTTTTTCAGTGAGAGGCTGAAGTGCCCTGGCTCACACTGCTTGTTCCTCGCTGCCCAGAGGACGGCTGTGTGGAGGGAATGCTGCGCCGGAGCTCGGGTGAGTCCCGGGCACTGCGGCACTGCAGAACCCTGATTGCCCCGACAGCATTAATTATACAAGGCTTCCCTCTCCGCTGGGGAGGAAGGTTTTGTTTCACAGGAGAGCAGAGTTTACACTGCAGAGCGGGGAGACTGGAGGAGAGGGATGATGGTGGTGGCTCAGCTCCCCACCCTGCACCTCCTGGCAGTGCCACCACCCTGATGGGGCCAGGCTGTGTCCCTGCAGCAAAGCCCCACCAGCAGCCCGGTCTAGCGGGTGGCATCCCTGGCCATGGCGTGGGCATTGGAACCAGATGAGCTTTAAGGTGCCTTCCCCCATAAGGATTCTGTGCAGATTCAATGATTTAATGGAGGAAGAACAGGAATACCCAGCTGGCCACCTCCCAAGCAGTCACTTGTAACCACACTGATAATGCCGTTTCCTTCCGTAGAAAGAAATGTCATTTCTTCTTCCCTTGCCCAGCAGCGTTTTCTCCAACACCCAATGCACTTCTTCGAACCCCAACAATCACATCCCATCATCAGCATCCCCACTGGCTTTTTCCCCAGCATGCCCACACGCTTCACCACTGGCAGCCACTCTCCTCTCTCTTATTTTGTTCCATGGAACTTCACAGATCCTAAAGACTGTGACATGCAACTACAAAATGCCACTGAGCTCACTACGAGAAACGATGGTGCTTTGCAAGGTGGATCAACACCAGAAAACCCCGTCTGAAATGCTCCCATCACAGCTGGAAAAGCATCGCCACTGCAGCCCGGCCCTAAAGCTGCCTCCTCCTTCAGCCCTCTCAGAAAACCACTGTTACAAAGCCAATTAAACGCTCGATTAAGTGTCCCAACATGTTCCCAAATAAAGCACTAACATGGCATGTCATAAAAAAAAAAATAGAAAGAAGAAAGATACAGGTTGTATAATGGCCTGTGAGCACATCAGGATAAGCTGTGCCTGCTCCCAGGGGTAGAAACAGGAGCTGAACAGCAAAATCCTCTCACCATCTCCCACTGTTTCTCTCTGCCCACTGCAGCTTTAGACCAAGACTCTGATTTAGGTAGCCCCACCAGCCTTGCCATTTGCTGCTGGTACCTGCCCAGGGACTATCAGTCCCCACGGTGCTCCTCAGAGCTGGTCCAGAGATCCCCTCCAACCCGACCTCCTGCACAGACTTATTGTAAGAGCAGTGCCCACCAAGGCAGACATTCTCCATCTCCACAAGCAGCTCCGGCTGTGGGCAAGGGGGAGGTCTAGGATACAGGAGCCCACACGCTCCACTAAGCACCCCGAATTCAGGGGTCAGTGTTGACCATCCTACTGGACCCCAAAGAGTCGTCCCATCACTGACATGATCCATGTGTGATCCACATCCCTCTGATCCCACCACTGCCTCTCCCAGGGAAGGGTTGGTGATAACCTGCTGATGCTGCACTGGGGACTGATTCTGAGCTTGTTCAGACACTGATAATTCAATACAAGATATGGCAGGAGCAGGAATGAATGTCCAGGCTGACTTCACCCCTCTGAGAGCTCCCTTGTACCATTGCACTCTTCCTCCTCTGCCTTCCTCCAGCATTTCCTGCTCTTTGCTGCATCTGGCACACCTTTAGGAGGATGCCATGGGATCCCCCTGGCTTTGCCCCCATGCCAGCAGTGTGTCTGAGTGAGGTGTCTGCTGAGGTCTGCACCAGCTCCCCAGGAGAGGAGCTCACCTGAGGAGCTACGAGGACGTCCCTGAGTTGGTCCTGCAGTCGATATCCCTGACACTGTCCAAAGCGTTGGAGAGCCACAGGGCTCCTTGAGGCATGGGGCTCCAGGGCTGCCACACCAGCACAGCTGCTGGGTCTGACTTGAAGAGCAAAGGCAGAACACCCTGTGCTAAAAACAGGTGTACCTGAATTTTGTGAATGAATTGTTGCTTTTTTTCTCTCCAGCACATACACATGAAACCTTTTGTGACATCCATATAACACTACGGCAGTTTTAGCTTGTCCTGCTTCCTCTCTGTGTTTCCACTTTGCCCATTTTTGTTGCCTTCAACCTTTCATGTGCACAACAGTCGCTCTTTTTAGAGCTTCTCAAGGTCAAGAAAGTCCCTAATGAGGTGCGTTAGGGCAGTTATTGATCTTCTCTCAGCCTTTCCCGGAGCGGCTCCAAGCTGTGAAACCTCAGTCGGGTGATGGAAAGTTACTCAGGCCCTTCCTAGGTAGGTGAATTTTAATATTCATGGCACCCGACTGGAGGGAATATCCAATCCCCTGGCAGTGACAGCCCCGTACGTCTGTGTCCACGTCCCTGCCGCAAGGTCACAGTCCCTCTCTTGTCTGCTCAAGGATGGCTTGAGCAACTTTCTGAAGGATGAGTCTGTGCCATGAAAGCTTCACGGACAGAACACCATCACCCCTGAGAAGGAGATCTGCAACACCTACCAAAAATAAGTACTTGCTGGGAAAAGCAATCAAAGCTTAGCAGCGGAGAAAAGCTGCCAGGAACCACCCATGTTATATGGGCAGAAAGCACTTCCTTAAATTTTTCCTTGTCACTTTCTAGGAAATACCGTGATCAATACCGCACGGATGAAGTTTCACCATCAATTAAAGCAGAACCCGCAGTGAGGTGGTGGCTCCAAGAGCTCTTACAGGCTGCTGAAGGACATCTGTGATGAAAACTCAGGTATCACGTCTGCCCTGGTGCCCGCCTGACATCAAGCACCATGGGCTGGCCCCGAAGCAATACTGGACCCCTAATGCCAAAGGGCTCCCTGTCATAAACCCAAATCTTTGGACTGCCTGAGCCATGGTGAGCACTCAGGCTTTGATCTTGACATACCCAGCAAGACAGCTCTGGAGACACCTTGGCACTGCTGGCCCCGGCAGCTTGATAGCCCAGGAGCACAGCAATACAACAGGCAGCAGCTCCAAGTCCTAGGGCACGGCAAATGTGCTCTGGAAAACCAGCCTGGCATCAGGGAAGTATCGTTCACTTCAAATATATCTTCATTTAGAAGGCAGAGATCCCTTACCTCGCCCAGCCACTGTCACCCCCCTGAAAATATAGTTTGGTTTTATGAACCATTGAAAACAATCTGCAGAGCGGGCAGCGGCTGCAGCCAGAGCATCAATCAGCAGGGTTCATGCAGGGCTGACATTTGTCCCTTAATAATATAATTGCAGCCAAAGGAGGAAAGGAACCTGGAGCTCTGGCCTTTTTTTACTGATTAAAGAAAGGAACAGCGATTCTTGAGATAATTTTAAAGTGGCCAGAAGCTGAGAGCAGGCTCAGCAAGGCAAAGCCCAGTCCTAGAACCTCCAAAAACAACCAGCAGAAGCCAAGAGCAGCAGGCATGGAGCTAACACCTGTTGGGGTTCTGCAGAAAATGCAGCAGTGGGGTCTGGCACAGAAACATGGATTGCATGGGTGGACCAGCCATGGATGCTGCACCTCCATCATCAGGTGCGACCCCACTCTTAACTCAGACTGGTCCATTGGGTTACACTGACCCCCAACCCCACTCCTGCCCTGTGTCTGCAGGAGGAGACAGTGGGGAGCTCTATGTTGCCCGGCCCAGCAGCAGGAACCAGCTTAATTACAGTAGGTTTAACGGCACAGAAACTCCTGAGTCACAGCGAGCTGTTAATTACCAACCCATAACGGGATTTGAGGGCTCACGCCATCGAAGCCGCCTTCGTCTCACGCTGTAGTAGGCAGAGCTCTCTGTTTGACTTAAGTTTATTTGACTGACCCAAATATTTATACCCCTGGGGCTGGGGTATTGTTTAAAATCATTTCTACACAGAAATCCAGGAGAAACACAGCAATTGCTGCACTCTGCGGCCTGCCTATCTGCCTGCCTCTTCCTCCTGCAGAAAACTCTGGGGTCTAACCCCCTGCCCACTCTTCAAGTGCACCACCTCGCTCCTCCTCCCGTCCCTGGAGAGAGGACCAGGCCATCCCAGTGCCTATCTGTGCCCTGGGGACCCTGACAAGCTGTCATTGCAGGACACCCAATTTCAGGGAAAACAGCCTCAAAGGAGTGACTGACAACAGCTGCTCCCTGCTCCATCAGGGGCCACAGAATGTGTCCATTGGTGTCCTGCAGCCCTCTGAGCCTGGAAGGAATAATAGGGCAGTAACAGGACCTCGATTCCTATGGGAAAATGATGTTTGCGAACTTTAGGTGCCTGTCTCTTGCTTGCCACCCTGCCTGTCCCCCCACGCAGGCAGGTGGCTCTTTGAGAAGTGTTTCAGATCATCGCATGGGGGAAGGACATTGGGCTCCCCAGAGCCGGGAGCTGCTGGATGCCCACCACGGACACTACCTGTGCTCCAGAGGGCAAGAGGCAAGTTCTTCCTGAGGCACCTATATCCTGCTTTTCCACCTGGAAGGAAGGGGGAATGGCCCCAGACGCCAGACCAGGGTTGGGATTGCCATCTCAGGACAGTGCTGAGCTGGAGGCTCTCTCTTAACCCAGCTAATCCTCTTTGTCTGGGAGCTAATTACATTCCCAGCGAGAGCAGGGACCATTGGGAAGGGGGCAGGGAGGCACAGCACACGGGGAGTGGAACGTAGGCTCGTGGCTGCCAGCCCCCACCTGCAGCAAGGGCAGGTGAGGCAGGAGCCCGACACTCCTCCCTGTTCTCGTTTTAGCTCTTCCATGAAATCTGTGTGCCGACACCAAAATAATTTTGGCACAAAACCTTTCCTCAGCCCTCCTTCTCTAACCCATCTTCCGGCTGGCGGCAGCGACACCCTGTTCTGCACAAAGGCTGATCTTATGGAGCTTCTTCCATCTCACTGAAGTCCCTTTCCCCAGGCATTCCTCCCTGCAGCCAAGTGCAGGAGCTGCCACGGCTGCTTTTACAATCAGGGCAGGTCAGCCCCATCCTCGGCATCAGCATCTCAAACCTGAGCAGTGCAGCATTCCACCCCAGGGAGCTGTTCTGCTCGGGGACCAATTTTACGCAGCGTGAGGTCTTGGAGCGTGATGAAAAGAGAAGTCCAGAGCTTTCCTGAAAGTATCTGATAGGGTGATTCACAAGCTGTTTCCGAGAAATCCATCCAAACAGGCTGGTTTGTACCTGGCTGTAGGTACAAGGGGAGCAGCAGAACAGGAACGTGTCCCATGAAGGGCTCAAGCGAATGCTGTTCCTGCATCTTGTGATACCCAGATCCAGAACAGTCATAAAAATCACAGAATGGTTTGGGTTGGAAGGGACCTTCATGACCATTTAGGTCCAGCCCCCTGCCATGGGCCTGGACACCTTCTGCTAGACCAGGTTGCTCAGGGTCTATCCCACCTGGCTTTGAACACTTCCAGGGACGGGGTATCCGCAGCCTCTCTGCGCAGCCTGTTCCAGTGCTTCCCCATGTGATAAGCACATACTATATAATAAATGCATATAACACATGTAATAAGGAACCCAACAGCATCAGCGGGTGGCACCAGACAGGGCGATGCAGTAGCACTGCCCATGACAACACAAGTGTTATAAAAAAGGGACGGTTTTTTTACAGTGCACAGGAAAAACAAGAAAAAACCGCAGTTTTAGGATCTGGATGTGCCGTGGTGAGCACCACAAATCAGTAAGAGGATCCTCCTGAGGGTCAGGAGGACCCGTTGGAGGTCACAGCCTGGCACCTGGACATCGGCAGTGCTCTGCAATGAAATTCATCACTGCTCCTGTTTCAGCCTGGTTAATTAGGCAAAGGGGCATCCTGCCATGTTTATTTAGTAACACAACATGCATAGTTCATTTGTTCCTTAATACAAAACCCCTGGAGTCAATTGGGGTCAACTGGGGTTACTGGGAGAGCATTGTGCCAGCACAGGGCAATCACACTGCAAGTCAGCTCTTGCCAGATTACTTGTTCCCTCAGCAGACTCTGCCACAAACAGGCATGATTTCCTAAATCCCCAGCAAAACAGCACAGCATTTGGTTTTCCTGCAACAGAAACCTCTTCCCTGCCTGCATGGCACAAGGCTGAGGCTGTAGGGAATCTGGGAGAGTCCCAAAGTGTCAGCCCTGGCTTGGGAATAGCTCGTGGTACTGCTCCCAGGAGCCAGCTCCTGGAGGAGGTGTGATGAGGTGGGAGGAAGCTGGCACCTGTACGCCTGGTATTTCACATAAACAACTTATTTAAAGCTGGGTAATGCGTATCAGGGTGAACAAGCAAAGGAAGTGGAGGTCAGGCACGCTTTTGGGTTTCCTCTGCTGGTCATCTACAGCTTCCAGTGCCATGGGCCACCACAGACGACACATCTCTCCTACGCTGTGCTGCCAAAATGCCGTCCTTGTCCCTGAATGCTTCACATGCCTGAGACTCCCAGTCCTCACCAGCACCTTCTGACCCTCCCCACCAAGACTCATGGCCAGAGCAAAGCCAGCTTTGCTGGTGGATCTTGTGGAAGCTCTGGGCTCAGAGGCACTACCTAGCTGCTCACAGGTGCGATATTATTGAGGCAACCTTCCCCTGGATGAGCATCAGTCCACAGCAGTGCAAAGAACACAAGGGAAGTGCAAGTCACCCCTTAGTGCGAGTGCAAGTCACTTTTAGTATTTTCTCTTTTGGTAGGTTTGACTGAACAGAGCGCTGGGGAGGAGGCAGCTCCTTGGATACCTCCCCAGGCAGCTGCAGAGGGTGGGAGGGGACAGCAGGGACACAGAGCCTCCGACTCCATCTTTAGATCAGGAGTGGGATGGGGATGAAAATACCATGGGTAAATAATAACGCATCTTTTTCCAGGGAAATCAGAAGTTTTAGGGGGCTGCAGATAGGGGCAACAGCCTTCACTGCTTTCTGGATTTCACTCTCCATTTTCTTCCCCCCATTTCATATCAGCGACCATCAGACAGCAACACCTCCCACATCCCCCTGCTCCGCTGAGAGCAGCCCAGAGGTTGGACCAGTAGCCTTTTGTAATGCTGACTGTGTGTCCAGCTAGGACCTGCCACATCCCGCTAGTTGCTCATCCACAGGGCAAAACCGCACACAGGCAACAGCCTAACACTGTCGCACCTCCACCAGTAGGCCAGTACATCTCTGTGGTCTCTCTAAGCATGCAGTTCCTCCATATCTCCTGTCCTCTTTCCAAGGATCTGCTCTGGTCAAAGCTCCCTTCAAGATCCACCTCAGCCACTTACAGGGACTATTCCTGGTCAGCCATGAGGGATGTGAAGTCAGCACAAGCTACAGCACTGGAGTTAGCAGGTGCTGGAATTCTCTTCACCCTCAGCAGTATGCGGGATGCCACTAAGGAGCTGAGGTCCCATGCGAAGAGGTGCTGGCTCCCACTGCAATATTGGGATCACCAGCCTCCCAACAAGTACCAGAATGAGTCTGAGTGACGCTTCCCACCGAGCTGGGATAGCCCACACCGGCACAGGGAGACCAGTCTCCTGCAGCGTGAGTTCAGTCCTGCCTCACCGGCAGGGAGGTGAGCTCGTCAGCAAAAATAATTATCCTCCACATGCAAATATTATTTAGGGTTTTTTCCCCTCCCAAGATGATTAAACAGCTTTGCTGTGAAACTATAACCATGTTTAGTCCACTGACAACACTGTGGCAAAGCCCTGACTGCTTGCAGTGATAATACAGCTTTATTTGCAGGAAATGCATGCTTTTTGCACTGTTTTCCTGCAACACTCTATCCTTTCTCCAAAAACCAGGCCACTGTGGGCCATGCCCTCTTCTTCCCTGTGACTAATGCTGTTTGGAGCCAGGGTGCAGGCTTTGGAGTCTTTGCCCAGGCTCCTTCAGTGTGTACAGAGGGTTCTGCCCGTCTCACCCGCAGCCTGTGCTCCTCTGCACTTATCGGACCACGGCTCAGATCCCTCATTAGTTTTCACACAACTTCTAAGGGCAGCTTATAGCCAAGGTCCTAATTCATCAAGCAATTAATGGATCAAGCCTCGCTACTTCAAAGAGTGAGTTCTGGTATTTGCATCAATCTCAGGGCTTGGGACAAGCCCAAGTGAGCTGCAGGCAAAAAGAGATCAGACCACAGAGCAATTTTCCCAGATCAAGCTAACCTAAAGCCCAACCCCATTAACAGACATTGCAATGTTTTCCTTTCCTCAGAAAGAACATTCACAGCTCAAGAGTAGCATTTCTTAACTTATATAAAAATAAATCCCGTAAGCCAACCCAACCATTTTGAACTGGATAATGGTTCTGTGTAAAGGGAAACAAACCCCGTGACAACACAAAGCCCAGGAAGGACCTTGCTGTGGGCCTTCACTATATGTGAAGGCATGTGGATATCAAGGGATGAGCAGCAGCAAGAAACACTAAAAGGGACGTACGTGCAAGGGTGGGTTTGTCAAAGGTGCCTGAAGGTGTTTGCTCAGGAGCTGAGGGAGCCCAGGCAGAGTCCAGCCTTCAAAATCTGAAATTTAATCCCAGGTGTCAGCCAGTGACCCTGGAGACAAGCGCTGGGGAGAGCTCACCTTTCCCTAGTACCTGCAGAGAGCACCACATTACTGGCTACCACACAACCCCAAATTAATTCTCTAATTAATTAATTAACAGCCGGGTGCCAGGCAGCACGATGAAGCCTTTTCACCAACCCCTGAGCTTTCTGAAGCCTGGGAACACATAACTGCCCAAGGACCTGGCAACACAGGGTTCAAGGCACCAAACACCTGGATACCCTCTTTCCTCACCCGAGCCCTTGGGGCAAGGAGGGGGCACTGGGGGGAGCAATGAGCAGGAGCAGAGCACTGGCACTGAAAACAGCATTATGAACACGGAGGTGGCCATCTGGGGGGTTTGCACATCCACACACATGCTGGGAGAGTGCCTCTCCTCCACCACCAACGTGACCGTGAGCAGCAGCAGCAGGAAGAACAGAAAATTACTGGGTGTAATTGAAACTGCAGGGAGGAGCTAGGGACATAAAATGTAATTATCTGCCGTGGAATAGAGCCAAGATTAGCAATCCTACTTCTGGTCATTTAAAGTTCTCATTAACTTCTCCATGTGCTGATGGCATCGATTCCGTGTCTTGCTGGCTGCAAGATGCAGCACTTCAGGAGCAAGGCCCTGGGCCTCCTCTGGTCAGGGTCTCAAATCACTTGTACAGCAGGGGGTGAGGGTCTAGGCTTTAACAGAGGCCTTCTCCAGGGGTCTGGAAGATCTCCCTCTCTAGCTTCCAAGGTGGAAGGGACAGGAGGATGCTCCACCTGAGACCCAGGTGCCCTTTTGGTGCTTGGGAAGATGCTCTGGCTGGGCAGCACAGTAATTCAGAGACATCCTCGACTACAACCGGTGAGACTAGGTGGACTGCACACCACCTCAACCTGCCTTCTTCTCTGCCTGCACTCCATCTCATCAGGCCGCAGGACCCCCACACAACTCACATTCAAGCAGCACCGTGGGCATCCCCACATCCATCCCGTGCTCAGCCCGTTTCACTGCCCTGCACCCAGGCTCTTGTTGCTGACAGCCTGACACTTTCCTCCCCATACCGCTTTCCTTGCACCCTCACCATCCAAGGATGCAGGAGCTGCAGAACATCCCTCGTTAGCCTCATCACAAGCCTGTCCAAGGCATCCATCCGCAGCAGCAGGAGGATGATGCTTGTTGGTGACTCTGGCACATGCATGACCTGTTCCTATTTCTGTACCCTTGGACACCTTTGGGGAGCAGCGGGCACTGATAAAGGTGCCCTCAACAACAGCCACCTTACATGGAACCAGCATGTAATCAGTGTACACACATGAAATCCAAGTCTTTGCTAAGAGGTGGAGGACCATGGCCTCCGGCCCTGGGGCTTGCCCCAGGAGCGACTTGGCTTCAGCAGTTCCTTAAAGGCTTTTTTTGACCTTTGAAAGCAAACACACCATCTTTTCTCCATCTTAATCAAGTCGAGAGCACGCACCCTCAAACCAGGAGACGCCCGCCCCCAACGAGCCCCCTTACCTCCACCAGGTGAGGCGTGGGGTTGAAGCCACACATGTTGCAGACTTGCTGCCGGCAGGTCGTGCAGGTGTTGTAGTTGGGGGGTTCGCCGGAGCCCACGTTGATCTCCGCCTTGCAGAGGGGGCACGAGACCCTCGCTTTCGGCACTTCCTTTGGCTTGACACCCTGCTCCGGCTTGCCCGGCTTCGCGGCCGGCGCGGCGCCGGCCCGGCCCTGTGCCCCCGGGGCTTTGGGACCAGCTTCTTTGCTGGCATCGCTGAAGACGATTTTTGGAGGCACTTTGCCAGGGGACGGCTGGCTCGGAGCGGGGGCCTCTGGCTGGACGGACATGAGCGTGCTGGCCTGGGTGAGGAGGGACGCTCCGAAGCCAAAGAGCTTCCCCGTGAGCCCCTCCTGGGGCTGTTCGGGTGCCCCAGCCCCGGGAGCCGGGGTTGCAGGCTTCGCCCCGACATCTCCCGGTGCCTTTCTCTGCTCGGAGGGGGAAGGCTTGGCTGGCTGATGCTGCGGGGAGGACCTGGCTGCCTCCTGAGGTTTTGGCTGTCCTTGGCCGAGCGGTTCCCTCTGGGGCGTAGTGGGGTGAGGTTTGGGTGGCTCTTGTGGCTGGGTGCGGGGGGCCGGAGGGGTCTTATCCGGACCCGAGGGTGGCGGATGCTTGGCTGGGGAGTGGGAGGGGGATGGTGAAGGGGAGTGCAGCTGCTGCTGGCTCTTGGAGCGAGGAGCGGTGGTCATGTCCATCCCCAGTGCCCTCTGCATCTGGCAGTTCAAGCACAGCCATTCCTTCACCTGTGAGACAAGGGGAGGACACGGACAGTGAGCAGAGGGCAGGTACAGATGCCCACAGGCAGCCCCAGCACACCCCCAGCTTCCCCCCAGCAGACCCCACGTAGCCATAGGAACCAGCCATCAGCCCCCGAAAAACATTCTGGTGCCATGTTCTTCGCTAGCAGTATCTCGCAGTCAGGGCGAGCAGCCCCCATCTGTCACAGGTACCCACGGCACAGCACGACAGCGAGAACGCCAGCTTTAATTAGCCTTGGTCTGCTTCCAAGGCTTCTGCTGTGAAGCGACTGCTAGCCATGAGGCCCTGCCTCCTCTGGGGGAAAAGGGGCCTTTCCCAGGGCTCATGGCCCCCCCGCCTCCCCTAATGCCCAATTTTTTCCTCCTGCTTGGTGACCGGAGCTAGCACAGAAAACTGCCAGGGCCCCTCAGACCCTGGGTGCTTCCCATAGGAAACACCACTGTGCCATGCCCAACACTTCTCCAGGGCCAGCAGAGATGGCTTTTCTGGAATTGGTGTGGTAGTTGTGATATCCCACCCCAAAATCTGGCACTGGAACCCTGTAAGGACCAGCAGGATCGCATTCTCCTTGCATGATGCATCTTCACTGCCAGGCTGGCAAAGTGCTGGCCAGGGAGCAAAGCGTTAATTTTCACTCTCGCCATGATGAACTTTTGGATGCAAATGAAAAGTATAACGTTCCCTGGCTAAGTGGTGATAAAGGAAAGACTTCCCCCCTCGAGAGACATTCCTTGTGACACACTAACGTCTGAATTAAGTTAATTAAAGAGGCTGTATAAGCCTTTCCACACGAGGAATTGCCAGGACGCTCAGTGGCTCCACAAGTATTAATATACAGCACAGTCAGCAGGACAGCCGGGTCTGCTCACAAAACAGCTCTCCAAGACAAGCAACTAAGGTGGCAAAAAGGACCAGAACATTCCCAAAAACCACAGCAGCACCCAGGACAAGCAGACCCAGAGCTGGGCAGAAGCAGCACCCGACAGCTCCTGCTCCCTGTGCTCCCCAGGGACTGCACATCCCACGGGCCAGCACCCCCTGCATGAGATGTGGATTTTCCTGCCTTTCCTGACGGAAGCCGTCTCCTTGTTCCAGGATCACCTCTAAGGCTCAGCTTAATCCCTGCTGCAGAGATATTAATCTCCTCACCCAACCCCACGGCTCCAGGTCTGTGAGGCCTTTTGGTCCTGTGGCTGGAGCCACAAGTGATTCATAACCTGGCCACAGGGTTTTCCACCCTGCACTCCAACCACAGGCACACTTCAACCTCCTTCTGCTCAAAGGAGCTGCCTGCAGGGATGCAGTTGGGTGTTATGGCAGGTCCTGTGATGGGACAGGATGGTGAGTCCTCAAGAGGAGAGGTGGATGTGCCCTGAACCCCTCCTTCCAGGTCTCATCCCCAGGAGGGCTCTTATAAAGCCCAGCCTTCAAATATTAAACCTTTAAAACCAGAGGAAATTTAGATCAACCAGGAAAGATGGATCCAAATTAAGGGGGGGAGGGGGGGTTGGATGAACAAATATCCACCTGCCCACCGTGCCCCTTTCCCTCTCTGCCTGGCACGTGCTGGGTGCCAAGGCTCTGCATGGCCCCTTCATCTCCAGCAAAGCTCTTCCTGACACCCTACAATCCTGGCTGCATGTCAGCTCTGTGCTCTTCCCAGCCTTCACTGTGCTTGCTGAGCTCCCACGCCACTCTCTGCACCAGCCTCTGCTCGAGTCCTTCACTCAGAGCTGAGGAAAAAGCAGCCTCAATTTTTCCCCAGCAATTCTGCTTTACACTGTCGTTTCTCCAAGTTGCTCCAAACGAGCCACATTATATTTAGTTTGTGAAAATAGTGCTTTGGTTTTTATAATTTCCTATGGTCTTGCTGTCTCTCTTCTGACAACCAGAATTTCTCGCGTTATTTTTGCTTTCACACCCCCTGGAATTTCTTCCCACTATTCTATTTCAAGAGAGTGTCTACCAAAATCCCGTCAGCTTTGCCCACCATCCCCATCAGCTCAAATTAAGGGAGAACCAATCCTTTCTATTCAGGTTCTTGTCCCCTGGATGCAAGAAATTCAAATCTTCCCTCTCTGCATAATCTCCTTACCCACACTTTAAGACCCTGTGGTGAGGTGGAAATGTGGGGAAGAGGAGATCCACCCCCTCCCCGTGGGTGTGGCACACACACAGCACCCACTTTGCCCCTGGCCAAGGCTCCTGCAGGAAAACCTGGGCACTGGGAGGCACCATGCCCGGGTCCCGTGGCCAGGCAGGCTGCCTACGGATCATGGACAAGCCCACCAGGATCTCCCCGAGCTCAGGGCTGGGGAACAAGGTGATCATTGCAGCTTTATCACTCTCCACGATGAACCTGCAACGCTGACAGGAAGAAGCCGGGGGGGTTATCAGATGGGACAGGGAACATCCAATTGCTCTCAGGCAACTTGGTGAGCAACTGCTGGGGAACATCTGTCCTGAGGAGCAGGAGAAAGCTGCAGGGAATACCGTGGGGAGACGGGCTCCCAGAGCAAGCATTTGAAATGTAAATCGAGTTGGGATTATCACAAATTGCCTGACTGGCCTCCACTGATGCAACCGATGACACACTGTGTGGGCTACACAGATCAAAGACAACTTAAAGGATGCCGGAGGGAAGATAGCAAAGAGGAAGGGCCCAGTCATCTTGCCAAAGATCCTTTCCCCAAGAAAAAGAGAAAGGAGGGTGGAAAACTCTGGGTGATGAAGTAGTAATAGCATAAATGATTCTTTTCATATTCTTTCACCTATTTCTCTACTGGTTTTGGAGCACTTTCTCCCTGCATGATGAGTCTGCAGGCAAGAAGAGGAGCGTTTAGAGGACGGTGATGCAGGTCAACCAAATAGTCCAGTTTCATCTGTTTCCGGTTCCTATTTGCCCAGTTCACCAAATCAAAGCTTTCAGGGGTTGGATTAGTAAAGACTTACACCCAGGCTCTTCCTAGAAAGGACAGGGGTCCATCACTGGGTGGAGATGGGGGAGCTGTTAATGAGACAGATATGATGGACATGCTGTAATCACTGTCCTGGAACGTTTGGGAAAAAGCAGGATAACACTCGTTTTGAGGATGAAGCACTTCCAACTTATTAGCAACTGAGAAGAACAGTCAACAACATCTACCAGCACCAGAAGACATTTAAATTTGGCAGATCTGAATAATTTTGCATCCAAGAGATCTGAGAGAACTAAGAAAACTGCTGTGTGCTGATGTTCATTTTTTAAGAGGAAATTTTAGAAGTCTGGAAGAGTCTTCCGCTTGAATATCCAAGAAGGCAAAGGTATGGCCTGAAGGGGACAGAGAGCCAGACATCTGTCCAAGGCAGAAAGACAGGGCAGAGAACTGAAGGACACTCATATATATGCCCATCAACGTGGTTTTAGGAAAAATAGGTCACAGCAAAGCAAACCTGATTTTATTCCCTGCACAGCTGATATTAGTAATGCACAGAAGCAATATCCTTGATGCCCAAAAGGTGTTTTGACCTAGTAATGTATGACATGCTGACAAAAAAAATATGAATTGTGAATATGCTAAATGGATTTCAGACCAGTTACCTGGCTGAGCTGGGGGACAAAGAGGATTCACCAGTGCCGAGGTATCATCAGCTCCCTGTGGCAAACACCACTCGCACACGGAGGATTTCGGTAAAGCCACAGAATCAGGACGGTTTTGCTTGGAAGGGACCTTAAAGATCATCCTGTTCCAGGCCCCCACACGTGAAATATTGATGAAGATGAGTCTTTGCTGCCTGGCAAACCTGCTCTTGCTCCGTGCAGGAAGCCTGGAGCTGGAAGTAGGAGTGAGGAGGTGGTTCAGCCTCCTCTTCCAGCACCGAGGGACTCCTTCCAGAGCCCTCAACGGTTCCACACCGACATTTTAAGGAGATTAGTAAAACACTGCGGGAGATATAGACCGGATCTGTAAGAGTCATTCTAGGGATGCAGAAAATGACTGAAATGAGAGAATTGAAGAGGTTGATCTTTTTCGTTTATCAAAGAGAAGATTAAGAAGTGACTTGATTACGATATAGCAGCACATTCAGTGGAAACAATATCAGGTACTAAAAGGTTGTTAATTAGGCAGAAAAAGGCATAAAAAGAACTAATGACTGGAAATGGAAGCCAAAATATATTAAGCATCACTTTTAACAGCAGATGTTTCTAACCATTAAAGCAAATTGTACACATGCTGTTGGGCTCAGCAGAAGACTCTGGGAGGTAAAGCTTACAGGCCTTTCATCTATAGGTTTTTTATACTCGTTCTGATCTCAAAAACTTTGACTGCTTGAACCATCCCATCTTTACGGACATTTGGAGTGCCTGCGTCCAACACTTGACCTGCCCCAGCCCTGCATGCAGTGCCCAACACACCCACGACCACCAGCCTCACCTTTCCCACTGCAGACCCCTCCAACACCCCAGCATATTCCCCAAAACCCCCTCCCGAACCTTGTTATTCCCCAGTGCATGGATGGGTCAGCAAGCGGCGGCGCTTGCGGGGTCACAGCTGCCAGATGTGCCTCCCCCCTCTTGATGCAGTCCTGTGAGCACCAACCATCTGCAAATCCCATTAGGAATGAAAACTTTCCAATCAGCGTTTCCTCAAAAAAAAAAATTGTAACAGGAATATCCACAGCACGTGCTGGCTGTGCCCAGGCAGACTTAAATGCTGATATGTATCAGCGAAAGCTCAGCAAATATATATATATATAAAATTACAGGTCTGATGGGCTAGATCTGGACTCTCTGCAGAGCACGGTTTTGCACAGGTACAGAAGGGGGACCAAAATCCACCCCTGTGCACTGCAGCTTCTGAACCCTCTAGAAAAACACCCATTTAAATATGATCTTAAATGACAGAGACAGCTTGAGTTTATCAGGCTTCTAAAGTCATTCTAACACCACCTATTTTAGGAAACTGTGTGAAAATAGCCTGTCCCCAGGATTTGTTACCAGGAGATGTGAGGGAGAGCTGGTTATAAGCAGGTTGTTTTGTTCTCCCGACGTAAGACAATACAGATCTAGAAGTATCTCAACTATAGAGTTCAGCCTTTGCAGTGGGCAGAAGCTTTAAAATGAGTGCTGTAAGCAGAAAAATTTCGTAACTGAACATCCAAGACATTTTCAAGCCAAAATTTAGGATTATAATATAGAGTAATTTTGTCTTTGCTGAGGGTTGATTGTTCTGGACCATTTGGAGGTCACCCAGGATGCTATCCTACTACAGAAAAATAACAAAATCAAAAAGGATAGGAGACACCATATTTAGATGATCATATTTAAGACTTTGGAGACTTGAGACTGAATGGCTCTTCCTCAGCAGCTCTATCCATTTACACCATCTCACTGCAGCCAAAGCCATTGACCTTCCATCAAGATAAAGGTCTACACGACAAAGGCTACATGACCCTGTGTCAGAGGAGGCCACTGGGGACAGTCCATCCGACTAAATAATTTTAAACAATTATTTTAGGCTGGAAAGAACAGCTCCCAAGTCATCTTGAGTCCAGTGTGATCAACCCCAGCCAAGGGTAACCGGTTTGAACAAGACAGAGAAAAGGAGCTACGTTCAGCAGAAGATACAACCCACGCTCCTCCTCTGGCGCGAGACAACGGGATGCACAACAAACTGAAAAACAAGAAGCCAAATTCATGGAAAATCAGAGGAGAAAAGGAGCATGGGTTTTCTCTGAGTTGCCCTAAACGTGTATTTAATACTCTACAAAACTGGAAATGCTGAAAAAAGCCCCCAACCCAATATTTGGAAAGAGCACGACAGTGAACCTTTGGCAGCAGCTCCTCGACTCTGAGAGCCCCTCCCAGATGAAGTCACTCCCCAGCAGACGCACCCCAAGGCCACCGACACAGCTCCCTCCTCTGCCTTTCGCTGGCACCAGTACGAGCATAAAAATAACCCAAGCTGGAAGTGGGTAACGAAGGTACTGTGCTAATCAGGCTAATAGAGAGGCTCAACGCCAGGATCACTGACTGGATGGAGAAGGGTTTCATTAATGGCCGCTCCTGGCTTATCCTGGAGGAACATTGCAACAGCCTGGCCGCTCCCGAGAGCCGCCAGTGCCCTGCCTGAGACTGTCCTTAAGTGTCTTCAGCTCAGCAGCTCAGCCTGAGGATGAAGAACTGTTGTCTCACGAAATCAGCCAGTCAGCGAAACGTCCCTTCCCTCCGTGCCTCCCGGATCCACTCCGGAGGAGCTCTCCGGGGGGGCACGTCTTGTGTTTTACATTGTCTTGCTGAAATTTGCCAAAGCCACGTACTCTGCAATTAAACAACGTCCTGATCCAGGGGAAGAGGCAGTGCTAGAAGGCAGCCCTCGGCTAGAGAACAGAACAAACAGCAAGCTGTGGCGGGGAGCTGGGATGCTGCTGGGAAGGCACGAGGTGGGAATGGCTGCAGGAAAGCAGGGAAAGCTCAGCAAATCCTGGAAGAGCTGCTGATGCATGGAAAAAGCTAAAGGTACCACGTGGATCAGTTTTCCCATTTTCCCACACCATCTCAGACTGGCCGGTGGAACATATAACAAACACCAATATATGCCTTATTCTGAACTTCGGCGTTTGTGTTTTAAAGCAGAACTAAACTATTCCAGGAAGTGTTCAAGGCCAGGTTGGACGGGGCTCTGAGCAACCTCGTCGAATGGAAGGTGTTCCTGCCCATGGCAGGGGGGGTTGGAACTAGATGATCTTTAAGATCCCTTCCAGCCCGTATCATTCCAAGGTTCTAGGATTCCATTATTCTACTGCTGATTCCTCCTGCAGCAGTGCAGGGACAGTTTGCCACAGAACTCGTGCGTGGAGGGGAGGAAAAGCAGCCCTTGTTGTTCGGATCAGTGCACAGCCTGTGTGCAGATGCAGTGAGGAGCCTGCGAAGCATCCCGTGGGAGGCTGCCATGTGGTGTACCAGCCAGGGTCCGAGCAGGGGGGGGGTTGGATAACACCAGGAGATGGAGTCTCCTGATGTGCCTCTGGAGGACCACAAGCAGCCCAGGGTGCGGGAGCTGTTGTGTGCCCGGGGCCATGTTGCATGTCAAGACATCACCAGAATTCACGCCTGCATCCAGGTGGAGAGGAGGCGGATGCAAACATGCAGGCAGCGTGGGCTGAAGCTTCCTGGTCCAAATCTAAAGCACAGTTTGAGGAGAACCCAGGGCTCCAGAGAAAATGTGCAATTAAGAGTGTTTCGGCACTTAATTGACAGGGGAATTGGTCACCGAGGCACCGAGACACTTGTGAAAAAGGCCACCTTATGCTCATCTTTTATCTTCAAACATCTCAATACAAATAAAATCCAGTCCTTGGCACTCCTGCCCAGAAGGGGAAGCCACCGGAGCCGTCAGTAATCATCCTGCTAATGCTTGCCAGAAAATAATCAACTTGCTCGCTTGCTGGCAAGCAAGAGGAACCAACCCCCAAACTCATCTCCTTCTCCGCAAATAACAGATGGGAAACCGTGTTTGTCCAGAGAATCGAGCTGCGGAATAAGACAGTGCCATTTCATCCTATGAGTCACTTCTCCACCAGTTTCCTTTCCCTGGTTAGCTCTCCCTGAACCAACCCGAGGCTGCTCAAGCACATCTCTTCCCCAAAGGGCAGCAGGAGGCACTGACCTCCACTGCAGACCCTCTGGGCTTCAAAAGTGACCTCCAGTGCCTTGCTACGCGGTCGATCTTTAACCCCCACCGACACGGGGATGAAGCAAACGATCAAAGGAAATAACTGCACGCTCAACAGCTTTGTAACTAACCTCGATCCGCCGTCATGGGCAGGACGGTGCTCCCCGGCAGCATTCCCCATGGCTAAGGCACTGATGGAGCTGCTGGCTCCCCGGGAAGTGAGAGCATCCCCTCCTTCACTGCTCGCCCTTGCTGGCAGAGAGGAGCAGATGGGCAGAGGAAACCTTTCCAGCGCCAGACCCGCTGCTGCTCCTCTGCTCCCCCCGGGGAGCGCGGGTCCCCCCGCCAAACAAGGCGCTGCCTAGCTAAGCATGCTGGCAGTGCCGCCGCCCGAGGCGAAGGGACAAGTCCTTCCAGTTCATTAGGAAGGTTTCTTGTGCGATTTGCTGCCTCACTAGCTCCTGTTTAGACAGCCTTTGTTCCCCGTCCGCAGGAGCGCATGAAAGGTTTGGACGTCTGTACGTGCAGGGAGGATGCTGAGCCCTGGGCTCGGGCAGGGAGCATGGCAGAGCTCACCCCGGATTTTAACCTCCCGAGCTTTGCACGCCGAGGTGCTCTAAGTACAGCCCCAGGTCCCTCCCGCTCCATAATGCGGGACTTCCACGGGAGCCCTCTCGGCCAAGGAAAGCCTAATGGCTCGCTTTGCCTTTTTCTGCTGCTGCTCCCGTGCCCAGAAGGACGGACGTCCCGAGTAACAGGAGCCTCCAGCCCTGCTCACTCATTGTCTCCTGCAGAACTAAAATAGCAACCTGGGAGGGAGCAGGGGAGCTCAAAACTTTCCATCCTCTGGCACCTCCTGCCCAAAGCAGAGGAATACACGAGGCCACGGGGCTTCTCGGGGCGCCCTGTGCAGCAGCGATGCAATTCACAGCTATAATGCTATAAAGAGCACAGCCTGCTCTCAGTAAATAGAGACTCATAACAGACTAATTTAAAAGCAACCCAGTTTACTATTAGTAACACAGAATAAAATCATCCACTTACTGCAAGGCTCACATTTATTCAGCTCTGAGTGGTCCCTGTTGCAGCCTTGCCCATGAGCTCCTGGATCCTTTGGGAACTCTTCTGGACAATTAAAGCAATGGGAGATAATGGCTGTAGCTCAGGGACTAAACTAAACGCTCTTGAATATTTAAAGGTCCTTTCACGCCCCAAACTTCGCATTACCTTGACAGCATCAACATCTGAGTACTGCACAGCAGTGAGGGTGGAGAGGAGCTCGATCCTCTGACCTACATGTCTAGGATGGAGGTTTCTAAACACTAATGACAATCCTGATGCTGGCATAAATAGCCCAAAGTATTTTCAGAGACACGGTCACAGACCTGGTGTTACGGCCTCACCCTTTCCCCAGACTGAAGGAGCCAAGTTAAGTCTCATTTATCCTGGGCCAGTGTTGTATTTATAAGTGAACCTGCTGGAATAAAAAACTTATGTGAATAAACACATTGTAGTGGATCAGTGCATCAAAGCAGAGTGTATCTTCAGCCTGGGTTTTTTTTGTGTGTGTTATTCTGGATTAAATATGTAACAAATGCTCTTGCAGAATTTAAGGCCTGAAGACAGACAAGCCATTGCATAATCTTTTTACATACCTAAACAGACTTAATTGCTCAATTATTCCAGATAAACACGATAAGTTGCCTGCCATGAATAATTTATAATCCAGCTAGCCACACAATCTGTGAAGCACAAATCTATGGCTGCAGCCAAGGAAATGCAAACAGATGCCACTATCCCAAGACACCCTGGCTGGGTACTAAACACTGGTCAGAGGAGCAATAGGCTGCCCAGGGCACGTCTGATCTTCCCTGAAACCCCTCGGACAGCCCAGACCTTCGTTTGGGTTATTGTGTTGCTCAGAGGGTGCGAATACTGACCAAATTAAAAAGGCACAAAGTTTGGGTGTGCATCTGGGAGGAGACAGGCATAGCACTTCCCTATCCTGTTCACGGTCCGGACACAGCTGGGTGTTCCACACAGCCCTCCTTGGAAGCTGGCTGTACTGGTTTGTCCAGGAATTTGCTTAGATGATGGTGACAGAGCTGAAGAGCTGCAGTGAGGCACAGCAGGATGCAGTGTCTGGAGGATGGAGGCCCGCAGGGGCTGTCAGGAGGGACAACACTCAGGGTGCTGTAGAGGAGGAAGGGGAAGGAGCACTGCCAAGGGGATGACAGGTCTCATCCAGCCAGGACATCCACACTTGGATGGAAGTGACCAGAGAGAACAACCAGAAAGGTGTCCAGAAGCAGGGGGTTAATCCTAACCCCATGACAAAGCCATCCTAGGCAGCCCCCTTCCCACAGCAGAGGTGTAACAAACCACAGCACTGAGAAAGCTTGTGAAAACTGTTCTACCAACCACGGACCACCTCCTGGCTCCTGCGACCCCAGACGGATGCAAGAGGCTTTACCACGGAGCTCGGGGCCCTACCACAAACCTTGAGCATCTTTAGGCCTCTCTGAGAAGCAGAGGAGAGGCACTGGGTGGGTTTCCTCCAGCTTGGGCACCCTGAACTGCCTTTCCCTGCCATGCTCCTCTCTCTGCTTTGTCCCAATAAAGTCATATTAAAGTCTTCAGGATTTTGCCCAGACGTCCTGGAGCAGCTAGAAGAGAGGGCTGTAATGGCCTCTGAAAGGTTTTGGATCCATCCCCAGGTCTGGATCAAACAAGCCTGCATCGCTGACAACAGATGTTTGTCTAATTTGGTCTTTAAAATTTTGCATCAGTTGTGGATTTACTGGGGGGGGGGGGAAGGCAAAAGGAGGAATAAAGGGGCTTTTGCTTAACCATCCTCACTGCTAGGAAGCATTCTCAAAATATTAACCTAAATCTCCCTTGCAGTCTAAGCCCATTACTTGCTGTCCTACAGACCACAGACACCGCACACCTTTATCCAGTAAAACCAGCCTGAGAGCAGCTTCCCTGCTGAAGGCATCCACCCATGGGAGCCCGTCCTGGCACCAAGACCACGATGTGTAAAATGTCTCCTAGAAGTGACTGGCCATCAGCTTTACACCGCAGAACTCTTGGTGATGACCTCCCATGGGGCTCCACGGCACCTCCATGAACTTCAGACCCAGCAAATGGTTTTCTGTGTTTCCAGGTGCAGCTTCTGTGTGCTTTTAGGAACGCCTCAGGCAGCTTTGGAGGAAAGGAGCTCAGCCTTGCACGGCACTGACAAAGCTGCCCCCACACCACCTGTCTCCAGACACACCTCTTGTCTCACCTTCTTCTGGCAAGACCCATTTTGGTGGCCATGGAACCCGAACAGATTTTACAATAAACACCAGACAATAAACACCAGAAACAGCTTGTCCAGTCACCTATTTAAATGAACTAGAGTTCTGTGTTCGAATTCCTATCCCCATCCAAATGCACCTGGATCTGGCTCAGAAGTCATCATCTACTAAGTAAACAATGCCAATGCTAACACAAAAATCTAAGAACAATTAGAATTTGAACAGATACCTCTAGAGCCACATCACTTTTAACTGCCTTTTTATAGCTATTATTAACCCTTGAAGAAGGGGTTGCTTCATCTGCCAGCCATTCTACAAGAGCAATCACACTGTCTTCAAAAAAAATCCCAAAAACCTAGTTGCAAAGCAAGATTAAAATTGGTCATTCAAATCATGACTTGAGAGAGAACAGAAACTCCAGCAAGACCTTAGAGCCCCTTCCAGTGCCTAAGGGGGCTCCAAGGGAGCTGGAGAGGGAGTTTGCCCAAGGCCTGGAGTGACAGGACAAGGGGGAATGGCTTCCCACTGATAGAGAAAAGGTTTAAATTGGATATTAGGAAGAAATCCTTTACTGTGAGGATGGTGGGGCACTGGCACAGGTTGCCCAGAGAAGCTGTGAATGTCCCGTTCAGGGCCAGACTGGACAGGGCTTGGAGTAACCTGGTCTTGTGGAAGGTGTCCCTGCCCACGGCAGGGGGTTTGGAACAACACGGTCCTTCAGATCCCTCCCAACCGAAACCATTCTAGGATTCAATTCTATGATTTTTTTGCTTGCTGATCTAAAGTCATTATTGCCATGGAGATCTGAACAGATACACCGGAAAGGTGAATAAACACTTAATGAAAAAGGATCCTACCAGTCAAAAGACTGTCTCTTTCACCATAACCCCAGCCAAAATACAAAGTCATCCCATTAGGGGAGCTCTCTGCAGCCCTTCTGAAGGGGGGCTCAGAGGATTACTACAGAGCAAGCTACCTAGGACCCCTCAGCCCAACTGAACACCCCAGGCAAGCTTACAGCAAAAGCCCACTTCACTTTTCTCAAATGAGGGGCCAAGTCCTCAGTGGCAAGACTAGAAACTGCTACAGAAGACAAAAAAAAAGGAAACACAAATTGCTCAGGTAAAAAAAAAAAAAAAATTAAAAAAAAAAATTGCTGAAGCAAATCTTTTTTCCGCCTTCTGGGGCATCTTAGCTTTTCTTTGAACAATCTCCAAGCAGCAGCACATGGGCAATGCCAGCTGCAGTGCTCCACGTCCATCCAGACAGCAAGGAAAACTACAGAGGAGCGAACTGCACAGTTCACACTGATTTCACCCCCCCTTGATTTGCTCCAGTGCCAATTAGAAACCACTTTTGAAGGGAAGCAATAAATCTTGTCCTCATGCCCTGGCTGCAAACCCAGGGGACTTGTTTGTAATTACCAGCCACGGGACTGACTCTGATGACCTACAGGGCATTTTTTGCAGGTGAGACAGCAGCAGGGATCGCTGCTCGCTCCACTTTCAGGGGTTCAGCTGGAGAGGTCTTGCCTCTGATTTTCAAGTGTTGTGCATCAAAACCTCCAGCTGAACAGCGGGAGCCGTGCCGACTGCGAGCAATCAGCCCCAAACTGCCTTAAACCGGGCAGGTAAGGGATGGATTGGCCAGCAAGGAGGAAGCAGCAGGATCCGTGCACCCGGGGGGGAAAAAACATTTGCCATCCAAATAAACACCACCTTCCCATAAGCTTTTATCTGCCCACAGCCGTGTCTGTTGGCGTGGGCTGACTCCTGGCACTCTGCAGAGAAAGAAAAGGAGAAGCAGGTCTGAATCATGGGATGCAGCGGGAGCTGGGATGCGACAGAGCACACGGTGCACGGCCAACACCACCTGGGCGGTGCCGCCCTTCGGTGCACAGGGACCCACTCACACAGGGAGAGGGTCTCACCACACTGAGACCTTCGCTTCCCAGTGGGATGAAGGCTGGGTGGCACTGGGAAAGTGCCTGCAGCTGGAGGACATAGGAAAAATGGGTCAGCTGGAGAAGCAGAGGGACTTGGGGCAACAGTTTGTGCTGGCCAAAACCATTAGCAAATGCAGTTAAGCTTTTACTTGTTACAAACAGTAACGTACCACCCAATTTTGGCTCTTGGTGGGGTGCCATGGCTTGGAGATCCCTTAATGCAGTGGCACTGAAGTTCTTCAGAGCCCTCCAAATGACATGTCCTTCAAAATCATAAGATCGTGGGACTTTTTTGGGGGCAGAACTGCAAAAACTTCACACTGAGGATCTGCATAAAGCATTATTATTATTATTTCAATACGTCTCCCAGGTCTCAACAGGAATTTAGCACCTGGAATTAGTTATGGAAAACAGTATTTCAGAAGGCATTGGACTGGTTTTTTTTTGAATTTCTAAGTCAATAAAGCAATAACAATTGTCTGCTGAGAGCAAATAGTGGGATCCCAGAAGCAGCTCAAAGACAGATGGCAGCAGCAGCATGCCTGTATGGGGATAGTTCTCAACGCACTCTCCAATTTGAAAGCCACAATCATATCAGCTGGAAAATTAATACGGCAGGTCAGAACATAAGGTGGGATGTGTAAAAACAAATTTAAGGGCATTAGCTGGCCTGGCCCAGCACCTCCACACTAACTTGGGACTCCAAGAAAAATGGGGATTCACGGCCCAGTCTGCCAAAGGTGCCTTGAGCAAATGCTAAGACAAGATGACAGCACCATGCCCAGGTACAAGGGCTCACTTTAACTGGGCTTCACCTTTTGGGGTAGATCCCAGCACTGCTGGTCTTGCACTAGCACGCTGTGCTCCATCAAACACCACGGGTATTTGCTTTCCTCAAAGCTCCAAAGGTTTTGCAATACGTAGAGTACACGGGCAGAACGGAGGCAGGCGAGCTCAAGGACAGGCTTCTCCCACAATAAGTATGCTCCTTGTTTCTGAGGAATCCAGAAACACAGGTAATTCAACCCTTCCTCAGGTCCCCAGAGTAATTTTAGCACAGACCACTAGTTTTCAGCCAGAGCTTTCCACTAGACCTGGTATTTTATCTACCGGGCATCACACTGAGAACAGAGGTGAACACAACAGGCAGTGCCTTCCAGGAGATCAGGAGAGACATGGGATGTCTCACAGGGAGGAAAGACAACATGGTACACCTGAGAGAACAGAACAAATGTGCAGCTCAGAGCCATGACAAAGCTAGTTTTGGAGGAACCTCACTCCCGAGGAGTCGCAGGGACACGGAGTTTCCAGCTTCCCTCCCTGCCTGTTAGACATCAGGGTAATCTGCAATTACAGGGTAAAAAAAAACCTCCAAAACTAAAATCCCAAGGGGAGCTCCCACTCCCAGATCCAAGCCCACTCCACCATGCCCAGCTGGTTGCTGCCCTTCACACGCACGCCTATAGGTCTGCATCCTCAGAGCAGGTTTTTAATAGGGAACGCTCGCTGATCCCGCGGCTCCTGCAAAGCCGAGTTCCACGCAGTGACGAGCTCGTTTGCTCTTCGGGGACAGGGCTTCAAATAGCTGCTGGCTCGTGGCAATTAAAGCGGGCCGAGCGCTGCCGCCGACTCCGCCAGCCCGCGCTGTGACTGATGCAAGCGCCGGCTGGAGCGCCCTGATAAGGATGTTGGATGATTCAGAATAATCTTGGCTTTGCTGAACAGATGAGCCCGAGCGTTTGTGCTTCTGTTTCCGCCTAATGGGAATACTGTGCCGTGCTCGTCAGAAAGGGGAGAGGGCGGCCAGAGGTAGGTGGGCACAAAATTTCCTCTCCGTAAGACCGATGGGCACACCTATCCTGCCCAAGACTTGCGCCTCTGCCACGGAGGTCTCCAACCTGAGGGTCTGGCCAGTCTGCCCCCGTGGCTTGGACACAGCAAGGGGGTGGCAGGACAGCTGGGGAGGGAGCAAAATGTCAGTGTTCAGACTTCTTCCCATCCTGGGGGTTCTTTGTAAGGCTGCTGCACAAGCAGTTGGGCTTGATTAGGATGCAGGAGATGGGTATCAAAGTGGGCTGGTCAGAGGGCAAGGGAGGAAGGGGAGGGACACACTGGCCATTCAGTCTTCCAAACCGACTTCCAACTGGTGCGGTGCCATGTTACGTCCATGCCTTAACTCCTTCTGACAAATCTTTAATCCCACCAGCCTGCTGCACAGTCTACTCCCATCCCATTAAGGCCACATCTCGCTCTCTGGATTTCCCCACTGAGCCATTCCAACAACTTGGCTTTGATTTACTCAGAGCAGAAAGCCACGCCAGTGGCACAGCCTATTTAGAACACAAACTCACTCCAGAACGGAAACATCCCACCCTTCGGCTGTCCTTGATCAAAAGGTTTGCAGCCTAGGAAAAACAGCATTTCAATCACAGTTAAAATAACCAGTTTTCACAGTCCATTAGTACTGTACCCCTCAGATCTGGGCTGCCCAGGAGCAGGGCTGTCTGTTATGTCTCTGAGAAGAAGAGCTGGGTACAGCAGGAGGGTGAGATCTGGGAGCAAGGCTTGAATTAACATAGGGAGGAACACCTCTGCAGGCATGAACTGCTGTCCCACAAGCGCCTCACAACATTCACAGGGCTGCTTTCAAAAGCCTCTGATGCTTTTCAGACCATCACACTATATAAATCCAGTTTTAGCACCTAAATATGACCATGGCCAAGAAACAGACAAGAGATGGGTCAGGAAGAAGCAAGCTGGTTTCTCGTGATGGGAGCCCACACAGTTCTATAAATAGCAACGGTGATCAGCTAAATCCAGGTTACAAGAGATGCTGATGAGATGCCACCACCTCTGTCTTTAAGGACCAGATGGACCTCGTATGTCACCACCAGCTGGTGGGAAGAGCCATGTCACGTCTCCTCCTCCTGGTGGTTCTCCCACCAGGCACCCCTACACCGGAGATGCAGCCCCCAGGGTACGGAGAGAGTACCAGGCTGGAGTGTCTGACACCCTTCCTTATAACCACCCTGCTCTCTGCAGCTTGCAGGAAGACAGTAAATAGGAACGAATTCAGCTAGGATTAACTCAATCCCCATCAAGGCACTGAAATCTCTTGAAGTTTTCCCCTAAGCGCTCCCCGAGGCAGCAGAGCATTCCAGCACCAGGCACACACTGCAACCCAGACCACACAAGTGAGGGCTATAAATCCCAGTGCAATTCCTGCTCTCTGGGATACTGTCTGTGCAGTAAGCAGGATGCAGAGGGACACTCAACCACATGGGTGATTTCATGTGCTTCACTAGTGAGAAAACCTGGAGCAGCACCCATGTGAGCAAAGCAGCCCCATCCACCACCACGGGCTGTAAAGGGTCTTATTTCTCTGCCTGGGGATGTTCAGGGGAGTGAAATGAAAGCAAGCAGCAGGCACAGCAAAGCTCTCAAAAACACAGGGACCCTCTGACTCAGTACCCCGCTCTGCCTTGGAAAGCTTGACAACCACTTCCGGTTCTCAGCTGGCTTTTCTTTTTAATGATAAAGTGATCTGGGAGCTGAAAGCCAGAGGGAAACCATGTCTCATCCAAGCAAACAGCTTGTTGTAACTTAATGTACCGAGGGAAGGCCGGCGCAGGGCAGCAGCGGCAGCTCAGCGTGCGCGGCTTGCTGGGCTCGGTATGTAGCAAGCGGCAGAAGATGCCAAGCAGAAAGCAGGCCACTTCCCATCCCTCGGGAGGATTCCTCTCTACTTGCAGTTGTTTTAATTACCCCTCTGCACCGCAGCATCGCTCCAGCCTGCGGGAAGCCACGGTTGTCCCACCCACCTCTGAACAATTTAAGGCGTCACCACAGCCCCTCCTGGGTCCCCGCAGTTCCTGCACCAGCCGTCAGCGGAGAGGACCCACCCTGAGCAACAGCAGCCCCCTTAGTCACCAGCAACCGCTTAGCCAAGATATTTTCTGACATTTTCCGCCAGCGAATTTCGCGTTATTTGAATCATCCACGCAGAGCGCAGCGGAAGGCGGCACACTGGGAGGAACGGCCAGAATTACTCATGAGCTTTGCTTCGTGGGCTCCAACTTAAATTGTGATCTGTCAAACAGACGAGTCGCACGTCCCTGCAGACGGCTGGGAGAAGCTCCTGCTCAGGCTGCAGCAGGGACCAAAAAGGCAAACGAGCCATTTCTGTGTAGAAAGGCTCAGCAAGAGAAGTGTGCTGCTCTCCAGCTTCACATGAGCTGTTTTACCCAGTGTTAATCACCCCATTAAAAAAAAGAGATAGAGCAGAAATAAATAGAAGTCTAACCAAGGGATAACAGACATCCTTCGCTGCACCACTGCAGATACAGGATGCCAAGAGGGCTGGGACGCTTGGTGTAGGGATGAAGGGATTATGAAGTGAAGGGCAACAGTGAGGAAGGGCTAAAAGATGGGAAATATACACACACATGCAACCAGCTGGTCCAGGGTGATAAATTCCAGGTTCCTATCAATATTTTCTCACCACAAAAAACGCAGACTATCCACTGCAGTCACAAAGTGCAGATTTCTAGTGCCCAGCTCACAGGGTGCTCTGATGAGAGCTGCAGGGCTTCCTCAGGTGGGCACATCTCCACCAAGCTCTGGTCCCACCAGCTCGTGGTGCAGATGCTGACCCTGGGCATCGGGATGGGAGCTGCCTTGTGGCAGGAGTCCAGGCCAAGCATTCCTGCCCAGGGGGCTCTAGCCCAAACTGCTGCGTCCTTAGGAGAAGGCAGCAGGCGTGGCAAGCCCCAGCTCCTGCAAACAGCATCGCCTGCTGCAGACGCAGGTCACTGCTGGCTGAAGCTTCGCTAAAAACAAAGAACAAACTGGAATAAAACTCTCATTTCTCTCCCATTGTGCAGTCTGATCCAATGGAAAATTTCTCCCAGATCCACAACGTAATGCTAACGACAGATTTATTTTTACAGCTATATGGTGAAGAAGGATGGTCTCAAAAGAGAAATCATTCTGAAATGGGCAACTTGACTCAGCAGCGCAGGGGTCTGGCTGGATGTAGGGTGCAATCTACCACGTATACACGCCAAAAGCTGCCTAACACCACAGCAGAACACAAACCCCGCCTGCCTGAGGGTGTCCAGGGGGTTGATCTGATCACAGGAGGAAAAAACACACTCCTGAACTTGCTGAAAGGTGCCCAGAAGGAGGGACTACTGCTGACAGAGCCAACCCTCCAGCCACCCACAGACACCAGCATGAGCACAACACCAGGGTGTGAAATGCCCCAGGGGATGCCAGACCAGAGAAACGGGTTTTTTTCAGACCCACCACTAATTCTTTAAAAAGAGAGGGAACTATAACCTCTAAACACAGCCTCTGTGCATGAGCACAATGACACATCCTGGAGATGTGGCGCTGCATGTCAATGGCTGGGGCTGGAGGTGCATCATGGCCAGGAAAACAAATAGTCATTGAAGTCCCAAGGGCAGGAGAAATCCTGGTTGGCTTTGCTGTTCAGTAAGAGACCAGAACGTGGAAATGCAACATTGTGGCTCATCCTCTGCCGTCACTCCCATTGCAAAAAGCTGCGTCTGACACAGAGCTGACGCACCCAGAGAAAACTCGGAAATTTAGTAGATGCCACCCCAACCCTGCAGCTTCCCAGTGAAGAACTAAAGAGGAGATGGACTACTCTGGTTGCTGGAAAAGGCAGAGAGAGACAAGGGGGTCCAAATCTCCCACAAAAATTATATTTAATTATCTATCGGCAAGTAGATCCCTGTTTTCACCCAATCCTTCATTGCTCAGCCCTTGGTGCTTCTACCCCCAAATCCAGGGGTGCATTAACACCCAGGGCAGTGCATCAACACCCAGGGCAGTGCATCAACACCCAGGGCAGTGCATCAGAGCACAGCATATTGTAAAACATCACTTCAAGCCACAGAAATATAAATTACAGCTGTGCTCCAATGACCTCAGAGCTACCCAGACCACAAGGGACCTGCACCAAGCTACTCCCACCAAATCACTTTAGCATCTCCTAGACCCCAGGGTAAAAGCAATGGCACCAATGAGGATTTCTGCCCACGCTTACACAGCATCAGAGACCTGTAAGTGTTTGGATGTTCAATGAATGACAGGCAGGAGAGGAGATAGATGAGAGGAAGAAATGACAATTTGCTGTTCATTAGTAACAGCCATCGGTTTAATGCAGAACCAATAACACCCCTGGCACCCTGAGCACAGACCTTGGCTTGCAGTGCTACTGAACCAGTGGTTACTAGCCAAGCCAAAGCCTCCTGAAGGGTAAATAATTTAGATTAGGCCCTTAATTCACAAAAATGGTGGGGTTCGCTGAAAATTGGACACCGTCGTGGTGTAAAATTGGGATAAATGAACCAAATGAGAAATGGGCTCTTCAGAAAAGCAGTGTATGAACAGCTTCATAATTTCAATATTTGGGGGTTTTTTTCAGTCATTTGCTAAGTGGCTGGAGGTGATGCTGTGGGCAGGCACCGCTCCTGCCAGTATGGCCAGGCTGGAGAAGGCTTTGGACCATGGCCATCCCTCCAGTGCCAACAAGCCCCACTCCTGCCACCAGAGATGCTCTGCTGAGCACTGTGTCACCCCTCTGCTTCCCCCACCTCCTCTTCATCTTCTTTGTTCCACTTTACCCGAATTTTCTTATGTTACTGAGCAGAAAACCATCTGCTGTTAGGTTATGGCAGGATAAACACAGCCCTACACAATACTTACACTATTACAGTCTCATCTCCTCAGCTGATGGTCTATTTTCCACTGATACAATTTAAACATTCACCTAAAAACTTTAAACGATTTTTGTGGCTATCTCCTCTTGCCACAGATAACTCAGGAGCTGCTGAGAATCTTTCTTCTCCTGTCAAACAACCCTGACCGCTGTTGGGAAACCAACCAGCAAGTTTTTAATCCTCCCTGAGACTTTTTGCGTTTTGCTTGCTGAAGGTCCGTGATCAAATGTTGGTGATGAGCTTACATGGCACAGAGAACGTAGGGAACAGATTTAGTCTCAAATATATTAAATATTTCATAATTCATTATATTCACGGCATAAAAAGTACAAAGAACCACTTCAATCTCCCTAAGTGGAGCTAAAAACGTGAGCCAGAACTGAAGTTTCCAATTCTCAGTCATAAATATGGTCACAAATAGAGCAAGCACAATCAAAATGGCCCGGGGACAAAAGCAGGGACTTCCAAAAGAAAGGCAATTGGTCAAGAACACACATGTACAAATATGTTCCTTTTATTCCAGGGTGGTGCATTTGAATACTGATGAAACTGCATCTAATAAACACCGCTTCAAAAAGCACAATAGAAACGTAAGGCAGAAGGCAAAGATTTCCTATAATCCCAAATGGTTCCAAGCAGACCTATTAGGCAGCCAGGCATTCTGAGTTTCATTTCAGCTCTAACTAAAGCACATGTTTTAATGCAGTGCCGCTGCTCTTGATTAAAATCAAACTCAAGTTCCTCGTGTTTTTGGTTTAGCACTTAGGACGGGGAGAAAACAAATTAAAAGAAGCCCAACAAATTTTAAGAGAAGACTGAAGAAGAAATTAATTTATCAAATTAGCAATGTGCAGCGGCACTTCAAAATCCCAGAGAGGCAGAAAGGATGCCTGCAGGTTACTCCTTATGATACCAAACAGAGCAAATCCAATCAGATGAACATGCTGCAGGATCAGTCAGGCGAAAGCCACGGGAGCGGCGGAACAAAGTGAAAGATGTATAAAAAGAGGATTTTCTAAACCCATTGTACTGGTTTGAAACTGAGCTATTCTCCCTGGAGGAGATGACAGTATCACTGGTACGATCCTGCAGAACAAGCTGTCCAAAAAAACCCCCTCAAAGACAACAGAGAGGAAAAGTAGAAGAAAAGTTTTAATGAGAAATTAAAAATCCCACTAGAATGTTTCAGCTGCAGCGTTGCACTAAAAATAACACCTCTCCATTCAAAAACCTATTCCTGCACAGGAGTGTAAGCAAACTGCTTGATTTTACCATGTTATTCCATAACTCCTTGTCTTTAATGGTGCCACCATGGCTCCCTGCTTGATAATTCCCCTTGCTTAAAATAACTGTCTATGGCAAGAGCATTGACCTTCAGGAATAAGTGAATGAACGAGGAAAGCAGCCCGCCAGCACACGACCAAATTGAAAACGATGACAGCAGTTATTTCGGCGCGCAGAGATGAACAGAGGGAAGAATGTGATTATCTACATGTAAAATATTGAGTGACACCAGCAGCAGACAGGAACTTCTGTTTGCCCAGTCTTGTGAAACAAGAACGAGCTGCTGCTCAAAGGAATAAACAGACAGCAAAGAAAAAAACCCAACGAGATATTTTGTTCTTCTCAGCAAGCGATCAACTCAAGATGCCACGGAGGCTGATTGCTTCGTCAGCACAGAAATTCATAACTTGCCTTGGAGATAAAGTGACCATTAAGCCACAAAAGGCAGAGGAAAATAGCCTTTAAAAGAATTCACATGCTTCTGAGCAGAAGGTATCATCTAATTATGAAGTGAAGGTGTTTTGCTAGCAGGTACAGCTAACCCTCCTCAATAAAACCTGCTCTTGGAATTGTAAGTAGAATGATGGAACATGAGGGACTACAGCTCATACACTAAGTCTGTTACTTCATTTTTATATATATTATAGAAAGCTATTTTATAGCATGTGTATAAAATATATATACACACACATATATGTATGTATATATAAAAGACTCATGAAAAGAAAGTGTTTATATAAGCCTCAAAACCAGACTCTCAAAATGGTTTCAGAAATCTTGCCAAACCAGTCCTGGAGTTCCCACCTCACCATGCCACTGGTTTCTGGCAGTTCCACAGATTGCACAGGAGAAGATGTACCAAGCAAAACACAATTTTGGTTTTTTCTTGGGTTTGGTTTCCTTAGAAAATGTGGTATTTTTGATGATGTAATCCTGCTAGAGAGCCTTGAAAGCAGAAAAAAAGTTACAAATCCATATCTACTGCAGCACAAAGTGGCAACATCAACTATTCACACGAACACACAATTCATAAGGAAATGCAAATGGAAAATACAGCCCCTCATTAGCAATGCTGTGCAGCCACCCAGCAGCACCTGCTGGGTTGGAGGGACCAGACTGGGTGGATGCTTTCCCTGCAAAGGCAGTCAGGTGATGGAACAGGTGGGAACAGCACGTCCATCCCTGGAAGGTTCTGTGACCCAAAGGGGTAGAGCCCAGAGATCCTTCCTTGATCGCTGCTTTGAGCAGAGATTGGACACTCTGGAGATCCTTTCCAACCCAGCTCGCACCATCAGGATAGAGAGCACCCCTCCATTACTCATCTGTAACACCACCAGGCTGCCTCAGACACCTCACTGTGTGACTCTGGAATAGCAGCACAAGGAATGATGCTGAGGAAAGCGAGTCACACTTCCAACCAGGCAGCAACCACCGCTGCTCCCCCAGCCAGCCCATCACACGGGCTGCCAACACGAGCTGCAAATGTGCTTCCCTTGGACAACTGTTTTCATCCCCCAGCTCCCACAACGACCTACTTACAACTCATAAGGCTGTTTGCTGCTGAAATGCATATTAAGCTCAGGACAAACAAAAAAACCCCACATCTTTTTTCACTCCAGGTCCAATTTTTTGATTTGATGTTTAAAAATGCTCCGCGGTCAATTGCATTTGAGAGGGCACAAAGACTCAGAGATGCCAAGAGAGAGATGACCTAGAGCTCTAAGTAGAAACTCCACGCACACACACGTTTTAACACGCATATCTGTAGGAGAGACTTGGGGTAGAACCACTGTGGGAAAGCTCTTGGGGCAAGACAGAGGAGACAAGGCCCAGGCTGGCCTGAAACTGAGCAATTCGTACATTTCTGTTTGGTTATTTGCTGGTTAACTGATACTATTCAGAGTAGTTGGTCAACTTTCGAAGCAATGCTTGGACAAGAAAATAAATATCTAGCATATGTATTTAAAAGGGAAACTTCAAAGTGAAACAGAAAAGTGGCCCATGGCATTTCCTTGCAGGAGCCTGAATTTCTACCTCACACCCCTTTATTAACGTCCGAGACCTTATATAGACCTTTGCAGAGGGAAATACCTGCAGGGTAAAAGCAGGACCCAGCTAATTATACCTTGCTGTACCAGGGGTATCAGCTACCTCAACTCTCTTTCCACTGGAAAAAGGGACTGGAAGGCTGGACTCCCTCTCAAACGACAATATTTACAAACCACTGTCTCTGGTGTCAGGAGCAAGCATCATGTGCTTACCAGAAATGGCTACTGGCAATAAATCCTGGGTTATCCAGGGGGCTTCAGTGCCCAAATCCTGTCTTGTCACAAGATGGACCAACATGGTGGCTTTAAGATTCTGTGGTTAAGCCTGAGAGTAGGAATCCCTGCGGTTTGGCTCTTAACAGCTGCAAAAACCATCCACGTCACTTCCCACCCGGTGTGGAGGTCTCTGACCTGACAGATTGGCACAGGGAGCCACTCACCCCAGCCAGCCCCAGCACCCCCATTTGGTGCTGCTGCTGGATCCGCCCCCAGAACCTCCATTTCACACATCCCACGAAACTCTCCCCCAGCACGGCATCGTGTTGCGCACGACTCCCGGCACTTCCCTCCCGCCGCCGAGCATGACGCTGCCTGAAACTCGCCCATCAGCACCTGTGATGAGTCAGGGTTTGAGACGCTCAGCACCTCGGGGTGCCAGCAACCCCCTGCTCCCCTCCCACTGTCAAGTCCTCCGACTTCCAGACACTTCTGAGAGCCCAGACCTCAGACAAGTGTTCTGGGGTCTCACCAGTAGAGACTGAACTCCTCTCATAGTCTACCAATTCCCTCCAACTGATTTATCTCCCTCATCTCACCAAAGCTCACATTAACACAATTATTCCCTTATTATTACCAGCGCAGCCCTTGCTCTTGGTCAGTGCTTTACAGCTGCCAAAAGCAAAGGTGTAATTTCTGTGCCTGGAGAACAGAAGAACCTCGGTGGCAGCCACCCCAGCACCCACCCGAACCGGCCAGGAGGGCTGCACGAGGAAGAGGAGGCATTACCTGGGTGAGGTGCGGGTTGGGGTTGAAGCCACACTGGTTGCAGACTTTGCTGTGACACTGGGTGCAGGCGTTGAAGTTGGGCTGGCCGGGGGAGGAGGTGAGCTCTGTCGTCTTGCAGATGGGGCAGAGGGTGCTGCTGGGCAGGGGGGCGATCTGCGGGACCGAGTAGGGAGAGGTAGGGGTGCTGCCCCGGTCCGGCGACACCGAGGGAGACCTCCCTGGGCCCTGGCTCCTGGCGTCCACCTGCAGTGTCCTCCGCAGCCCCTCCGCCGCCGCCGGTCCGGGCTGGCCCCGGCCCCTCATCTCCCGGGGGCTGTGGGAGCTGGGTGCAGTCTGTGCCGGGGAGGGGGATGCCGACCGCTGGCCCGCGGCCTGATCCAGCTGCTCCGGTCTCCTCTGCGCACTGAAACACCATCAAAACACACACAATAAGCCCAGGCTTTGTACACTCACACACGGTCAATGCAGACAACAGCTACAGCATCCCCTCGCCCCCAAAAGCCCCAGTCAGCCAAGGAGGCACAGCAAAACCCCACTGCAAACCAGGGAAATTGCTCAGATCAGCAGAAGGATAAGCTTTACCTTAAGAAACGAGGCACAACTTCAGCTTTCTCTTATATAACCCAGAGGCAGAGATGTAATTGAATTATTCGGTGTATTCCGAGTTGAACTTTAGTCAGAAAGTTGCACATAAAACTGTGAGTGAGAAGTTTGGGAAGCTCAGCCAGCCAGGGCTCCCAGCACTTCTGCAGCACAAACTTCAGCACAAACTCACTAGAAGAGGCAGCAGTGACTCTGCTTTGCAGCCTGCAGGGCCCTTTTGGCAGGGACACGGCCAACGCTTGCTAAACCAGCTTCTCACAACCTACTTTCACGAGTGGCTGTGAAACCAGAAGGCTGCAAAGAGCCCTATTTATTGAAGGAAAACCCCTCCAGAAGCCCAGAGGAGGCAGGAGAACTACTTATACTTTCTCGGTTGTCAAGCAGACCAGTCCAAGTTGCAGGTGAAAGCAACTAAGGGCTCATTTCCCTGAGGCCACAGGAGTGGGTAATCAGGAGAGAGAGAGCACTGACACTGCTTTAGTAATCAGTACTGAAGTGAGAAGCACAGGCAACAGGGACTTTTGTGGGCTGGCTGCCCCCCAGCTGAACACTATTCTGGTTGATGTGAGTCTTGGCTGGGCAAAAAAACAGCTGGGATGAAATCTGGTCACCAGGACAGGACGATGAAACCTCCGTGTGAAACCACAGCTACCCAGAAGGAGCAACCCTGAGGTCGCACCCACTGCTGGTCGAGCAGCAGTCCCATGGCCCGTGCAGGATGCTCAGCACCCCACAGTGCTGAGGGGTGCTCCTGGCCACCCCAAGGACCTCTGGAGCAGCTCCAGCTGCAAAAGTTTTGAGCTGTCGTGCTGCAGAGCATGACATGACAGCCTGCACACCCTCCTCCCGTGTGGTTTCAGTGCAGGCACCCTATAATGTGCTGCTGATGAGCCACAAGTGCACGAGGATGAATCTGTGATGGAAGATGCTTATCTAATTACAGAATAATTTGGTGCATGTGCTTATCAGTAATGCCCACAAATATTTCTCGAAAAAGCAGAAGCCCTAATGCCCTCACTTACCTGTGATCTACAGCTGTTTAAGGAAAAGTATTACTCAGAACCTCAAATTTAATACATTGTTGATTTACCCAAGCAGGGTCTGACCTTATAAAGGTTTAAAAAGGGAACTTAAATGCATAAAACTAATGAAATTCAAAGTGCATGTTGCCACAGTAATAGGAAGTCGGATGAAAATAAATAGTAAAATAGCACTTTGGGAATACTTTCCGGCTGCAGGTTGAAACCCACTTCTCTGAAGGAGGAATTGCACAATAATAAAGCAGCAAAGCACTGAGGGAGGGACTGATCTGCTCCAGACTAAAAAGCAAACTGCTCCTGACCCTGCAGCAGGGACCTGACATGAGTGTTGTTGGCAAGTGCTTCTCGTCCATCATTAGTTCTGACACCCTTGGGTCCAGATTTGGGGTTTGCCTCCTGACGCGGAGGGCTGCAGAGCTGCTGCCCCAAAAAACACATGGCACCTGTAGCTGGTGGAGATGGGAGCCACTCAGCCCCTTCTCACCCTCTTCTCACCTTAAATTTAAATCCTATAAAAGCAGCATTTATGTATTATAATACACACTACCCTAATGGTGTATTAAACAACTCTGAAATAACATTAATTGAAAAACTTCATGTATATATGGTCAATTAAATAACTGCTGTTTTGGAATAACAGAATGGTTATTCTGCCCAAAGAAGCTGTGGCTGCCCCATTCCTGGAATTGTTCAAGGCCAGGTTGGACAGGACTTGGAGCAACCTGGTCGAGTGGAAGGGTGTCCCTCCCCATGGCAGGGATTGAGAACAAGATAGTCTGTAAGGTCCCTCCCACCCCAAGCCACTCTGTGATTCTACGATTCTATTCCACTGCAAATTTCAAAATCCAAATTTTTTTCTCCCCATTTGATATGAAAAAATGTTTGCCGTTTGCCACCAAGTAGGAATTCTGACTCCCAACTGGCTCTGACCACAGAAATCCCATTCAACCACAGTTTCACTTCCCAACTCAGTGAATAATGGGAATAACTTATAGCAGCTCCTCACAGTGCAAGTGTTTAGCACTGCATTAGTAATTATCACCTATTTTTGCAGCTGGTTATTAGTAGCACTGGCACTCTGGCTTATTCAGTTCAAGAACGTTTCTTTAAATAAAGAGTGAAATTTTTGAGCTGGATTTTTGCAGCAAATCAACATGAGGAGTGCCACACCTCTGGATCTGTGCTCTGTCAAGGAGCTGTCACACGACACAGAGTTTCCAACCTAAACCAGAGTCTGTGGCTCCCTTGAAAATGCAAAAAACCATGAGGGACAACACAGCAGGTGCTGTTATTTTGCCCTGAGCATCACTCGTGGCACAAAAGAGGGAGGAGGGCAGTTGGGTGCTCACTGCCTGGCAGGTCCAGCGGCTCCAGAAATGCTCTCCCAGTCTGGGTCGGAGCTCCCTCCCAGCTCCCTGCACCTTCCCAGGTGCAAAGTAATGCCAGTCACCACCTCCGTCCCGCTCCCAGCAGCAGTTTCACTCCATACACATATATCATCACTGCATTTATTTATTTTATAACTATCCAAAATGCCTCAGCCTCCCTTCCACAGGCTGGGATGTCTCTCACTTGCACCAGTTGAACGTATCCGTGAAAATTTTAAGACCAGAAAAAAATCATCTGGTCTGTCAAATACAGTAACTCAATCCAGCAGAGATGCCTCAGGAAAGAACATGAGAATAGTCATATGGAATCAGACACAGGCCCACGCTCGTTGCATCTTCTGCGAGGACGCTCCAACATTTGTATGCCTTGTACCCATCCAGGAACCCTTTTTTTTGGCTGTTACACAATCCCAAACTGCAGCTCAGCCCCTTGTTTCCTTACAGCCTTTATCACTGATTAATACTAACTAGCACCAAGCTGCTAACAGGTTCCAAAGGAGTTCCCCCCCAATGCCAATGGATTGTTTATTAACAATTAAATTGAAATGCCTTAATAAGGCACGATTTCCCCTGTTTGATGGGGGCTGTATTGATTTTGCACCACCCTAACTGCTGAATTAGAAATATTGGGCGATACAAAGATCTCCACGGGGTCCAAATTAAGCAGCACTTTCTGTTACGAACAGAGTAACACATTTGTACAACGAAAGAATATCAAGCGTGTGTGACTGAGTTTATTAGCAATTATACTGCCAAGGTTTTCATTTATGACATTCTCTCTATGAATGCTTTATCACAAGAAGGGCAGGCAGGAAGCTCTATTGATATCTGCAGTCACTGGTAAGGTGGGCAGCTGGGAAGATGATGTTTTCTTCCTTTTTTTTCATTATTTTTAAATTGAAAAAAGGTGTCTTAACTATTTTTTTTTTCTTTCATAAACCTCTCTCAATTTTCCAGCATAAAGCCAAGCGAGCACCCACAAAAATTAACACTCAGCTCCATAAAAGAGAGGAGGTGAAGCTGCCAGGTTGCTTGCCACGGAGCCCAGAGCTAAAAATCACACTGAGACATTAATCCATATCCAGCTCTGCCTCTCCATCAGATAATTCTCCTGATTAAAAAGGCCCAGAACTTCCCTTGTTCCACTCAGGAACAAACGTGGGTATGAAACCAGCCTTTCTATTTAGGGCTGGTACAATGCCCTGGGAGGAGATGGGTAAGTACTGGGAGGGAAAAGCTGTCTGAGATGATCAGAAACATGATCAGCACAAGGAAAACCAAGGGTCAAAGCCATTCCCCACAAAAGTGAGCTCAGGCTGTAAAAAGTCACAAGCACCTTGGATTTTTTATGCCTGCTTTTTTCCCTTCTGTAAAAATGATGGTTCTCATCATTAAACTTAAAAAACCTGGGAAGGCTTTAAAAACAAAGTCCTATTTACAGCCAAAACAAATGTTAGACTGTTTGCTGGTTAATATTTAATTTCAGAAAAAACATGATTTGTCCTAAACCAAATTTTTGATGCCACGGCATCGCCAGGGAAAAGATGTCAGCAGCTTCCAGGAAGATGAAAGCAATGCAATGACATAGCACTGGTTTACAATTCCGTTCCAGTAAATGAGTTCAGCCTTCTTATTCGGGAATTCCCAGGTAAAGTCAGGGTCTGTAGGAGGGAACTGCTCTAATTAACTGAAGTAGGTTCATCGGTGCCACTAAATTTTACAGGCAAGACCCAGGCTTGGAGTCAGCATCCCAAGAGATGTCAACAGGCCCTTTTTCACACAAGGTGCTAACTTGGGAGCAATAACCATTGCAAGGTAAATGCCAACACCGTTAATGCCTCTGCTGTAAAATCAAGCAATAACGATATTACACAAAATCTACATGCACGGCCGGTAAATCAAGTCTTGTTGACTTCTGTGGAAAAGTTCAAGAGAGAGCACGTGCATCGGTTTTCTCCTGATTTATTGGTTTTCTTCTAAACTCCACATCTCCCCCTTGAACACACCAGCCACATCCATCTGCTCAGCAGCCACCAAACCCCAGCAGCGCTCATATCCACAGGGGCTTGGCATTCGTAGTCTGAGTAAATCTTTCAGGAGCTGCACACCCCTTCTATGCAACTGGGAAACGTGGACTGCATCCCTCCCTCTGCCTGGTGCCAATGGAAATGGATCCCTGCTCGCTGGGCAACTGATCTAATTACTGCGTTCTGGTATATAAAAGGAACACCAAAATAAGCGGCACTGTCGCCGTAGCTTTACAAAGCGCGCGCCCTGCTCAGGCTTTGCAAAGAAGAGCTGGGTTTGCCCATGGAAAGCCACTCCCAGCTTCACATCTGGATCAAAAATTAGCAAAATGAGGACAAGCAAGTCTTTCTTGTTAGTCAAAAAGAAGAGAAAAAAAATGGGTAGAAAAAGAAGGGAAATGACTGCTTGCCTGCAGTAAAACCAAGGGAATAAGAAGCGAACAAGTCAAGATAAAGCATGAAAAGAGAGAAGATGTGAAGACACACCCAAAACGAGGCTGGGCTGACCAACAAGAATTAGAGCTGCTCAGCTACGAGCAGAGATTTGACCTAGTTGGTTTGACTGAAACCTGATGTGAACATCCACATGACTGATTTTAAGAATCACCGAGTATAACCTATTTAGAAAAAAAAAAACAGGTAGCTAAGCAGAAGGGCAGTTGTACTCCAGGTCAAAATGGCACTGGGTTTGGCTTGGAAAGACATAGTTCTGAATGGTTATGGGGCGGCATAGGAACGGCGTGGATAATATCAAACATTATCTGGTGTGCTCTGCCTGTCAGCACGTCTGACTAGAAAATAGGACATGCAACCGTTTAATAAATAAACAGAAAAAGAAGTGTCTGATGTGGAGGGTCTCTGGTTTCAGCTCTGTGAACTGAAAATCTCACACTAGTTATGCTCAGATCTACCCAGAGCCCGGGAGTTTTATTGGGGGCAGGTTTGTAGCTCTGAAAGTGCTACATCCAGCACAGGGAATTCTGTACTGGGAAAGAAAAAAAAAAAAAAAAGGCAGCAGTTTCAGAATTAAAAACCAGCACCTGCTTAAATCCAAGTCCCCCTGACTTAATTACAGTGATGTCCGTGCAGGAAGAGGATCATGCTGGAAATGTGTGTACTGGGTGGTTTAAAAACAGCGAATGCCACCCAGCTGAAATCAAAACAGAAAATATGAAATGGTGACTAGAAGCTGTCAGGGAGTATTTTATTAGATGGCAACACAAGCACTCTTGTGAAAGGCCACAGTGTTTAATAACTAGCTTTTGTGAGCAGTGGAAAAACCCTGTTCTCCTGCAGCTTTGTGCTCCAGGGTTGCTTTATCCCCGTCAAATAAGATGCAGCTTCTGTCAGGCATTTTCCCGGTGACTGAGGCGTCCCTAATGCGCATCTCCTGATGCTGACAGTGTACTTGAGCTCCTGCTCCAGGCTCCCACCCAATCTGGGCAATCTTTTGGGTCCTTAACCTCCACCCACATACCTGTTCTCATAAACAGAGAGGAACGTGACATCCTGGAGTCCTCTGCCTGCCTCTTACACCCCACTGGGGCTGCGGTTCAAGAAGGGGCTGCCAGGCAGGAGGTTGGCACAAGCCACTGGCACTCAACACACCAGACTCACCACCTTCCCCAGAGGAATGATGCTGCTGTGGGGTGAGCAGCGCTGCACGCACGGTGTGCCAGCTTCCTCCTCTGGCCATGGCTTGGCAGCAGACAACACACCCAGAGCTGCTGCTGGCTTTTCCCTTCGTTTGAAATGCAGAGGTCTACGCCATCCACGGAAAGGTAACTACAACCAGGAGTTTTTCAGTTTACACAGTTACCACAAACTAGTTATTCTCTGTCTTATTAGGACCGTGTCTAGTTCAGCTGAGAATCAGCAACAGGAGAACACACCAGTGTCGCTCACGCTGCTGCTCTGTGAAGCACGGCTATTGAGAAGCATCTGCCATCTTATTAGCTGAATCCTACATACCAGAAGAGGGGTTTATAACTGATTTAAGCTCTAAATAAGCATTGCTTATTTTCATTCCTGTGCAACTGCCTTTTTGGAAAGGTTTGTGAATCCTTATCAACTGCAGTTGGACTAGATGATCACTGAAGGTCCTTCCTACTGGAAATATTCTATTTTCTATCCTATTCCTTTCTATCCCGTTCAGTTCTTACCTGCTACGTGGCAAATAAGTACTTAATTTGCACCTTACTTGGCCCTGGTTGAGCCAAGAGCAATATCCCTTAGGGCACTTTGCAACATAAAAACCACAGCAACGGTTGTTCCCACCCACCAGCCCAACAAGCCCAAACCCCCAAGGTCTGATGTCACCCTACACAGCCCACAATGAACATCTGCAACTGAGCGCAAGGCAACTGATCCCCAGAGAGCCCAAAGCAGCCTCTGTGAACCCCAAGACCTGATCAGGAGTCAGGGCAGACTTCTGCATGTCTCACGTGAGCCCTCAAAAGCCAGAAGGTCACCGAGTGACCTGCAGACCACCCTCTGCTGCTCTGGGAAGCTGCTCTTTCAGCTGCCGATGCCTGAAGTGTGTGGCCACCACTGTCAGGATCTTGGCCAGGCCCCTCAGAGCCACAGGCAAATTGGCCTGACAGGAGAGTCTGCAGATAATGATCTCAGTCCCATATATATCAAAGAGATTTCTTCTCGGATAGCTTTACAGAAGCAGGCACTATGAAGGCTCAAAGGTCTGAATAGGTCTCCTTTTCAAGTGATATAACTGTTGCTGAGAACATTTACGATCTTGAACTTCAAAGCATTAAAATCTCTCGGGGATAAGGGGGGTGTCCATATCCATTCTGCTTCAGTGACAGGGAAAATCTGTTTCCTCTGTGATAGCAGAAAACTACATGTAAATCTTCCAGAGACAGAGTAGCAGCCACTTCTTGATCACAACGCCATCAGCTGCATGGCATGAGGGGAGCAGTACAGCTCACTGCTGAGAGCCAGGAGCTTGAAGAGCATGAGCCTTGGCTCCACTGTGCCTGGGATGAACATGGAGATACTAGAAAGGCCACGGGACACCTAATCTCGCTCTGTCTCTCTCTGGGGACTTAGGAAGTATCTGGAAGATCCAAAGCAAGAAGGAATGGTACCTCTTTCATTGAATGGGTGCAGCCAGAAGGTCAGCTTTGGACCATGAGTGCAGGTGAAGCCCAGCCTTGGAGCCCTTGGGAAGAACTGGAGGAGGGGTGGCATTGGGCACCCCAGCTGCTGGCCCCAAGGACACTGCCAAAGGGAGGATGGTCAGCAGGTCCAGGCCCATTAAATACCCCGGTTAAGCACACCACACTCCACAATAATTCAGGTGATGCTGGGGGTGGCCATGCTGAAGGCTGGACAGTAAAAGTGAGCTGCTGCCTCCAGAGCTACTCTTCTTTATTGCAGCACATGGAAGTCCTGCAAGGAATGATGAAGAGCCCTACCCCAGAGATACAGCCCTGTGACCACCACCAAGGAGCACACAGGGAAAGTGCAGCTAAAATGGGGATAAACGTCCCCAGGAGCCCTGGGGAGGTGTGGGCTGGAGCTGTCTCTTTTTCCATCTGATTTCCACCCAGCTACTCAATGTGTCGCCTCCGTATCCTTCCCCGGTCCAATTGATTGCCATCAGCAAGCCATTTACGTGTGTGTTAAAATTATATAAAAGAGCCATGACAATCCTGAAAATATCCTGTGAGCAGCAGAAAGGACAGGGATGATGGGGAGAGTACCCCAGGTGAGGAGCAGCCGCTCCCCTCTGCCTCCATCCACTCACATCCTACACCCAAGCTCCGGCAATTAAAGGGTAGAAGAGCTGATTGCCTCAGTCAGACACATTTAACTGGAAGTCTTTGTCCCAGGAAAGCCAACACTATGAATTACAGTGCTGTATTTATGAAATGCCAGCAAAGCCAAAAGATAAACCATGGCATGAAGCTAAGGAATTTTTATGGCACATGGATTATGAAAGCTTATCTTGTAAATCTGCAATTACAACCCACCCCCTTCTCAAAAGCCTCTCTGATTTTAATTAGCAGTGACACAATTTTTTGTTTAGGTCGTTAACTATCCCCTGAAGCAACGCAGAATGGAACTACCTGCTCTGGACTTAGTCCTGCAACATGAACGAGGCCTGCTCTGAGGTGCCAAAACTGAAGGCACAAACTTTCAGCAACAGTGACCACAACAAACTCGGCTTCAATCTATTTGCAAGATTGGAAAAAAAACCCCACACAAATACATGACTACTATAATTACCAGATAGAATTGGGAAAAAAAAAAAGTACGAAAAAGTGAGAAGGTTTGATAGAAAGAAATTAAAAGCAGCAGGTGGAAAGGTAAGAAAGGGAAGTTTCCATGGCACCTGTTGGCAGAACGCTGTCAAGAAAGGGTTTAAGACATGGCCATAACAAGGCAATATCACTGAAGAACTGAGCTACAGCAGTAAAAGGCAGTACTTCAAAAGGTTAAAAATGTTATCCAGATGAGGAAGAAACAAACAAACCCAAAATTTTAGCAAATTAAATTTGAAGACCTAATGAAGCATACAAAAAAAAAATCTCTTGAGGAACAACCTGTAAATGTGGGGAAAAAATTATTTTCTAAAACTTTAGGAATATGAAATCTGCCAAAGAATCTGGAAAACCTAGAGAAGACTGAAATGCAGCAGAAATATTTAAGAAATGCAAGACTGTAAAAGAAAAAATAAATCAAACGTTTGCCACGTTGTTTCCTAAGGAGAAATTTACGAAGGTTCCCACACCAAAATCCCTTCATATACAGGATTAGTCTGAAAAATTGCCTCAGTAGGAAAACTGTTAGGATAAAAATCTATAAAGAAGGAGGGAAAAAGAAGTGGAAGATGATAAAATAAGGGGAAGCCTTCTTGTAGGTTAATAACTGATCTGGATTTACGACGCCAAGGATAGAGGCAGATGGTCAGGCTTTCACAAGTAGAGGTGCAGGATCTTGCCCTGGGATAAATGGGATATATTCACAAACAGCCTGGAAAGGAGGGGGATAATGAAAGGACAAGTTTGCTAAGCCATGCAAATTTATTCAGATATTCAAAGCTAAAGCTGAATGCAAGGAGCTGTAGAAGGCTCTCCTGAACTGGATGTCTTGAAATGCCGTGGCAGGTGAAATCCAAGGTCGAGAAATGCAGAGTAAGGCACAGAAGAGAAGACAACCATAGCCACACGTAGTGATGGGCTCTAAATGAGACACTGATGCTCTGCAGAGCTCTGCAAGCCATTTTGGGCCATCCTCAGAAAACGTCAATCCAATGCTCGTCAACAAATATAGAACAATCTACCCCCAAAAAATACACAATTAAGTTATTTTGGGAAAAATGCCTTTTGGAAAGCAATTCAAAGGGAAGAGCAGAGGCAGCCAGTTCCCTTGACTTGCTGCTGGCTTCCTTCCCTTCAGTGGCACAAAGATCTGGTTTTGCAAGGCTCCCCTTTTGCATTCAGGCTCAGCTCCATCCAGGAGCTGGAGGGATTCCTGCAGGTTGGGCTGCTGAGCTGCAGGGCTGCTGCTGGGCTGTGGAAAACTGCCCCAATGTGAGCACAGGTGGGGAAAAAGGAGTCAATCCCAGGGGTCTGGCTCCACCAGGACAGCATTCCCAGTCATGCCCGCACCACCCAAGGATGCCCATGCTTCTACAAAACCTCCAGCAGCAAGAAGCTGGTATTCAACCATTACAAAGCTGGGAAGACTGCAGGGCCCTTTCTTTGGATGAGTTCCACCCCATGCTCTAAAATTAAAAGCTGATGCAAAAAAATGTATCATTATCCATCTCCATGACAGCTTGAGTCAACTAAACTCAGCCCAGAACGAGGAACAACACTCATTCCTGGCATAAAAAAAAAAGGAAGACCCATCAGAAAGAGAAGAGCTGTTAAAAAAGAGGCAGTAATGACAGACCAGAAAGAAACCAGTTTGTATTTTTAGAAAAAGGAAAGAAGAACCCAGTTAAAACAGCAATTTCCAGGAGAGAAAATCAGTCTGCCATACTGCAGAGAGATGAAAAGCTCCTGGTGACTGCGCAGCAACCGAAAAATCCTGACTTTGCACCCTCGTTTGTTTGAGCCTGAGCAAACGAAGCACGAGACCTATCTTTTTGTGTGCGTCCCTGAAAAACTACAGCACTTTTATCCATCCTGCTGTTGTGTCTTTGCACCTCAGCGCATTTTGGCCATCTCATATTTGTCCCTCTAACTCTTCGCCATTTCAGTCCTTAATTCTGTCTTTTTGTTGTTGCCTCAAGTTACCCAGAGAGTGGATATCCGAGGTGTGGAAGAACAATCAAGAGAAGACCATGTGGGCAGGGAAACAGCAGGAAACAGCAACCAACTGATCCTCCCTGCAGAGCTCCAAGCACTGCACACGTGGAAAAACACAGGGAAAAACTGATAAGCCCACATGTTCCTGGGAGGAGCAGAGATCTGCGTCCAACAGAGCTAGATGCCTTTTAACAAAAACTTCACATCAGGTTGTGTTTCTCAGAAACCCTTCTCAGCTCTGGAGGTTTCTCCATCCCTGGCATTCTCCATACCAGCACACATTATGTCTGTTATTGGAGAAAAGACTGGGATTGCAAGTGGCAGGTGGGGACACTGCCCTGGGGCTGGCACAGGATGGGGGCAGTACCGGTGTTTGTGTGTCTTAGATTTGCTCTTTCTGGTTTTCAGAGATTTGAATCGGAAGCTGAAATGTGGATGGCAAACCAAACCTGGAATTAATTACTTTTTCGTGTGTAAAGCTCGTTATTCACAACAAGAAAGGTAAAGCACAGCCAAGGAATAACACATTACCACTCCTGTCAGAGACAGCATCAACTTCAACATTTCAAAGCTGCTCAGTTTAAATGCACTTTTGAAATAGGAGAGTCTGAAATTCCCCTGCCAAATTCTTTATAGGATCAAAGGAAAACACTTCTCCAGCGTCTGCAATTCTTTGAGGAGCCTTGTCCCTGCCTGCATTTCCCTGCTGCACATACCTCAGCCCAGAACATTTGTCCCCAAAGAGACAGAGGTATCTGCATATTTGATGTATCTGTTCTCATGGAACCCTCGGAAGGCTTAGCTCGGCAGAAATGGCAGCAGGTAAAATTTAAGGCTTGAGAAGCTTAGTTGATAAGTGAAGCAGATTTTAGACACGTTGATAAGTAGAAGGCACTTTATTCCTACCCAGAGCAGCTGGTTGATTTTTGTTCACGTATTTCGAAGAAAAAGGAAGAGGTGACATTTTGTGAATTCAGACTGTTTGGGCCTGTATTTTCAGTTAACGATAAATCAAAATTAACTTGTAATTGCCAACATGGTTGGGTGAAACTGAGTTGTACAGCCAATAGGAATCCTATCCTAATCCATTAACCAGTGCTTAACATCCATTAACAATGCAGGAGGAGGAGATACTGGAAGATGAGGAAGGCAGATAAAATAAAGCAGAAAAGGGATACCTAAGGAGACACTTTTTTAAAGTTTCCTCCCAGAGGGATGTTTCTGGATACCATATTTTTACCAGTGGCATATAACGTAGTGATAGGGGTCATCTTTCCACTCCAACAGGAACTGCTGTTCTGTTGTTACTGCAGTTTGCAACCAGGCAAAACCTCACCTACTATGGTGGCAAATGGGCTTTACCTGCTCTGAGAATCACCACCACCATGAAAGGTTCTACATAACACACTCCGTATAAATGGAAACAACCTCTCTTCCTGCTGTGCTCCCCAGCTGAAGGATTCCCAGGCAAAACATCCACAACAACTCACAGACAAGCAGGAAAAGGTGGAAGGCTTGGAAATTTCCACTCCTTGGGACTACTGGCCTGCCCTGAATACAAAGGGACGGTCGATTCACAGCGGTGAGCAGCACCCAGCATCACCTCCTCACGTCCGCCGGCGTCAGGAGTGCTTACGGGGAGCTGCCGGCCCCGGCACAACGCGCTCCCGCACTATCTGCTGCAGACATCTCCCAGGTTCACATCAGAGCCCGTGCAGTCCACGGATGTGTTCGAGTCTGACAGCGATTCCCCCACCCTCCCAAGAGCCATTCCCAACAGAGAAATGGAGGAGCACAGAGAAGGTCTGCAAGAGCAGCGTTCCAAAGGATCGCTGCTGACACCTGCCCGGGGTGTTGGGAAATCCTGCGATGAGCAGGGAAAAAGAAACCCAAAATAAGGTGGCTAGCATAGTTGGGCAGGAGACAACAGAGCTGAGGCACCTGAGAGGAAATACAGGAAAGATCTGCTCGTTTCAAAGACAACATGAGGTTCCCTGCATCCTACTGCTGGTCCTACAAGGACTGTATTAATGGGTGCCAAACCCAGAACCCTGCAAGTCCCAAACTGGCAATTAATAATACAACAGAAATTCACAGAATCACAGAATGGTTTGGGTTGGAAGCAACCTTAAAGATCATCTCATTCCAACACCCTGCCATGTGCAGGGACACCTTCGACTAGATGAGGTTGCTCTAAGACCCGTCCAATCTGGCCCTGAACACTTGCAGGGATGGGGCAGCCACTTCTCTGGCAAGCTGCCATAGATGAACTGCTAAAATAGCCTACAGAAAAATTAAAATGGAAAAAAATACGTTTACTCCATCCTGTAGACACAGAGGTTATTGCTGGGCATGATGAGAACAGCTCAGACCTCCAGTGTTTAAGCCAACCAGACTATCCCAGGCTGGCCAAGGCACCATCACGGTGCCCAACTGCAGCACAACCTGGGAAGGCTGCAAACCATCAGTGTTTACTCTGGCAGTTAACTGGGAGTTTAGTGTTTTAAAAAAAGAAAAAAAAAAAAGGAAAAAAAGATAGAAAAAACCCAACCAAACAACAATTTGTCTCCCTAAGAAGATTAATAGGTGCATTTAAAGAAATCAGGCTGTAGGCTTAATGAGAGAGAGGCAGCAAAATCCTGAATGTGAGACCTCCTACAGTTTTTCAGTCCAGCTGTACAATCAAATAATAGTTTATGTAACTAGGATTGAAACAAAATAAATTAAAAGTAATTTCATGTTTCATCAAAGGAAAAAAGTACAGTTCAGAGACGACGTGGAAAAAGATCTAGTTCAGCTCCGCATTTTCCCCAGCCTTTCATAAGCTTTGTATTATCAGCTGATTTGGTGTTTTTTCACAAGAGGAAGGCAAATTACCAAGTCCCTTAAGAACTTATTATACATTTCCAATTTTCAACTATTCCTATTTTATAACTCATAACTTCACATATCTATAACTGAAATGTTTTCTTTACGAGATGAAAGAAAGAAAAAAATATGTTGTTTTTCCTGGGCTGCAATCTGGTTTTTCTGGTTAAATAATAATAAAAATAATAAAAAAAAAGTGGTTAACAGCTACAACATATCAATCTTTGAAAGTAATTCCCACACACAATTCCACCCTTCTCCAGACATTAAATATGGCAAAATCTCTTTGCATTCCTCACGTCTAGACTGATGAAGGAAGGGCACAAGCTCTGAACAGACTCTCTCTCCTACTGGGAAGCCCAGTTGGGTGTCAGGTGGGGTGCTGAGAGGTGCAGGACCCTCTGGATTCATTTGATAGCTGAAGAAGACACGTCTAACGTTGACTTCACACCCACATACAACTCCCAAGGATGGAGCACCCTGAGTCCATGCCAGAAGTGGTTGCGTACTTCAAGCATCTCCTAAAAGAACTCAAAATCCATAAATAAAGGCAAATTTCAAAATAAATCCCCACATTTATGATGCTACAACCCTCAGGATGGATTCTGCAAATGGATGTCCACTGCAACCAGGCTCTGAGCCCCTCAGCCTCACGTCCTCTCAGCAGCTGAGAAGCCTGTGAGCCCCCCTTGCCAGGAAAGACTCGAAACAGGCTAAAAAGCAATATTCTATTGGCAGGCAAGGAAATAAAGAGAAAAAACAGTTCAAAGGCTGCTCTCAGCTGTTGACATCTGGCCTCTGCAAGCATCCCTACCCTGTAAGACCCACACAGCCGTCTGTGCCTCCGGCACCTGGATGGAGGAGACCCTGCCAACCCCGGACGCCCCGGCTGAAACACAGGATTTTGTCACATCTGCATCGAATGACATTTTGATTCACGGTGATTTTCCTTCTGTGGCCTTCAGAGGAGCTGTCAAATCCTCATCTGAAAGCTACTCAGCATGGGAAAGTGCTTTGTCACGTCTGAAACACCGTGGTCCCTGTCAGGTCCTGGAGCCAAGCGAAGAATGGTTAGTCATACCTGCCCAAAGCCCCTCAAAATTCAGCAACATTTCCCAAGCAGCACAGATGAATTTTCCGTACAGCATCTCCTTGCTCTTAGTTACAGCTGCCAAAAAAGGGAGAAACGCTCTGAGAGGAGGGCAGGAGATGCTCTTCTCACAGGCAGCACCTAAGCACGAGCAGCAGAAGAGGCTCAGGTGGCTGCAGGTGTGGTGGGCAGCAAGTCACAGGAGACGACAAACTGCACCTCACACAGGGGTTCAGAAGCTGCAGGACATCCCAGGCAGAAGGCAGAGCCCCGCACTGAAGCCTGCTAACAGAGAACGGGATACCACTGAGAAACACAGGGATGGCCTCAGCAGTGCTCAGGGGGCAGAGGAGAAGCTCCTCACGGTCTGAGGAGCCTGTGCAGAGGTTGCTGCAACTCAGGAAGTCACTGCATAACTGCCATGGAGCGAGCAGACTTGGTGTCCATAACACGTGCTTCCTTACCACCTGGCTGTGAGCATGGAGAGGGGCATGGTGGACCAGGCTGGGACCATCACATCATCTCCAGAGGCTCAGCTTTGTGTTCTGACTGTCTGGGCAGTGTGAAGCCATTCCCCCTTGCCCTGTCACTCCAGGCCCTTGTCCAAAATGCCCCTCCAGGCCTCTTGGAACCCCTTTAGGCACTGGAAGGGGCTTAAGGTCTCCCTGGAGCCTTCTCTTCTCCAGGCTGAACATCCCCAGCTCTCCCAGCCATAGGAGAAGAGTATTTCATTTAAGATCTTAGTTATTACCTCGTTAGTGGCGGTGTCATGGCTCAGGTAATGACTCAGAGGTCTCCCCTGGCCCTGTGATTCCACCTTTGCCCACCGGCACCTCACACACCCCACTACAGTCACTTGGCTCTCGGACAACCACGCCCACCATCGGGGAGCACCAACAGTCTCCAAGTGGAGACATCCCCCTTGTTGCTCTAGGGAGAAGTGTAAAGGCCCTTCCAACCACCAGGAAGCAAGAGGAAGACAAGGGCAGGCTGCTGAGTGGGTTTTCAGGAAGGCCTGTTGCTGCAGGGGATGCTAAGGACAGGGACAGGAGAGAGGTCTGGGGACAGACTGGGCAGGAGAAGGGTTTTGCTGTAGCTCTTCTTGGAAGATGCCTAAGTCACTCAACCGCATTAAACATATGCACATTTTTCTTCTATAGACAGTGACCTAGAAACACAACTAAATCATTTTTGACAAAAGAGAATGCACCAAACTATTTAATCACATCTTCAGGGGGAAATGAAGCCAATAAGAATGGCTAATCTGCTGCTCATCACAGAAACTATAGTTTTGGGCTAAGGGGGACTGTATATTTTTGGAGGCAAGGGTTTTATTTAAGCCTTCTGTGATCGTATATCCCATTACACCCTCTGGTAAACTGCTTCTACACTTATTTATGCTCACTGTCAACATACACTTCATTGCCATTTGACTAGCTTGGACCTCTGAACTCCAGATTTTGGTTTGCCTTCGCTAGCCATCGTAATGATCTTGACCACCCAGCACGAGCAGCCAGGCTGGATGCCTTCCTCATCTCCAGCCAAACCACGGCACTTAAATAAATTATAAAAGAATAAGAGGAAAAATAAGAATCATATTCAGAGGGGCTTTTCTTGATTTGCCTCTGGGGAGCTCAGCATGGGCAGGGAGCTGCTGCTTCCTGCCCCATCAACCCGTTGTCCCCAGTCTGTTAATGGGTTGGGGTCTCTCTTCGATATCAAACACACACTGGGAAAGCTACAAAGAGGCCAAGAGTAAGTAAGACACCACCACCAGTGCAGTTAAGTCATCTCTGGTTTTAAACATGAGCAAAACAGGGGTGAGGAGCCCCCCAGGGACATGCTTTCAGCCCTGTCATAAAGCACGGGCCAGTGTTAATAGGATGCAGTGATGCTGCTCACTCCTGTAGGATCCTAAATAGCTGGTTGGAGGTGCTGGGTGCTCTCAGCGAGGAGCCAGCTCGCTGTTCTCATAAAACCTTCCCAGCATCAGTGACATGAGAAGCGGTACCGCGTGCCCAGCCATGACTGACAGGCTGCACAGCAGCGCCTCGGGGTCACACTGGAGCTCAGCACCTCCAGGCACTCAAAAAGACAAAAAAACCCTGCCCGTAAGAACAGTCGTGCCCATAGACTGATGCAAAAATAACAAATCTGTCATTCAAAGAGACATCTGAAAACACGGGGACGGCTCAACACCGACGATCTCAATCTCAAGAAGAATAACAGTTTACGATGCGTGGGCCTGGGATGACCATCAGCGCTTGCTGTCACTCACCAGCCAAAAAAAACTCGAGGAACATCCCACAGTGGCGATGTTCATCAGCAAAGACAGCGTGATAGTCTTAGTGCCACGTTCAGTGAAAAACCAGAACGCCTTTCCCATGGAGCCACTCCACCCTACCGAGCTACCAGTTCTCGGGAAGCGCTGTTTGCACCCCGACTGCCTGTCCCATCCTTCCCAAGGGTCAACTCTAGGAAATCAGTCTAATATTGGAAAAGGATTTCTGGAAAAACACCCTTGGCCAGCAGTGAGCAGTGGTGCCAGCTCTGGCTGGGGAAGCTGAAGACGGCTGTGCAGAGAGGCTGAGTGTGTGGCAGGCAGGCTGTGGTGTTCTGCCAGGTTGTCCAGATGCACATCAAGTATTCCCCAAACTCACATAAACTGCAGGAATATGCCACAGCACTGACTATCTGTTTGCACTGAATTGGAAACATGATGGGAAACATCAAGTATGTGCTCTATTCACATGGCATAGAGAAGAAACAGTTTTATTCAGGCACATGGGAGAAGCAGAAGTGGAGAGGCTGAAGTCAGCCCATTGTGCTGCTCAGGGTGACCCATGGTGTGGAGGGACCCACTGGCCCCAATGCTCACTCGAGCTGTGGCACCATTCCTGAGCATCAGCAGAAGAACCATAGAATGGTTTGGGTTGGAAGGGACCTTAAAGATCATCTTGTTCCGACCCCCTGCCATGGGCAAGGACACCTTCCACTAGAAGGCTGACCATCAGCACTGGGATTTCTAGCACATAGGAAACATACTGTGCCAGAAGGAGCCAAAGAGTCCTCCAACCAGCAAAAGCCAGCACAGCAAAGGAAATCAACACTTCCAAATTCTTCTACATCCTTCCTTCTGAGCAGAAGTGGACGCCGTAGGGACATCCCCAGGATCCCCTGGCCCAGCAAACGCAAGGGGTAAAGAGCCACACCCCCAGCGTGCCATCCAGGCTGGTTCCAGCAGTGAGCAAACCCCGACCTGTGAAGCAGATTGCAAATCTGTGTATTTGTTTTGGAAATAAAGGCATTAATATTTGATGCCAAACACTGTGAATATTGATGAGCACATTCGCAGAAGAGGTTTTGGAGTTACTTAAGCACCCAGAATTGTGCCGTCTGGACTCAGTGGCCTAATGGCTGCTGTCAGAGCCATCAAAAGTATGCCAAGCACCACGCCACAGCCAGCACCACCTGCCCACCACAGGAGGGAGGACCAACTGAAGCCCGGAGGGGTATTTAACGCCACAAATATTTTGACTTGATCCATCACATACACCATTTTCTGCTCCTCCTTTTCCCTTCTATTTTGCTCACACAAGTTTGATGAGCTCGAAATGTTGTGCATCTGTTAAACTTCACTTAAACCCAGCCAGGCTCAGCTCCCTCCTGACCCTCCAAATGTCTTAGACCAAACAGTACCCACTAAGCGCGCGTGTGTGTCAGGCTCTTCCAGAGTGCCAGTCCGTGGTTCAGCCAGGAAAAGCCTACTTTGATATTTGAGTTTTCCAGCAATGCCTCTGACAGTGATGCCTCTGCCCCCCATCCTGCTCAGACTCTTTGGGGAGAGCAGAGTATGGAAACGAGCACAGAGCTGGCTCTCCGGGCTGTGCACAGCCTGACTTCCCATCACACAGCCTGGTTTTATCTCTAGCACAGCTTTATGAAAATGGACATCGACTGCTTGTTTTTGCAAGCTTGGGAAATGTGCCCATTTAAAAAAGAAATGGCCAAACTTGTTTGTTGTGGTTTGTTTTGTTTTTTAATTACCTATATGTATGTACTTATGACCTCTTACTGTGATGGTACTTATGGCAAGCAAACAAGCCTACACCCAGCACATACAAGCAAGAAAAGGAAGAAGAGAGCATCTGCACTGCACTGTTTCTACCAAAGTTTCTCTAATTTAAGGGGCTCTCTCTTTCAGATCTGCTCCTCCTATACTGCTCCCTATCACCAGATCTTTTACTTCAAGCTCCACCACCTGCCAAACAAAGCGATGCTGAACGTAACAGCGGGGTAAATGGGACCAACACTCGCCTTGATGTTGTTCCAAGCCAGGGGAAGGCTCTGGGGGAGCAGGTGCAGCCCACGGGGGAGACGCTGCCGTTCAGCACCGAAAACTTCCCTTCTTGGTCACTTCAAGACCTTCAGCTCACAGCAAACCTACCTTGAAGCTTAAGAAATTACTGGGGTATGACCCACAGCGTGGAAAACAAGCTCCCTCCCAGCCTTGCAGCCCAGCACTCAGCCTGGCTGCTGGCAACGTGCATCTGCCAGCTCCAGAGAAACAGTGATGATAAAAGCACTGCTGCTCCCTCCGAAAGCCCCTGAATTTGTGGCCAGTCCTCAGTGCTTCCCAGGAGATCAACCCTCTGACCCCCTCCCATCCTTCAGCTTGAGCTCACGCATCCAGGTGTCAAAATGAGTATTTTACGAGCTCCACAGCTGAGCAGCAGAGAGGCCGAAAACCTGAATGAATCAGGGATAAATCAGACACAAATACGATCAGAAGCAGCAATAAAGTCTCTCTTCGGGACACCAGGAAAACCAGCCATCTAAAGCACTGTGCCCCAAGCCACAGTTCTGAACTTGGGAGCATCCCTGCTCTGCCATCCAGCCCCTTTTCATCCATCCGTCAAGCTGCATCATGAAATGAGCTTGTCCCTTCTGCTTAGGGGGTCTCTCTGGAGGAGCAGACTAGGACTTGCCAGGCACTGGAAAGTTTTCAGTCCAAAAGCGACTGCAACCAATTTGGGTTCCTTTGATCCTACAAGTTAATGACACTCCAGCTTTTTCTCTCCTTTCAAGCCACAGGGGCTCTGTTTGTCCAGGCAGACCAGCAGCAACCCTTCTCTCTCTCCTCTGATGCAGCCTCTCCTTGCTCGAGTACCAGAGCAGGGCACGAGCCCCTCAGGTGGGACTCCAAGCAGCACCTGGCACAAGGGTGAGGTCTGCACTGAAAACACCTCACCTGATGCAATCCTGCGCCACAACGGCCTTTTCCAGAGCTGCATCCTTCTGGCAGAGCCAAAATGCCCCATGGCTGAGCACTGCTCCCAGCTTGCATCCAACCTTCAGCTCCCCTGAGCCTCGTGGAAGCACACAAGCAGGAAATCAAAGTTTATAAATAGTGTGATATACTGTAACCTAGTGAGATGTTACTTCTATGGGGTGGTTTCTACTCTCTAAAGCCTCTCCATAGTGTATGCACAGTTCCCTAGAAACTGTTATTATGGATTTAAAACGGAGACCCTGAAATCCAGGGTACCCCTATAAGGTATTCAGAGTATTTCCCTGTGTAACACAAAGCAAATTGTGAAAACTGACACAGGAGAGTCACACTACTACGGTTTTCCCGGGCTTGTGTGTGGATTTAGGTTACTTAATTCAGAGGGAAAAAAAAATTGCTGAGACATTGAGAGAAACTCACTTTCCCTGGTCACCTGGGATTTGTGAAGCAGCTCCTTTCTCACCGCACACTCGCTGCTCAGCCAGCACGAGCCATGCTGTGCTAAACCTTTCACAGCATCTGGTCTATCTTACGTGCCCACTCTTGCACCTCACAAAGACGACTTTCTTCTCGAGGCCTGTTTTTTCCTTCATTTCCACTTTGTTACCTTGAATTAAAATCCCTCAGTGTTATCTCAGCTCCCCACACCCCTCCCACGCTCAGGTTTTAACCACTGGCACAGCTCAGCACCGTCCCCATCCCACCGCCGCTCCGCGGCAGAGCCCCGTACGGCCCACCTCTTTAATTGCCTTAATTAATTGCAAGGGAGGGCAGCTCCCCGGCAGCAGCTTCCCAGGAGGCCCAGAAGCATCAGCTCAGTGTGCAAAGGCTGAAGCATGGCCGGAAAAAACAACTTGGCGTTTCTGGCAGGAGATGAGCGCGGTCGGCTGGCACTGCTGGACTGTGCCATTCCACCGGTGTGTCTGTGTGTTCCAGGACCCCCAAAGCCCCCAGGACCCCCAGTCCTGTACAACAGCAAACACAGACCCTGGCAACAGTGGTAGAGCACTGCCAAAATCGGACAGAGACAGCAGACCTGCATGGCTCCCTTGGCTCATCTTGTTACAGCGGCCTAAACAGCCCCGCAGGTATTTAATTTTAAATTGCTACAAGCAGCTACCAATGACTTCTCGCTGGCAGAGCCTGAAGCAGAGGGATCCACGACTCTCTAGCAAGGGGAACTGGGAAAAACGTAAAGGAAAACAAGCACGATTTCACTCAGGGGTATTTTTTCATGCTCCCTGTGTGAAAGCTCGCAGGGATCTCACAGACAGCAGCGTGCCCGTGGCTTGGCTGCCCTGTAGCATCCCTGAATCCTGCCTGGATGTTACGGTGCCGCCTGTGAGTGGCGATTGCAGCCCAGTGAGACGGAGCCCTCCGCCAGGCGAGACTGCAGCCTCCTGCCCAGGCTCCTGCCTGGATTTTCCCCGTTCAAAGCAACACGACTGGCAGCACCAGCAGCGCTCCTTGCTGCCCAGGCAAGGCGGGCAGCCCGGAATGCTGCCACACGCTGAGGGCAAAGAGCCTGTGAAGTCCCCCACATCCTTCCATGCAACTTTCTGCTCCTCATCTTATATTCTTCCAGACAGGATGATATTTTAGGATTAGCTTTTTTTTTTTTTCCTAAAGGAATATCTCCAATCCCACGCCCGCTTCCGAAGTGTCTCCCTCCTGGCTGGCGCTGCCTGGCAGGGGGAGAGTGGCTCGGTGCGGTTCCCCGCCAGGTTTTGCACCGATGACTCCTGGCAGGGCTGCACGTCCCTCCTGTTACATAACGACCTTTCCCGTTTGGTGCTGGCTCTGGTTGGGGTGGCCACATTTGGGGTGCTCACATGCCCCGGTGCTGTCAGCCACAGTGCTGCCTGGCACTGTCCCCCCACCCCGACCAAATTCCCCAACCCTGAACCATGTCCTTCCCTCCTCCCAAACCCTCTCTCCTCACCGCTGGACCTCTGCCCACCGGGCAGCACCCCGCTTTCTCCTGCCCCCCAAACGCTGCACTGGTCCCTGAGGGCACGCTGTCCATCTCCTGCACCCAGCCACAATCTGCACCCTCACCAGCACCCACGAGAGTCCTGGAGCTGCCATCTCCCCCGGGGCTGCACCCTCCCACAGTGACCTGCCTCGGGTGGCTCTGTCACCTCCCTGAGCCCCACTGCACCTTCCTCACCTGCCTTCTCCCTGCTGCCCGCCCCCCGCAGCCACACCTGCTCTCCGCTCGGTGTGCGCCCCTGGCACACCCCTCTGTCACCTGCCTGTCTCGGTTTGCCCGCAGGTGCCTCACAGACCTGCCCCCCTGCCCGCATGGCCCCCCTGCCCAGCTGTGCACCCCACAGAGCTGCACCAGCCCTGGAGCCTGAACCCCACACAGCTGCACCTCATCCCTGCACGCACGGAACGCGCACCCCACACGCCTGCACTCAGCGCACCTGCAGTGTCCGCGCCCGCCCCGCTCACACCGCTGCACCCGCGCCCCCAGCGCACACACCTGTGCCCCACCGGCCCCCGCAGCCCCGCGGACCCCGCCGGCCGCCCCGCCGGCCCGCCCGCGCCCCCGCCCCGCGCTCTGACCTGGGCCCGGCGGCGGGCGGGAGCTGTCCGCCGCCGCCCGGT
>JAWMRA010000023.1:17065728-17271461 GCA_035584735.1 Pseudotriccus pelzelni | reverse complement strand
CGCCCCGCCCCGCCCGCCGGCCAATGGGAGACGGCGCGGCGCCCGCGCCCCGCGCCCGCCAGGCGGCGCCACGCGACGGCCCGCGCCCGCCGCCAATGGGCCGCCCGCCCGCCGTGACGTCACGGACCGGCCGCCAATGGGCGCGCGCTCCCGCATGAGCTTACAACCGGCAGCCAATGGGCGGCCCGCTCTGCCGTGAGGTCACGGGTGCTGCCGCAGGACGTCACACACCGCCCACCAATGAACGCGTGTCCTGCCCAAGGACGTCACAGCCTGGCAGCCAATGAGCACCCGCCTTCCCATGAGGTCATGGGCTGCCCCAGGACATCATACCCTGCCGGCCAGTGAGAGCTCTTCTCCTTCCAAAGGTCACACCCAGCCAGCCAACCAGTGCCTCAAGCATTTGTGAGGTCATCAACTCCCTCGGGATGTCGGTCTGACAGCCAGTGAGCACCTGCCGCCCCCAGGATGGCATGGGCTGCCCCAGGATGTCACACCGTGACAGTCTGTGGGTGTCCCAGGCTCTCGTGAGGTCAGGGACTGCCGTGGGCTGTCACACACAATGATTGCCCTGCTCCCTGCAGTGTCACACACTCCTGGCCGCTGAGGTCACGGGCTGTCCCACGCGGTCACCCACAGCCAGGCACTGGCTCACTGTGAGGTCACAGGCCCTGTGAGCAGAGTGGCTGTGGAGTGAGGTCACAGCGACGGAGCCCCAGCCAGTGACCACTCCGTGCCCTCAGGGTCACCCAGTGCCCAGCCCGTGGCCACCGCTGCCCTTCCCTGGCATTACAGGGCCCAAACAATGGGCTAACATGCTCTCCCTGAGCTCCAGGCTCAGCCCATGAGCTCCCATCCGGCCGTGGCGGGGCGCGGGGAGCCCCGACAGCCACCCCCCTCCCATGGGGTCACACCTCTCGGTGTTGGGGCCACGGGCTGCCCGCGACGGCAGAGAGCAGCGGTGCCCGGGGCACAAGGACACCGCCACCCGCGGGTAACGAGGGCGGCGGTAATTAGCGGTAATTAGCGGTGTCAGTGTGTCCCCACGAAGGGGCCCCCCGCTGCCCACACCGGGGGGCACAGGGAGAACCCCCGGCAGGGACCGGGAGGCGCCCGCGGGAGCCGAGACCCGACACAGCCCGGCGGCTGCTTTTTATGGGCTGTGAGTCAACGCACACGCGCTAAATCCCAAAATAAACGGGAAACCGGGGCCGGTCTCACCTCTGCTCGCACCGAAATAGAAACCGGCTCCTACAAGCCCCGGGAAAACGGCACCTCTGCCCCTTCCCCGCCGGCTCTGCATCCCCCAGCGCAGGGAGGGCTGGTGGCTGGAGCTTGCTGCTGTCCCACAGGCGTGGGAGATGTAATATAGGAGGAAGACAGCTTTGGAGGAGCTGAAATCACCGAGGAAGAGTAAAACAGCTTCAGTATGTGCAATAAACCAGAACAAAACCCTGTCAGAAACAGCAGCAAGCCCATGGAAAGTGAGAGTGTGGGAATGGATCAAAGGGGTCAGGAATGAGCAGGTGGCCAGAGCAAACAAAATACTTGGTTTGATTTGGTTTTTGTTTTGTTGGGTTTTTTTTCCCTGAGGTGAAACAGGCACAAATTCCTTCCCCAGCCTCTGACAGGTCCCCAAACCAGAGCTAGAGCAGGACAGCCCTGAAAACCCCCCTCAACCGCTGGGACCAGCTCTACTTTTTTGGGCAGGCACAGCACCAGCTCTCCAGCACCCCAACATGGAAGCCCATGTCCTCACCACCCATACACACCCCGACCTCTACTGCCACCCCCTTAAAAGGATCTTCCTGAACCTGCTTCAGGACAGAGAGATCCGGAGAAAATCTTATATTTTTACACACAGAGGGACCTACCTTGAAGGGACAAGGGCCCCATGCAAGAGGATCACTGCAGACCCTCTCCCAGGCTTGTCCTCTGCAGAATCAACTCTGCCTAATTAAGCCCCCGCTTCCTTCACCTCAGGCTTGTTTTCCAGCCCTTTGAATCTTCTCCTCCTGCTTCTCCAGACTCTCCCTGCATTCCATATCATTCTGCAGTCAGCCCCAAGTGATGGAAGCGAGACACAGCCTTGTTCACTGTCCTGGAGACGGGCCTCACCTTCCTCATGGCTTCGCCCCAGCACAGCCCTTCCCTGTACAAGGGGCCTGTCTCTGAGAGCTGGCAACAAAGGTTTCTGAAGGGTCAGGCACATCAATCACCCCACACTCAGCCCTCCACCCTGAGCTGCAACAGGGTAGAAAATACTCAGAAGCTATTTGTGTTAACAAGTGCGCATGGCAGTATATCTTATTCCCTAAAAACACATTTTTTAGCCAGTCCAGGTACTAAGACTTCCAGCCTGAAGCAGCTGGAAATGAGAAACATCAGATTTGTACAACGAAGTGCTGCATTAGGTGCCTCACCACACCTGTTCCTTGCGGCTCGGCCAGCCCTGCTTCAGGGGGCAGGAGGGGATCTCCCGTTCCATGTCTTCAAACTGAGGAAGCCCAGACAGGTTCAGCCCCACCAGTCTCCCCCTCCCCTGAAGGGAGCCATTCTTCAGCACTTCTTCAGGCCGTTCCAAACGCTCAAATCGCTAGGCAGAACAGTTACAAAATAACAAACATACTCTATATAGTCTTATTAAAAAAATAGAAATTCCTAAACCAGCTTCACACAAACACATGCCAAGCACAGAGGTCAAAACAGCGCACCTATCTCTGCTTCTAAGCAGGGCAGGGGATCACCTCAACACCCCTCTCCCTAGTTAGCAGTTTCAGTGCTAAGCCTGCAAGAACTCAGTGGAATTCATGGCCCAAAACAAGGCAGGGCAGCAAAGACCCCAGGCCCATCTGTGGGTCTCCCCAGCCCACACAGGCCTGTGGACAAGGGAAGGTGTTTAATCTGATGATGAATACACACACATTCCACAGCAACACAGCCTGCTCTGCACACTTCTTCCTCCAGGAAACTTTCTTGTAACTCTTTACATAAGGCATGGAGTTGGTCCCAGTCCCTTCTCCTCCCCCAGACTCCCATCCCAGATACCCTTTCCACACCTCTAGCCCGTGGCTGCATCCAAGAAATGCAGTTCCACCTGGTGTCTGACGTCTGAGAGCCCAAAGCAGCTGCAACTGCAGAGCTCTGAGCAGGCCAGAAGACGAAGCCCCCCTGCTGATTCTGCATGGAAAAAGAAGGAAGGAGTGGCAAAATGAGGTGGGTAACTCAGTCTAAGCATTATCCAGAGGCTTGGTCTCCTGCTGGCTTGCTGCAAGGCCAGGATTCTCCAGAGGGCAGCTCATCTCACCCACAAGGCACCGTCAGAGCTTTGCAAACAGCACCCCCACACAGTGGTGGCTGCACATTGCTTTGTGCCGATCTCTGGGCGAGCGTGCTCTCCCTGCAGCCCTTTCCCAGCCTATCCCATGAAGCCAGGGGCTCTCACTGCAGGAAACTGTCCAGTCTGGCCTGGCTGCTGCTGGAGGAAGATGTGGAAGGAGCTGCAGATGCTGGCCTGGACACCTTCTTCTTGCTCTTCACTGCTAGCGGACGGATTTCCACCAGGTTTGTCTGGAGGTGAAACTGTCAAGGGAAGCACAGACCAGTGTCCTGGGACACGAGTGATCCAACACCTGCTGCAGGCCAGCCTGAACCACGGACCTAGGACCCAGCCACACACCTACACCCAAGGAAAACCTCCCTGCAGGACAGCACGGGCTTTGCTACCTTTTCACAGCAGCAGAGCTCAGACACACACCTGTCCCATGGAGTCAAGGAACATTTTCCACTCAGGAGAGGTTCAGATTGGATATCAGGAAAAATGCCTTCATTGAATGCATGGCCAAGCACTGGAACAGGCTGCCCAGGGCAGTGGTGGAATCACTGTTCCTGGTAGGGTTCAAAAAACACGTAGATATGGTGGTGAGGGACACAGTTTAGTGTTGGGCTTGGCAGTGCTGGGGGACTCTGATCTTAGAGCTCTTTTCCAGCCTTGATGATTCTATGCTACCCCCTTGCACACAAAACAGCATTTAAATGTATACATCTGAGCTTCAAGACATTCAGGGCCAGCGCACTGTGCAGGGAAAGGCAGAGCAGCCAGAGCCTGCAGGAGCAACCCCAAGGGAGGTGGAGCAGCTCCACACTCACAGGGTGAGCTCAGCCCAGCCACTCCTCGCCACAGAGCAACAGCAGCATCCCACAGGAACGAAGGCTCTGGCTGCACAGGCTGGCAGGCATATGGCCAGGAAGAGGCTGTGCCACACTGCTGCTCCAGGATCTCAAGGGCACAGGCAGTCCCTGCAAACTGCACAGATTTCTAGCTGATGTGCTCCCCTGAACGAGCCACAGGTGCTCCCAGCAAGTTCAGGTCCTTGATGTCTTTGCTGAGCTCAGACAGGTTCAGAGTCAGAGAGAAATCAGACAGTTCCTTGAGGGTCCCTGTCCATTTTTTGTTGACTGGGGGGCAGAGGAGTCCCCAAGATGGCTGAAACCAGAGTGGAGGAACAGAAATGAGGTGCAGCATCCCTACTGCCACATGAGCTGCAGGAAAGGATACAGGCTGTATGAACTTCGTTCTGCCTCCCATGCCATCATACCCTGTCCTCACCTAGAAGAGAGAAACAAATGAGCCTGGGGCAGCAGCACAGAGCCATGGCTACCTCTCCTCATGTTGGTTGTGGGCAAGGGAGAGCCTTGCAGACCACAGCTTTTGGAGAGGGGTTAAAGCACCTGGAAAAACTCAGCATTTGTGCTAAGCCCTCACCTTTGGAAAAAGACAGACTGAAGGGTGTTAATAAAGTTTGGAAACCTTGGGCACTTCTTGAGGCAAGCAGAGCCTTCCAAGCAAGGCTTAGGATTTTGTCACTGGGACAGAGGAATACGAGGAAAACACCCAAAGCTCCAAGGAGGCAGAGGAACAGGACAGAGAGAGCCACTTAGTCTGCTGCCAGGAAGGGAATGAGCATCTGTCATCCCTGGAGCTCTGCAGGAAGCAGGAGGACTGGGAAGTAGCCAGGTTGTGCTCCACGATTTATTTTCCACACCCTGTATGTGGCAAGGTAAAAGCCTGGTTCGCTTCCTCCTGCAGGGTCACTTCAGGACAGAGGTGGCACTGCCAGCCCTGGACACACTCACCAACTGGACAGTCATACTTACAGTGCCCGTGTTCTTGTGGGGACCCAGCAAGCTGCCCAAAGATGGCTTCTTGGAGAGAACAGAGTTCCTGATGAATGCTGGCAGGAGTCCTTTAAGAGCATCGTCCTCCACATCATCTGCCCAGTTCTGTCCCACAGAAAAACCCCCAAGAAAAGCCCATTCAGGAGATCATGATGGTTAAAGGAGTCCACATACAGGCAGCACTAATAACACAGACAGCTATTTAGGATAATGGCTACTGCCACACCACATGTCAGGCTTCCAACCTCCCACTGGTGTTCATGAGGAGCAGTGCCCAGAAGGCAGAACACTAGCCCCAGCAAGGCCAGGAACAGCCACCTCAGCTGACCCTCAGCCCTTGTGGTCAGCTCCACGTGGTATTTGCCAAGCGCACCTGGGGCAAAATCATCAGCAAGAAGCACGTGGGCCTCCACCCTCCCTCTCCTGTCCAATTCCAGGAGGCCCGAGGCAGCAACAGTGTTTCTAGGAGACGGTCAAGGAAAGCACTTTGAAGCACATACTGTGGTTCTATAGATGGGCTGGTCTATGACCACAGTGCCTTCTACATGGAGAAAAGGGATCCTTTATCCCGAGCTTATTAACAGCAGAATCAAAGAGGCGATACAGAAAAATCAAGGTTAGTTCTTTTACCTCCACTGTTTCCTTCAGAGCTTTCTTCGCCAGATTTACCACGGGAGGCCTGTAAGAAGCCCAAGGAGCAAATCAGCAGAGATTTATTGTTCAAGTGGAGCAGGCAAGGACAGACAAGGCCAAGCAAATGACGACAAAGCTTGCAGCACGCCATCAGGCAGCTGGAGAGCTATCTGATCTCACACAGCAACTTCCAAAGCAGCGAGTCTTTGATCTCCTTTAGAAGCATAGAGAGGAGGGGGAACTCACGGCCTTTTATCCAGCTTCTGCCTTTTTGCAGGGCTGAAGGGGGGTGTGCAGGGCTGATGCTCAGGGGTGTCCACATCAAAAGTGGCATCTAGGTTGATCTCATCGCTGTGGGCCGGGCGGTGCAGCTTCGGGTGCCGCAGTTCCACGGGAACGGGGCTGCAAGGCCAGGAAAAGCGTCAGCCATCGGGCCACCACGGGCCACCCAGCAGGAGAAGGGAAGGCAGAGCTGCACACAAGGACAACAGCGGGACCAGAGGCAGAGCCCCGTTCTGCCTGCGTGTCAATGGAAGGACAAGCTGAACCCCAGAGCTTAAAGCCAATGCCCCAAACTACTGTTCCCCCTCGAATGGGCTGCGCTACAACAGCAGCACCCAGAGCCCAGGGAATCACACTGCTGCTCTATGCACAGTCTGCTGTACTGGGATAACGGCACAGGCTCCTCACAAGAAACGTTTCCCACTCAGGAGAGGTTCGGTTTGGATATCAACATGATAAAAACATGAGATGTCATTTTTCAGGCTAGGTTCCTCTGCCTGGCTAAGATCTCTGGTCCCCATACACCGTGCCATGCTCCTCAGAAGGCCAGCTCTGAAGCAACCAGAAGAGAAGCTTTAGGGATATTTCCCTGACAGGACGCAGTAGCAAAGAGTTTTTCAAAACCTAAGCCATTTCTCCACCTGCTCCTGACCCAAAGCCTCTGAGACACACACTTTTTCCGAGTCAGCCACAAGAAAAAGGACGCAAGGAACAAAACAACAATACTACTGCGACACCTGCCAGACTAGTACATTTCTGCTTCCCCAGCTAATTAAACTGTCAGCTCTTGCTCTGGACCCATGACCACCATCCTTGGCCTGTATCTGAGGATGCAGCTCACTAACCTTTCAAAGACTAGCCGACTGAGAGTCTCTCTGGTTACAGATGGGACATTCAGAGTATCCTGCAGGATCTCTATCTTCTTCTTCAAACTCTAGAGGGAAAAGGGAAAGCAGACAGTGAGATAAGGAACGATTTACTAGTAGATACTTTGCCCCTTTTCCATAAATCAGCATCAGGTGGAGCTCAGACATGGGCTGGGAAACTTAGTCACTGAGCAAAAGCCAGCATAACTCCTGGCTTTCCAGCTGCAGGCCATGGCCAGCTGCCAGTTACTGCAGACTGAGGAACGATATTCTCACCAAGATCTCCTTGTCTGCATTCTTCAGATCCTTCTGGGTGCTTTTTAACTCCTCCTGTGTCTTCTCCAAGTCTGAAGTCGTTTTCTGCAGCTGCAGGATACAACAGAAGAGGATGGGTTACACCGCCTGCGTAAGGGAGACTGCAGACCCCGTGAGAGCAGTGGGCTCTGTACCACATGCTACTTCCCCTGTTTAAGGGTTCAGTTTTCCTGTATCAGTCTGACCAATCTCTCCTGTACCAGCACAAGCCAATCCCTACCCACTTCCACAAGCTGCCTGCAGAGGGATCTCCAGGGCTGCTTGCCCAGCCTTTCCTGAACATTTATGCCTGACGGCGACAGCTTTTCCCTGCTCTAACACTTGGTGGCTGCGTTCTGAATTCCTGCAGGACTTTGGACACACCAGAGCACAGGAATTACAAACCACAGGCTGGAGGATGGCTGTGCATCAGCAGTGCTGGCACATGGACAAGACTGATTCAACAGGGAAGGATGCCAGGAGCAGGGGTCGGGAAGTGGATGGCTACCACATCAGAGATTTCTGTGGGTCCTGAAGGCTGGGCCAGCCCACAGACTGTGGGTACAGTCAGCTCCCTGTCAGGCAAGCCCTGAGTGCACTGACTCGCATCCTCCTGACCCAGCTGTGATCACAGCCTGCCTCTGACTCAGCCTGGAACAGCTCAATTCCAGCAGCAGCACCTTGTGCAGGGGGTTAACACTCCTGTGGAGCAGCACAGCAATCTGAAAATCTCCTTCTCCGTTTGAAGGGACAACAGCTATGGCTGAGAAACAAAAATAGGCCAAAGCCACCCACAGCTTCTTACTCTGTTGGCTGAGACACGGGGATGCCCCAGGGAACACCTGTGCCTTGGAGAGTGAGGCTGCAGGCACACGCTTTTCACGGTGATGTGCTACCAGACCAGACCACAGTGGTTCTTGGCCTGAGCTAACACGGCCCAGCCAGGCCTGGAGCAGGGGGGGAACATATGTCAGCAGAGGCATATCAGCATTCCCGAGCTCTGCACCAGCTCAAGACCAGCCCAGGAAGGATCTGTGCAGGACCACCTGCATGTCCTCACTGCACTTTGGAAACCTCTCCTGCCTGGGCACAGCGTGATGAAGGAGCCCTGGCCTGGTTCAGCTGGCTGAAGGCACAAGGCTGGGTGCGACTGGTTGTGCCAAGGCAGGGCTAAGCCCTGCTCAACTGGTACTGGCTCCAAATCCCTTCCCACCTTTCCTGGGGGCCCAGTGCTGCAGAAGGAGGGGCTGTCAGCTGAGCACTCAGCAGTGTGGCAGGATGAAGGAAGTGCTACTTCCAGAACCCAGTGGGAGCAGTGGAGCACCTGTGTGCTGCTGCCTTCCAGCCCAGGCTCCCTGCCAAACTCTGGCTCTGCACATGCTGCCCTACCACTGTCCTCAGAGACTGCACTCCTGACAACGGCCCATGAGCCAGAAACCCCAGCCTGACCTTCCACATGCCCGTAACAGTCAGGTAGTGCTCAGTGTGGGAGTGGGTCACTGCAGAGGCCTCGGGCCTCAGTTGTGGGCAGGGATCTATAGACCAGATGTTACCCTGGTGACTCAGGCTCTCCCCTTTACCTTGTTATTGACAGAAAACAGCTCCTTCTTCAGCTTCTCTGTCATCTCAACAGAGACTTTCCGAGCCTCCTTCAAATTCTCATATTCCCTGCAAAAAGACCCAAAGAGTCATGCTGTTTGCAAGATGATTGAGCTAGAACTTCTCAGAGGCAAGCCTAGACCCTTAATTTGAAGCTCTGGAACCGCAGAGCCACCAGAGAAAAACCAAGAGACACAAAGCCCCTTAGGGAACAGAGCTGAGTGTACCAACACTGTCACACAGTCTGCTACGCCATGGTGGAGAAAAAACCTGCAAGGGATATCGTGCCTGATTCCACCAGCAAAATGGAAACCAGAGCCAGAAACATTTCAGTTGCCAATGAAAAAGACAGACAACAGAGCACAGTCTTCATGCTGGCAGCAAATAGGGGACTTTGATTTAAGTGACTTTTCAGAGACTTCACACTACTGGCCATGCACATTCACTCCCAATTACACCACAGGGACACTTGCCTCATTACAGCTTCATACCAAAGCTGCAGTTACTCAGCTGCCATCAGAACGGACCCAAAAAAAGCTGTGTTTTTGCCCAGCAGGACCAGATGGATTTCCAGGTGGGGGAGGGCAGCAGTGCAGACTTGCCTTGCCAGAGCACGCCAGAGGCCACAGCTGCAGAGTGCAGGGCTGCAGAGGGCACAACCCGGAGCTCCTCATCCGCTCGCTTCCCCCCGGGCGCGAGAGGAAAGCGGAGGGAATAATCATCATCACTTCATAGGTGCACTGACAACTCTGGAGACAGTTCCCATGGTGACACACATGTCACTACAGTGACAACAAGAACAGTTCAGTGTGACAGGCTCCAAACTAGGTCCCCGGGATGTGTCAGTCAAAACCAAGTGGAAGCCCGAAGAGGCGGCGAGAGCCCCGCAGAGCCCATGTGCCTGCTGCTACTCAGCAGAGGGTCTCCCTGGGCTGAGGTTAGGATAGGACAGCACTAGCCAGCTGTGCCAAGCCTGCAGCACCTACTTTTTCAGTGAGACACAGTAGATTGCAAGCTGTTCAACTGCTGCCTGCCCGACTCCCATCTCTCTGATCATCTCCTCCACTTCGGGGCGCTGGCTCTGAAGCAAAAGCTCAATCCTGCACAAAAGAAACCAAACAAAAACGTACCCTCAGCTCATGAGTCAGAAACAGAGCTGGGGAAACAACAGGGGCCCTGCATCCCCCCCCATGGGGCTGGTGCAGCCTGAGCTCCTGCTGCAGATACTCTGGGTGTTGTGAGGGAAGAGACACAGCTGCCTCACCCCAAGCAGGGCTTTTCGCTAGGGAAGAGCGGCACCATTTGGGCTAGAGAAGGGGCAGCTGTACACACACAGTGCACACGGAGCTGATGCCACAGCTCTTGGTCCCTATAGCCCTGTGGCTGACTGTGTTCCTGGGCTGGCATTCTGCCCCAGCATCCTCTGATAACAGGAATGGCACATAGCCATGCTTGGGGCACTGGGGATGAGGCCAGTACCGTGCCTTGCTGCTCTTTAACGAGAGCAGCTGTCTAGAAACCTAGCAGGGAGAGGCAAAGGCAGGCCTGCTAATGCAGCAGTTTCCAACCTTACAGGTAAGGTGATCCAGTATGTGAAGGTGGACATTGCAGCAGGCCCAGCGGGACCCCTCCCTCCATCCCTAGGAAGGGGAGGGGTGTGCAGCCCAGCCTGCCAGGCCCAGGGAGTGCCCCGGATCTCACCGCTCCATGGTTCTCAGCTTGTTCCGCAGACGGCGGGCCTCCTCCTTTGAACTTCTGTTATCCTCCTGCTGCTGCTCCAGGAATTTCATCTGCTTCTGCAGAGAAGCAAGCACACACAGACCATTAGGAAGGCTCCAGGGATTGTCAGAGAAACACTGCGGGCAGCTGGGAGCATACACTGGCTCTTAATGCTATCGCTACCTCAGCAGCCCAGGATTAGGGACAGTTGAGCTCCCTCCCGCAGCACCCCCAGCTCTGCCCCCCACCAGCACAGCAGGGTCTCAGTGCTGATCGCAGGGCGAGGCTGGAGCTGACACCACATCGTAGCCCCCCTCTGCTGGGAGCACTGGAGAGGCCGCACGGTGCCCTGTACACAGCGACAATCTGTTTTACAAAGCAAGGGAGTCCACAGCAAGCAAACCTGCCTATCACCTTCTCCTCCACGCACAGCAGATTGCTTCAGCCTCCCTATTCTCCCTGCCATTAGCTGCTTAGAGCATAAATAGGAATGAGCAGGTCTCTTTTGGGAGACCTCAGCTGAACAAGACACAAACCCAGGCACTTCGCTCACCTGCTGCAAGCCTATTGCAGCCATCGCCTCTCCAGGCTCTCCAGCAGCAACACAGAACCTTGGCTGAGCTGGAAAAGCACACATCTGCAGTGTGGCAGAGGATGGGGAGAGCTGAATTAGCACCATTCCGATGCTGTGCTGTCTAGGTTTGTGTGTGCCTGGGCACCTGATACAGCAGCTTCGAAAGGCTCCGGACCTGGTTTCAGCACAGCGCTGACTCCAGGGAGAGGCCTGGCAAAGGACCATCGCTTCGTAAAGCTCCTTCCCACACAGAAGTTAAAGGATTTTATCCACTTCCTGCCACAGAAACCGAACAGCTGTGAAACCACCGGGAATTTGCGGAGGGAGAGGGTTGCAGGCTCACATGTTACCCTTGCTTAACCAGAGCCCATCTTTGGCTTTCCCTAACCAGAACCTTCTACACTTCAGATCCCCACGGCAGCATCTTGTGCCTGGTTGGAGCAGAGTCCCCAGCCTCAGCCAGCCTGAAACAGCAGCAAACTCTCACACAGAGGTTCAGCAGCAGCTGACAGTGCCAGCAGAAGACAGGAACGGCGCAGTCTTAACCTGCGTCACAGCAAGTTAAGCCTGTATTTTCACTGCAGAAGTTTAGTGCTTTAATCTTTAATGATGCAGTATAAGACAGCGCTTGGCATTCGGCTGGGAAACCCCGTACACCACAGAAAACATACCTCCAGGTCCCTAATCCTTCTGCCCTACCCAGCTTTCATTAAAGGGACTTAAGCACACAGAGAGGGTTTTGCAATAGGCAAGATAAGCACAGAGCTTCCTCTGGAAGTGTCAAGGGAGGAAAGCCAAGCACAGAGATGTTGAGTCCAGCAGCAAGCACTGTCCCAGTTGTTTCTGCTGGAGTAGGGAGCATCAGAAGTATCCTGTCACTGATACATCCAGGATCCCACAAGCATCTCTGGCATGCCCAAGATCCCAGCTGCCTTTACACCCAAGCAGATTGGGTAAAAAGAGTTGTGCTGGCTCACAGAAAGGCCTGTCTGGCACTGATTCATTACTCTGTCCTCCTAGTGTCAGGTAGACCTGGACTGGTTCCTTCCAGAAAAGCCCAGCTGCAGGTGGGGTACAGCGAGACAGCCCCATGACACATCTACGAGCTCTCCCCAGGCCACTCGGCCTTGCAGGTCAAGGAATATGACGCAGTTCAGGATACTGGGTCAGACCCATAATCCAAGGGGCACAGAGCTTGGGAAATGTAGTTGACCCCTACCCCATCTTTCAGCCTACAACTCAGAACCCCCTCTACCTGCACTCCATCTACCTGAGACAGGCACATCACCCTCAGAGACTGCCCAGCCCACCCAAGGCAAAGCTGCTACAAGACATCCCAGCAAAGCTGCTCCTGCTCTTACCCTTTTCCTCTTGCTGTTTACGCACAGTACATGACTACACACTGAGTCACTGCACGCTGAAACACAACAGGAATATTTGATCCCTGGACTTCACAACATTACTAACCTAACTGAAGCAAATCCCTGGCAACAGAGGAGAGACAGGAGAGTTAGCTGGATCAGATCCCACTCAGCAGAAGCCTGCAACTCCCCCTCCATATTTTTCAGTTTGATTTCTCCCCCAGTCAAACTAAGAAACTAATTTTCCTTGAATCCCGCCTGGCCTAAACCCATTTCAGAAGAACATTCTACCACAGGGAGCCAGCGTTTCGGCAATGGGGCGCTGGGGCCAGTTCCTACACTAGGCTCATGCTGCTACCTTTATGATCAGCACTGCCACTTCATTAGCAAGGCTCAGCCACACCCCCCCAGGCTGGGCTGGCAACTCTCCCTCACCACGGCCACCTCTGCCTTGAGCACAAACCCACCTGTACACAAACCACAGGCCTGGCTGTTACGCCTCTGAATCACCTCCAGGCACAGCACACGCAGGACCTCGAGTCCAGCAACACCACTTGCTTTCATAAATAAAAACAAAATGAAAACCCGGGGCACCAGATCCAAAATCCTACCAGCACAAGCTCTTTATTAGCAGGACCTTCAGCAAAATTAACACTGACTGTGCAATGGTTAGTGCTGAAGTCCTGCTGGGGACGGGAAGGGTACCTTGAGAGAGGAGCACAGCATCTCTGTCTCTCCCAGCACCTTCTGGAGCGACTCTATCGTGGCATTGCGCACATCCAGAGTGTCCCTCAGCCCATCCACAACGGCCTGGCATTCTCGCTTTTCTTTCTCTGGAAAAGAAAAGAAGAAAGAGAAAGGTCATGGCCCAGTAACCCAGACTGCAGCTGCCCCACAGCAGCCGGAGCGCACACACTGCTTGCAGTCCCAGCTCCAGGCTGCCAGGATTTGGCCGTTCCTGGAGAGAGCCATTTCTCTAAGTGCTGTCTGCACCAGGTTCTGTACTGAGCAATTGCTTCTCTCAGTGCCAGCAGGCTTCAAGATTTCTTTACTAAAGATAAAAAATTCCCTTTAATAGCTTTCCAGTGCCAGCCCTGCTAGCGTTAAGATGATGCATCTTAACTCTTGCATTTTCTCAAAGCCAGGCTTGCACAAGGAAATCATTCCTCTCGAGTTACACCACGCTGTCACAGAGCTGGAGAGCAGAGCTCCGAGCCTGTCCTCTCCACACGGAGCCTCATGTGCCAGGAAGCCCTTTGGGGGCCATTGGGCAGCTGTATGCAGTGGTACACCGTACTCTGGCATCTGCCATCACCACAGCACCTACGCTGCAAAGGGCAAGAAGCAGAGACACTGGGGACTCTGCAGGACACGTGACAGCTTAAACAGATTCCCCAAGTGCTCACTTTTTGCAAGTCATAAAACCCGAGTCCTGCTGTTCCTCCCCCAGGCAAACCAGGAATAAATGCTTCTGACCACCAGAGAGAAGGTGGTGGGAAAAAAACCAATAGATTTTGGTTTGTTTTGTCAAGACAAGGGAAGAACAGCTCACGAAGCAACAACCACCATCAGGAGCTGACAGACCTATGCAGGGAACAGCCAGTGTTGCTGGTAAAGCTCAAAGCAGTTGGGTAATGAGGGAAAGCAGCAGCCCCTCCACCTAACCCTGCTGAGAGCAGGGTAAATTCTTCAGCTCAGCATTTCGGTGTTTGCTAAAATCGCCTCTGGCTCCAGCCTGACAAGAGCGGAGAGCCAAACAGTGCCTTTCCAAAAAGCTTGTTCTCCTAGCAATCCAGTTTCGAATTGTGCCACCATATCCTGTGGAAGCATGACCTGCAGTGCAGCTTCACTGCTTGATCAGGCAGTAGAAGAGCCACGTGGCACTGGGGAAGGAGAGGAACGTATCCCAGAAGAAGCAGGCGGGTGGCTTCTCCATTGATCTGCATAACCCTTTCTCACCAGCACAGCCTGGAGACGCTCCCCTGCATTTGCAGGGACTCCACACCCACCAGAAGAGTTCGGGCTTCCCCCTCCTCCGTTCCCAGCTGCCCAGAGGCAGATGGCAGGAGTCAGAGCTCTCCGTGCTGCAGGAATGAGTTTTCAGCTCATTCAGAGAGCCTCCCACAGCGCCTGCTGGGTCTGCTCGGAGCTCGGCACCTCTTGAGCCATTCGCAAGTTGATCCGAGCCTGGCAGTTCCACAGCTCCTCTGCAGAGCACAGCACAGAGCAGAGCACAGCTTCACACGGAGAACTTATACACAGGAACCAGCAGAGAGCAGAGTACCCACAGCAAAGGAGGCAGGAGGTGGGAAGGAGCTTCGCATTTCCAGTGTGAAAAGAGAATGGGATAGGGAATGTCAAATCCAACCTCTACTCACCAGGAGCTGAGAAGATTAGCAGGCCTTCGAGCAGTTTTTCTTGGATAACATCCTAGCAAGAATCCCAGCCACCTTCCCCAGAAGATCTGGCTCTCTACCAAGTCACTAAACTCAACCAAGCTGGCAGGAGAACAGGCCTCAGAATAGAGCTGTGCAGACCGTCCAATTCGGCTCTCAGGCTAAGGACCGAATCCTTATTCTACTGGCTATTCACGTCTGTCTCGTGCACGCAGGGAACACAGAGGGAAGACAACTCTCGGGGCGTGGGTGAGCCCCCAGCATTCTTTAAACATTTTTTTTTTCCCTTCTGCTAGCATGTTTTAGGATTTCTGTCACTTAGACTGACATTTTCCTTTCGCTGCTCATGACTCATGTTCTGATGACAGGCTGCCTACAGACGATGCTTAAAACCCATCGACAAGTCTCCAGGGCTTTTGCTTTTCCTGCCTCCCTCAAACATCCTCTAAAATTAAAGATGGGAAAATGGAAGCGCGCACACACTGAACTCCGTCTGCTCTTCGCGCGACACATGTGGCACTGCAACAGCCAAACAAACCCAAAGCCTTCCCACTGCTGCTTTTGGACACCACTTTCACCCTCTCATCTGCTGGAGGGACCGAGCCTTTGCCACACGCAGCTGTGAGACACCCAGTGAGCAAACCAAGGGTTTTGCTTTCAAGCCTGCTCCAGATAGAGCTGTGCTGCAATTCTGCAGCTTGCGATTAGGAAGAGGGGCAAAAAAAATTGCATCTGTGTGTCTAAACTGCCAGTGAGCTCCTGAGTTACAGCAGAGCTGGGTCAGGCTGCGGGCCTGGGCTCTGTCATACGGAGCTTTAGGTGATCTCACCCCAGAACAAGCTCTGAAGAAGCTGTACCAACGAAACAGTTTGCAGCCAGCACCGTTTCAGAGAGGGGTGGGCTCTGCACAGGGGTTCCTCAGGCCTGGACAAGCCACCTGATAAGAGCCCAGGACCTGTCAACTGAGGGCTGCCAACACCCTGCAGGCAGCTGGAACTCACCTTTCATGGAGAGCTGAGCCTTCACCTTGTCCAGTTCATTCTGAAACACAACACAAAGAACCTGATTAGGAAACACCCTGTAGAGATGCTTTCACCAAATCCTAAAAGGACCACAGGGTTCTCAGTAGGGTGTTTGCACCAGGCAGGTGCTAAGGAGGGAACACAGAAACAGCAAGCACGGAGTTACAAGCCAGGACTATCACAGGGAACGCAAAGAGCACCTCCAACTGGCATCCTTCAGGGGGGGAAGAGAGGATCACAGTTTCATCTTAGCCTTGTCAACCTTCTGTTTCTCACACTGTCAGTCATCTTGTTTAAGCTGAATAATTTTGGAAGGCTCTCAGGGAAACACAGGAAATCAGGCAGGAACAATTTTTATAATGTTTTACCTAAACAAGGCAATAAGGCAGGGATGTTGCCAGACTAACTGGATTATTGAGAGTTCTTTAAACTGAAGTGAACTTTAATTGGATGCAGGTGGGAGACAGGAGGGCACACTCAAACACCTGAGAAGGTAACCAAGCATGCAATCAAACACGCTGACAGACACTGAAGTCACTGCAGCTCAGGATGCTGATATGAGCTAACAGCTCAATCAAGTGGCTGGAAACAGATCACTGAGAAACTAATCCATACCACACGAGGCTGCACAACATATCCTGGGTGCCACAAGGGTCTGAGGAACATCAAATATTTCTAATGCCTTCATCAAGGATCAGAAAGAGGCAGCAAATGCCCTGTAGTTTAAATTAGTGATAATGAGGTGATATGACTTAACGCTGGCGAATAGCCAAAGGAAATGTAGAGAGGTTACAAAGAGAGGCTATATATATATATGTATAAAAACCCAGAGAGAGAGAGAAATATATGCAGGAAAGAGTCAACAGAAGATGACTGAAAAAGCTGTGTTAGAGAACTGCAGAGGAAAGCACATAACAAGTCAGGCAGGAACTGCAGCGGAATAAAACCACAATAAAATGCCAACACAGAACTGAAGCAGAGCACACAGATCTGTGCAACCCGGAATGCTACATGCAAATCTGAGCCAAGAATAGCACCGCCAGTGACCACGGATCTGACGGGACCAGAGCAAAGCTCTGCTAGTGACAACAAAGGCAGGAGGGAGAATATGGGACATAAAGCTTGGTAAGCAGAAGGGACTAAATGCAAAGCCTAGCAGAGCTGACTTGGATTTGCCCCCAGGGGCACAACTGCTGGAAGGCTGAGGTGGAATTAACTCTGCTGCGGGAACTATTCTGGAGTAGCTTCCTCAGAGTCCTATTCAGGAACGATTAGTGAGCTCAGAAGATGTGCCAATTATCATGATAGCAAAGAAATCCTGGGCTACTGCGGACAGCTATGTAACATTACCTCATTCATCAACTTAATCTCAAATCCCCCATCCTCCACCAACAGCTACTCCAGGGATTCAGGTTACCTCTGGCGTTTCTGTTGGAAGTTTATGCCTGGGGGTGGAAAGCAAAGCAGCCCCCGCACGCCTTTGACCGCAGACATTTCAGAGCAGCAGCAAGAGTGAGGAACAGCACCAAAGACAATTACTACCCAACAGATAATTTGGGTAGTTCTGCAACAACAGGAGGAGCTTTCAGATCATGAGGGAGCTCTTCTGACCACTTCACTAGGTATCTAAGACTGGTTGTCAAAAAAGGATCCCAAGCTAGTCTCCCCACGATGACACTCTGCTTTCTAGCACACCCTTTTCATGGCAGGAGGCCAAATGCTCTTTCCAGGACATTTGTAGGCTGCACAGATACAGCTCCAGTTGATTACAGAGACGAATACCACTCCACGCCCAGGCTCTCAGAGGGCCACCCAGTAATTCATCACAAACCTTGGATCTGTGGGGCTTTTTCAGGTGAAATCTCTTCTGGCCAAGGATGTCACCAATTCTTTTCTCAGCCTCAAGAGCCTGGGCTTGGCCCGCTGTGTGTTGGCTTTGCTGAACTGCTGCCTGGCCAGAATCAGATACCCCATCGCAGACAGAGCTCCAGTCTAGATGGATATTAAATCCCCCACACACAGTGAACAAGGCATCCATGGTTATTAAGGTGCTCCATGTCCTCCAGAAACAAGACAGCACGCCACATGCAACTGTTGACAAACCAGTATCAGCCCAGCAGCAACTCGAATGCACATGGCAGTGAATGCCAACACTAGCTAACAATGCTAATTTACACAGAAAATATTTGGTTCTTTCCCGTTGGTGACCTCGGTGCCCTCATTAAGCAGGCAGAACACTCGGGGCTAGATGTTGCTCTGACGGCCACACAAGATTTATAGGAGCAGGAGGAGTCACCATCAAGCTTGTTGTGCAGGAGCAGCTCCACAGACCTGCCCTTGAGCAAGGAAGGGAACAGCTCTGCACAGCCTGCCTGGAAGGGGAAGGCTGGGAGAGCCCATCTTGGATCCTGGGGTGGGGGCGAGAGAAAACAGAAAGCTTTTCTAGGACAATTCTCTCCAGTCAACCCATTTCCGAGTCACTCATCTAATTACACTTGTGAGAACAGATCTGAATATGTACCAAAGGCAATGTTTATGTGCTCCAAGGGCACAAAGCCCCCACTGCCCAGAGATGCTCCTCCATTTCCTCAGCACAGACACTTTGGCCTTCAGTTTTATAATTAGTGGTCTTGGGGAACGACAGTGCTCCTGACATTATAGTCTGGCTGGCTTTATTTTAAAGACATATGATATGCATATAGAATTGTCATGACAACTGCTAATTATGGTAATTGCTGCACATGCTGATTCTAAACACAAGAGGGTACAACCGTCCTGTTACACCAAGGTCAACCGACCACTTTTTTTTGTGGGAACAGATAACTCCAAGACAGAAGGAACACTGTTTCATCCACACAAAGGAGGAGAACATGGCACAGCTGCTCTTTGTTCATCCCCACTCACTCCCAGCCCTCCACGCCCAAGGGTGGCACTTGGAGATCACCACCCACCACCCCAGCTCCAGCCAGGATCCCCCCAGGGGCTCAGCCCTCAGCACTGTCCACTGCTGCTGGTGTGGCCTTCAGGCAGTCTCTTTCCTAACATCTCTTGGGGAATTATGACGTACTCCCCACCCTGCCCCACTTCCGTCAGCCTGTGCAAGCTGCACAGAAGGGAGGAGGGGGCACTTCCTCCAACAGCCCCTTTTTTTCCCAGAGGGGTTAGCAGACCTCACATGCAACCAAACCACAGACACCAGCAGCAATTCACTGCATCTGGGATATCCCTCCTCCTGCCTTCTGGAAGAGCTCTGTAGCCTCATTCCCAGGGGGGAAGCAGCAGTTTGATGTGATGCTGCTTCAGGAGATTTCCAGGTAAGTTGAGAACCAGAAGGAAGAGCAGCGAAGTAGAAGAGGCTTCTCGAGTCACCACATGGGATTTGGTCAGGGAGAACTTCAAATCACCTCACAGAGACTGATGTGCTCCAGGTCAGAAACATGAGCACAGCAATCTCCAGCTCGGGAAGCACCTCCTGGAGAGCACCGGCAGTCCAGGCCATGCTTCCAAGAGGCTGAAGCATCACACAAGGGAAGGACCCCCAGTCAAATTACCTGCAAAGTCTCTGCATCCGGTGCTGCCTGCTCCTCCAGGGCAACATCAAAAAACAGCTTACTGATGATGTGTCTTTTGCTGACCTAAACACAGGAGACAGAAGAGGCTGATGGGCACAAATATGGAAACCACAGATATGGAAGACAGATGGAGGAGGAGAAGGTACCATCTTGTGACAAGGCCATGAAAGGCAAATGAGATCACGTGCTCGATGCCATTAGCGCCGATGCTCTCCTTTGGCTCATCAGCACAGCAGCAGACCCCCCACTCAGTTTTTTGGGAGTGCAGCTCCAGCCAAGCTCCCGAGCCTCAGCAGAAAGATTCAGACATTTCTGACTCGAGCGCAGTCTGTTCTCTGGCAGCTCAGGCCCAAGCAGCTGACGCTGAGCTAACACGATGCCAAATCCTAAGACAGAAGTACGTGCTGCTTTCTGCAGGCAGAAGGTGCTGTAATTGAATTTGATAGCTCTCCACACCTCCCCCATGCAGTTACAGCTTTGTGTTTTAAGTATTATATACAGTCATGACACCAGCTAATTGCATGGTTACTGCCACATAAGATGTTATTTCGCGATAACTCCATGGTAACCCAGAGATGTAAGAGGCAGAGAAGAACAGAGGGAATCAACAAGTCAGGGAAGGAACAAGGGCCAAGACCTTGAGAGGAAGAAAGAAGCACGAACATAGAGTAAGCCCAAGCTGCAGCTGGATAAAAATTTACATCTGAGAGCAAGGAAACATCTCCTGCAGCTGCTCCGCGCCAAGACCTACTGGCGGCACGAAGGCTGGTGACACAAGGGACTTCAAAGAAGTTCAGGTCCCAATTAAGCCACTGGAAAACCAAGACTCAGCTTCCCATCTCAGAAGGAGAGCACATCCTTCCTTCCCTCCCTCCCCAGCCTTTGCTCTTCTCAAGGGAGGACCGAGTGCTGCAAAGCCGGGATGTGTTATAAGGCCCACATGCAGCAGAACGGGCTCCTCACCTGAGAGCAAGGAACCGGGCACTTCAGAAACACAAGTCAGGTGTCCTCATTAACCCCTTGCAGCCCTTTCTGTCATCCTGCCAATACTTTACCCAGCCTAAATAAAAGCTGTGAAAACCCAGAGTCTCTTCCAGCTGGAGCTGCAGTGCAGACAGTGGCAGGGCACCCTCAGCCCACTATGACCAGAAGGGCTGTAGAGGGGAGTTCATCCTCTCAGCCTTTGGGGAGCCCCAGGTGACAGAAAATCCCTTTGTCTCCTATCTCAGGCATCACCCCAGGCCACAATCCCTCGGTGCCATTGCAGAGCACTGTGCCACAGACACAGAGAGGCGTGCACAGGTGATCGCTTTACCTGGATCCTGCACTGCGGGCATGTCCGGCTCGGTGCGGTGTCAAACCACTGGATGAGGCTGAGAAAGAAAAGGAAAAGAAAACAGGCAGTAAATCCTTAAAATCCAGGAGTGCTGCTCCCAGGGGCCAACCCCAGCTCCCCAGGGGGCAGCAGGATGTGGCTCCTCGTTACACACCAAAGCAGAACCACAAGCCTTCAGCCCAGCGGCGCGGCCGACGGGAACGCCACGTTCCGCACGGGTGCCTCCGAGACAATCCCCGGCTGAATTTAGCTTGTGAGATTATCTTTACCGGGGCAGAGCTTTCGCAGAGCTCAGATCTCTCTGGGAGACGGGCTTTGAACAACCGCAGCTTCGCAGGAGCGAGCGGATCCGCGCAGGGCGCGGCACAAGAGCTGCTCTATATCGGGATGAGATCCAGCTCGGGCAGCTCCAGGGGGTGCCACTGAACATGGATCTGCAGAGCAGGCAGCTCCAGGGGGGGCCACTGAACACGGATCTGCGGAGCGAGCGGGACTAGGACGCTCTCTGATCCAAGATGATGGATGCAAACCTGCTGCGCTCCCCAGCAGAGCCACTAATGCATTTTGCAACCAAGCCATCACGTCACGCTGGAAAGGTTTATTTTGGAAGCAGGGTAACGGCCTGGAGCTGGCAGGTTAGCTCTGGAAGCTCTCCCTCCTCCGCTGGCTGCTGGAGGAGAGCAAGCCCGAGAAGCACAGCCGGGTAAGGATGACAATCACACCCGTGGTGCCACTCCGAGTTTGTCAGCCAGGAAAGCAAGTGCCCACCCTCTCCCCACACACAAAGTTTACTTCCTCAGAAGAACCGTTTTCGTCCAACACAGACACTTCCAACACGGTTCCAGCAGCAGCACGGAATTGCCAGGGAGGCTTCACCACAATCCAACACAGCTGGCACCGGTCCTCGGGCAGAAGGGAGCCCGCCGGCAGCAGAGTGACACGTTCACAGAAAAGGCCTCCGCGATCTTCGAGCCTAACCCATGAGCCAGCACCACCCTGTCAGCCAGAACAGGGCACCGAGTGCCACGTCCAGTCTTTCCTGAAACACCTCCCGGGACGGTGTCCCCACCGCCTCCCCGGGCCGTCCCGTTCCCGTGCCTAACAAGCACGGCTGCCGCCCCGAGCGCCCCTCAGAGCCGGAGCGGGGGGTCACGCCTGACACCCCCACGGGGGCAGCTGGCCCGCCCCACGCCCCCACCCGTCCCGTCCCGTCCCGTCCCTCACCAGACCCGGTGGAAGGTGTGCCCGCACGGCACGGCCGCCACGTCCCGCTCGTTGTCGAAGAAGTCGGAGCAGATGGTGCAGTGGGCGCGGATGGGCATGGCAGGAACGGGAAAGGGGGGGGCACCGGGACGGGGCCTCGGGGAGGGTCCGGAGAGGGTGGGGGGCTCGAAGTGGGTCCCGGGGAGGTTCAGGGTCTGTTCAGGGTCGGTCCCGGGGAGGTGCCGGGCCTGTTCAGGGTCGGTCCCGGGGAGGTGCCGGGCCTGTTCAGGGTCGGTCCCGGGGAGGTGCCGGGTCGGTTCAGGGTCAGTCCCGGGGGTCCCGGTGCCGGTGCCAGAACGGCCGCGCGACCCTGCGCGGTTTAAACGCCGCCGCGCTCCGCCGCTTCCGGCCCGAACCGGAAGTGACCTCACGGGCCCCGCGCAAGGCGGGAACGGAGGGGGCGTGGCCGTGCTGAGGGGCGCGGTTTGATGCGGGGGCGTGGCCCGAGACGGGGCGTGGCCGCGCCCCGCTGCGGGCGCCCCCGGGTCCCTGTGCCCGCCTGTCCCGCTGCGGGCGCCCCCGGGTCCCTGTGCCCGCCTGTCCCGCGCACCCCGGACACCCCGGAGCCGGCCCGGGGGCACCGGCGCCGCGAAGCCGCTTCCCGGGGACCAACTCCCGCAGGGCCCCGCTGCCCGCAGCGCCCGGGCAGTGCTGCCGCTCCCGGCCCGCCGCGTCCCGCTCAGCCCCGTGCCGCCGGCACGCCCGGCAGACCCCCGGCCCCACAGAGAGACAGGGCAGGCGGCGCTGGTGCTGTCTCAGTTTGTCCTCAGCGGGGTCTTTATTTGCCAGAGATACAGCGGGGAGGGGGGCGCGGGGCGGCGGCGGCAGCCGCGGGCAGAGCCGGCCCTGCAGGCATGCAGCTGCGGGGGGAGAGGAAGCGGGGACCGGGGGAGGAGGCGCGAGGAGAGGCACCGGGGTCCGCCAGGCACCGCGCACGGGGGACCGTGCTGGGGGGTCCCCGTGTCCCCCCCCAGGGGTCCCAGGACGGAGAGGGGGTCTCCGGGACGGCCCCCTCCCCGTCCCGCGCGGCCCCGCACATGCACGCGTGTCCGGGGGGGCCCCGCGACGCCCCCCAGCGCTGCGGGGCGGGCGGCCGGGGGGGTATCTGCCTCGCTTCTCTGGGCATCCCCGGGGGAGGGGACGGCGGCGGGGGACAGACTGAGAGAGCGGGGGGGGACACGGGGGGACGGGCGCCATGCAGGGCTCTGCCCCGCGGCCGAATCTCCAGCGGGGCACGTAGAAAAGGGGGCGCAGGCGGGGGCAGGGGGGCCATGCCGGGGCTATGTACAGGGGGCGCGGGGTCCGCTCAGCCGCTCTGCTCGCTGGTGGGCTCGGCGGCCGCCCCGGCCCCGTTACTCGTGGCGGGGGACGGCGTGCCGGGGGCCGGGGGTTGCGCGGCGGCGGGCGGCGTGCCGGGGACTGCGGGGGCCGCGGGATCCGTGGCGGCGGCGGGGGCTGTGGGCTCCGTGGGGGGGGCCGGGGCCGGGGCCGGGGCCGTGGCAGTGGCGGGGGCCGGGGTCGTGGGCTCCGTGGCAGCGGCGGGGGCCGGGGTCGTGGGCTCCGTGGCGGCGGCGGGGGCCGGGGTCGTGGGCTCCGTGGCAGCGGCGGAAGGGTCCGTGGCGGCGGCGGGGGCCGGGGTGGCGGGGGCCGGGGTGGCCGCAGGGGCTGCTGCCGAGGCCGCTGCCGGGGCCGCGGCTGTCGCCGTCTCCGTCTGCTCGGGCGCCCGCAGGCGCTTCATGAGCGTGGTCACTCGGACGGCTTTCTGCAGGGGAGAGGCGGGGGGCGTGGGGCTGGCGGAGGGGCAGGGGCTGGCAGCCCCACCAGGCTCACAGCCCCGCGATGGGGGACCGAGGGAAACTGAGGCACGGCGCACCCACACACCTTCCACTTGGCCCGGGCGAAGTTCTTCTCAATCTGAGCACAGACTCCATCCTTGATGTTCTTGTCGGAGGCAGCATTCCCAGAGATCCTGGGGAGGTGGGGAGGGATAAGCAGCCCCTACCAGCCCCCCACCCCGGTCCCCCACCCAACCCCACCGCCCCTCACCACTCATGGGAGATGGCCTCCTCCGCCGTGATCCGCTGGTCCTGCTCCACTTCCATCAGGCGCGTCACCAGCTCCTTGGCTGGGGGCACAGAGGGGGACGTCAGTGCTGGGGGGCACAACACGAGACCCCACGTACCCCCCAGTGTGTGGCTCACCTGCCTGCGAGATGTCATCCCAGTATGGCGGGTCGAATTCGTAGTCTCCAGCCAGGATTTTGCGGAAGAGGTTCTTGTCATGGTTCTCATAGTCATCCTCGTCCGCCTCCTCGTAGAAAGGGGGGTTCCCAGAGAGGCTGGGGGATGTGGGGGGGGGCTCAGCCCAGCCTCTGGCCCCCAAGCCCCTCTGACCACCCCAGCCCTCACCCCACACTCACAGGATATACATGATGACGCCGATGGCCCAGCAGTCCACCGGCCGCCCGTACCGCTGCCGCCCCACCACCTCCGGAGCTGCAGGGAACAGAAGAGCAACCCTGCCCCGGGGTCCCAAATGCCCCAGCCGTTTGATTCTGGGATCATGGGGAGGAGAAGGGACCCACCAGCCCTCAGGGTGTGATGGGGAATAGGAGGAACATGCCAGGGGCACCTACGACCATCAGGAGGGACCCACTAGGAGCCCCCAGGACCAGTCCCCGGTGTGGTGAGGAACAGCAGGGACCTGCTGGGACCTCAGCAGCATTGCCCACCCCTGCATGCCCACCTGGCTGGCTCTCACCCACCCAGATACTCAGGGGTGCCACAGGGTTCCTTGATGAGCCCGTTCTCCAGCTTGGCCAGATGGAAGTCGCTGATGACGATCTTGGAGTTCTTCAGGCGGTTATAGTACACCAGGTTCTCCAGCTGCCAGTGCAGGGGCTGTGAGTGCCAGGGTGGGGGGCACGCCAGCACCCATGGGTGCTCCCACTCCTCCACCACCCACCTTGAGGTTCCTGTGGACGATCTTGAGCGAGTGCAGGTAGGCAACAGCCTCCAGCACCTGCCGGATGACATTGCTGGTGTCCTTCTCGGAGTAGTAGCCCTGATCCAGAATCCAGTCAAAGACCTCCCGGCCAGTGGCCCTGCAGACAGCAGCTCTGCCAAGACCCCACTCTGGTGGGGCCACCTTGCACATCCCCCTGCATGTCCCAAACTTACAGCTCCAGGAAGATGAAATACTCCTTGCGGGTGATGTAGACGTCCACTAGCTGTAGGATGTTGGGGTGCTTTACCCTGTGGACACACAGGGGCTTGAGTGGGGGTCCCGTGCCCAGCTGCACGGGATCCCCCCCAGCCCTGGCACTCACATTTTGAGGATGATGATCTCGTTTTTGGCCGCCTTCCGCACTTTCCGCCCGTCCCGCTTCAGAAACTTCTTGCAGGTGTAGAGCTTCCCTGTTGTCTTCTCCTTAGCCCGGAAGATTTCACAGAACTCTTCCCTGCAAGGGTATCCCCAACCATCACCCCCTTCCTGGGGACCACTGAGCTTGGGGTGCTCAGGTGGTCCCTGGGCCCACCTGCATTTCCCCCAGTCCCAGCAGTCAGAGGAGATGGCATAGGGGTAGAAGGAAGCTGTGGCTAAAAACCTCTTTGGAGGAGAGGGGAAGTAAAAAACAGCAGTGAGAAGGAACTGATATGGAATAAGCAAAATGATAAGAAGGGGGTAACATTTGCTGGTTAAAAAGCCCCCTCCTCACAGCAGCTGGGGTAAGACCCACTGCGTAGCCACCTGTGCCGAGGTGGAACCGCAGCACACTCTGACATTAATGTCAGCACTGCGGTCAGGGAGAAAGAAGGGGAGACTTGCCGGTTGCTGCAGTATCTCTGTTCTATTATTAATGGTGCCTGAGCCCATCGGCCAGGCCAGAGCCGGGGGAGAGCCCCCGGGGGGCACTCGGCACTGCTCCAGCAAAGCCTTTGGCTTCCAGTCCCTCCTGCTGAGCTGAAATCCTTGTGGCCACTGCCCTGGATGGAGGGGAACTGGGACCTCTGGGCTTTGGGGCAGGCGGCTCAGGGGATGGAGCAAAGATCTGAGAGCACCAAGGTCCCCACTGCCACCCAGTGTCACCCCACCAAGCATGACCAATGGCCAAGTAGTTGCTTTGGAAAAAATTCTGGTGCATATTTTGGGGTCAGACTGCTCTCAATGGGTCTGAGAACTTAATTTTTTGGACTGCATTCTAATGGGTCCCCCAACATGGCAATAAAAGTTGGGGGAAGCAGCGGTGCTCTGCTCTCCCCCCCCCAAATGATATCTGCCTTTCCTTTGCTGGAACAGAGCCCTCCTGCTTCCCAAACTGCTTGGGGGAGCCAGGATTGTGCAGAATTGCTGCAATCCCTGCAAGTCTTGTGGCAAGGAGGGACAGATACAGGGAGATACCCAGCTGCAGCCAGCAGCAGTGGGAAAGCTTGCTGCCCTCCTCAGAGCCAGCTGTGGAAACCCCCATGCACCCGCGAGCAAGAGGGACTATTTAGGAGATAGTCACCCCAAAATGCACCCTGCCATCCTAGCCCAGCTGGGCTCCAGCACCCCAAGAGCCCCACTGGCAGTGTCGTGCCACTCCTTAGCCCGGGGTACGCAGGCGTTGGGGTACCCAGGGCATCCGCGGGCCGTGGAGGGACCAACTCACGTTTTGATGACCTGGCCCAGGTCATATCTGTCAGTCACCTCGGACGGCTGGTTATAATCTTTCTTGTCTCCCAGCGTCACGCAGCCAAACGGCATCGCAGGGCCCGGTGCTGGCAGGGCAGGGAGAGGCAGTGAGTGCCCCGGCACCGCCGGCCCCCCTGGAGCCGCAGCAGACCCTCCCAAGCTGCACTAATTAATGTAAAACCTGACGGAGCTCAGCGCCTGCTCCTGCTCCCCAGCTGTCACAAACCACCATGTGCCCAGCCCCACCGACGTGCATCCATCCCCGTGGCATCCAGCCTCTCTGCCTGGGCTCAGGCCGCCAGCACAGCCACAAGCCAGCCCCTCTGGCCCCCGTTGTGTGGATCGTTAATTCTTAATTAGCAGCCAGGGCTAGTGCAGGGCCCGGAGCACCCACTGGGGAGGGAAGCGGAGGTGAATCGACCCTTTCCCATTTCTCAGCCCAGTTTTGTCCCACGGTGACATTTCAGCTGCCGGGGCCTCCCCAGGCAGAGCATTGTCACACGTTGTCACGTGCAGTGGGTTACACCAGCCTCAGCTCCCCATCCCTTTTCCCAGCCCCGACTGCGGCACTGGGCAGGTGGGCACCGCAGCTCCGAGGTGCCAGCCCTCCTGCCACCAGCAGTGGGCAGGACGCTGACTGGCCTTGGCACACACCAGCTCCTCTGGCCTTTTAGTAAGGATGTTTTGCCCCTTGCTTTCCTGCTGGGAACCCTTCAAAGCCAGATCCTTCTTGGAAGCTTCCCAGAAAAAAAATCTTGTCGCATAAAGTGATTTTTTCCCCTCTCCCACCCTGTTACCAGGAGGAAGTTTCAGCTGGCGTTATTTTCTGATGGCTCAGAAGGTGACAGAGTTGCCTGCGGCCCCCCAGCCCTCTTGGATGGGTCTGCGTGGGACCCTGTGATGGGATGCTGGCATGATGCTGGAGGCACCCACTGCCCAGCGCTAAAGCTCCCCAAACACCGTGCTGTGCTGTGCCCGCCTGGCTGTGCCGTGCTGGCAGTGCCCGGGGCCCGGTGGTGAGAGCTGCGGGCAGGATGGCAGTGCGGGATGCGGGATGCGGGAGCCGGCATCGCGGGTACCCAAGCGCCGAGCCTGTTGCTATGGCAATGGGAGCTGAAGATGCAGAAAGCGGCACATCCTTTGGAGGGGGCAGGGACGGGCAGCACCCGGCAGTACCCGACCCACCTGCGGGTGCGCAGCCCCATCCCTGCTGCACAGGCCCTGGGAAGAAGGTGGTCCTGCCCGCATCACCCAGGGCATGCATCTAAGCTCTCCCTAGGGTGATTAACCCAAACCTGTGTGGGACGTGAGCCCCCTGAGCCAGGGAATGGGGGGATGCTTCTTCCTGCCTCCATCCCTCGGAGCTGACCTGCCTCCGTGCCTGCTCAAGCAATGCCCACAGGATGGGTGTTCCCAGCTTGCACGGCACCCAGGCACCCTCTCGCCAGGAAAGCCTGCACCAGGCAAGAGCACCCACACCCGTCCTGCTCAGCATGCACCAAGTCCCAAAAGAGAATCAGAGCACCCATGGGACACCCCTGCCCATGCCACAGACTGAGTGAGGCTTTCCAGCCCACGCTTGACTCATCCCACCAGTCTCCCCGGCAAACGTGCCCTGCCTGGCACCTCCGTGTCCCCATGCCACACCGTGCTGGCTCTGCCATGCTGCTGTGCCCGGTCAAGGGGGACGAGGGCTGTCCTGGCAGCTGCTGGTGTGGTGGTGGGCTCAGTGCCACAGACCATCAGGGGCAGGGCTGGCCTGCGGGCGGGCGGGCAGGCTGCCAGCACTGGTGGCACAATGCCAGGATTATTCGGGAAGGGGACCCGGGTAGGATGATATATTGGGATTTTATTGCTGTCTCTGTGAGCGCTAAGCTAATCTGCACTCATAAAATTAGTTCCCGTTGGTTTAATGGGGTCTCCTCCTGCCAGGGCTGAGCATTGGTACCCTCCCCTGTGCCAGAGGGCTTGAGGTGGGGCTCAGCATACCTGGGGTACCCTGCAAGGGAGGTTGGCATACAGCCCCACATCGGGGCCAGCACCTGCGCCCCACAGGTGAGAGGACCTTCACCACGGCAGGGGCACCCAGGGGCAAGGGGTGGGCGAAAGGGCGAGTGCTTCCTTCCCGGGGTGCCGAGGGGAAGGCTCAGTGCTGCGCTGGCACCCGCACGCAGCTAGCACCCCCCTCCAAGTGTCTAATTTGGGAGCAGAAGCAACAGCGGGTGTAAGACAATAGCGGGGAAGTGGGTGGCCGGGTGGGGATGGCACGGAGGGATGACGCAGCCGTGCAGCCCTCGCCAGCGGGGCACCCCAGCCCCCCGACCCCCAGCTCTGCCCTACGGCGCGAGGTGCCGCCGGCCGGTGCTCCACCTCCAGCCCCGCTTCCACCTGCAGCTGCCTTGGACGTGTCCGTGGGGGGGTCCCCGCTGCCATCCCGCCCCCACGTCCCGGGGGAAGGATGTACCGGGGACAGGCAGAAAATGCAGCCGGGCTGAGACGGACCGAAATATTGCTAGTGCAGGCAGCGGGCAGGCACCGGGAGGCGGAGGGGAAGCGGAGGGGCCGGCCGGCTCCGCGCTGCCCGCGGAGCCCCCGGGCTGGGGCTGAGGCAGGACCTGGGGAGCCCTACCGCCCCCGGCCCGGGGCGTGTGGGGGGACAGCCCGGGCCGCGCACCGCGGGGAGGTCTGCGCTTGGCCGGCTCGGAGCGCTGCGGCAGCGGGAAGGGAGCGGACTGCGGGAGAGAGGCGCGGGGTCCGGGAGGGGATGCTCGGCGGCGGGGATACGGGGAGAGGGTCCCCGGCAGCATCCCCCGCCACGGGGCCGGCCCAGGTCTCCGCTTCGAGCTCCACGCGGAGACGGGGGCGGCACCGGGGCAGAAGCGGCTCGGGGGCGCGAGCGGGGCGGCGCGGGGGGAGCCGGGCTCCGGCAGCTCGCCGTGCCCGCGGCGCCCGTCGGGGCTCGGGGTCTCCGGGACGCGGGGTGCCGGCGGGAGCAGCGCGGCGGCGGGCAGCCGTCGGGGCGCGCACGCACCGGGCAGGGACCCGCACGGCCCCGCCGGGATGTCCCGGGCCACCGGGGGCGGGGGGAGAGTCGGGGGCAGCCCCGAGACAGCCAGTGCCAGATCCCAGCAACGCCCCCACCGCCGGGCCCGGCCCCCCTCGCCCCCGGTCCGGCGCGGCGCGGCGCGACGCTCACCTGCACGCCTCTCCGACCGCAACGGGGGGCTGCGGCCCGGGGCCGCCGCTCGGGGGCAGCGCGCCCCTCCCTCCCTCCCGCCCACCCGCGCCGGGCCGGGGCCGATCCGGGCCGATCCGAGCCGCTTCCAGGCGCTCCCAGCGCTCCCAGCCGGTCCCAGCCGAGCCGTCGGTCCGTCGCGGCGCGGCCCCGCGCGCCCGGCGCGGCAACTTGGGGAGGGGGCGGGGCCGTGGGGACACGCCCCGCCCCCCGCGCCCCGCCCCTCCCATGACGTCACCGCCGAACTTCGCGCCCCGCCCGTGGGCCCCGTGGGGACACGTCACGAGTGGCCCCCGGAGATGCCGCCCACGGGGGTGGGACACCGAGCTGGGACACCGCCACGCCCTGGGGACCGGGGACCCCGTGGGACTGAAGACCCCGCGGTCTACATTGTCCCCAGTTGGCTGAGCCCAGGTCCCCATGGGATGTGCCATGGCCCCTGGCTTGGGATGGGATAGGGCGCGGTGGGTCAGGATGGATGCGATGAGATGGAGTGATATGCAGGGGATGGGACAATATGAATGGGATGGGATTGAACTGGGATGGGATGGGATGAGATGGGATGGGATGGGAAGGGGCAGGAGCAAGATTTTAGCAAAGCTGAATTTGGGCTCAGCATCGCAAATGTCTGTCCCCTGAGGGCACTATGAGGACACTGCCATGAGAACACTCCTGCCTCTTTGCCATGATCCAGAGTGAACCAGGCAACTTCTCTTCCCCGGATGCAGGGCCAAAGGCCCTGCTCGCTCCCCCATGACAGGGGATACTCTGTGCCCCACAGCTTGGCACAAGGAGCAAGAAAGCAGCAAGAAATCGTCCACCCTGATTCTCTTCCTCTGCCCACAGCCTGGGCACAGCACCCAGCCACGAGTGGGCAGCACTGGGGCATAGCAGAGTCCCCAACCGCTTACCCAGGCCCCTCGCCCCCCACTTCTCACGCAGTGCAGCCACGTGTGCGGAGCCTCCCCGACGGCTGCGTGCCACACGCTGGCATTTGCGGCCCATATGGTGCTGCTTCCGAACTGCGCCCCCACTCCCCTTCCCTCCCGCCCCTGCGCCCACCAAACCCCAGCTCCCCAAACCACCTGGCTTGCACCAAGTCGCCACAGGGATGTGGCCACCCGCTCCCTGGACCCACAGCCTTCCCCCCTGCCCATGGACAGGGAGCATCAGGGTCCCATCCCATAAGCCAGCATCTCCCCCATGCACACAGGAGACCAGCCAGCACCCCCAGGTAGAGCCAGCCCAGGGCACCCCTGGCACCTGTCCCCTGCGTGGCACCGAGCCCCAGGCCCAACGCCACCCGCGCCGGGTAATTAACGGCGCGTGAGAGCAGGGGGAATTAGCGGGGCACTGTAGTTTGAGCTTCTAATCATGAGTTTAATCATAGTGGCTGGCAGCAGCGCGCCACGGTTATTAATCTCTGCACCTCGCGGGGACCTGGAGCGTAAGCCACAATTACCCGTCAGGCACCCGTGCGGCGCGGAGCTGCCTGGCCGTGGCTCACAGCATGATGAATGGGATGGGATGGGATGGGATGGGATGGGATGGGATGGGATGGGATGGGATGGGATGGGATGGGATGGGATGGGATGGCATTCCTCTGTTGTCTCTTGGTCCCGCTTGTGCCTAGTTCTTCCCGTCACGAGCCTCCTGGCCATGTCAGAACTGGCCTGGGGTCCCAGCACAGTCCCCTGGTCCCGACTCTGGTTCACATCTTGGTCTGCCCCACACCCCCATTTTGGGGTGATGGGCTTTGCTGAGCCCAATGGCATTTGTCCCTGTGGTGCTGTGCCCCATTGCCCCCTGCCTCATGTACCTCCACACCCCCTTCCCACTGCCTCCCAGAGCTGGGTCCTGGGTGTCATGGCAGTCTGGGGTGTTTTTTCCCACAGGACCCCTGGAGTGAGCGAGCCTGGGATGCCCTAGATGGGGCTGCCAGGGCTGGGGGCATCCGGCTGGACACCTCTGCCTTGGACGGGGCACATGGGGAAGGGGGGATACCTGGATGTGTCCTTGCATGAGGAGACACAGTGTGGGGGACATCTGGCCATACCCCCCCACCCCAGCAGGGTGGAGAGGGTGCAGGACCCTCCTGGAGAGTGCTGGGGGGCACAGTGGAGTGCAGTAGGGGTTGTTCAGTGCGCCTGTTGTGGGGTGCAGTGAGTACAGCGAGGAGGTGTTTGGCGCATACGGGCAGGGGTGCCGTGAGGTGCAGCAGAGGGTGTTCAGTATCTGGGCAGGGCTGCAGTGTGGGGTGTTCGGTGTGTCTGTTCAGGGGTGCAGTGATGTGGTGAGGGGTGTTCAGGATGTCTGTGTTGGGGTGCAGTGGGGAGCGGTGTGGGGTGTTGAGCGTGCCGGTACTGGGGTGCGGTGGGGTGTGGCAGTGGGTGTTCAGCGTGTCTGTGTCGGGGTGCAGTGGGGTGTGGCAGTGGGTGTTCAGCGTGTCCATGTCGGGGTGCAGTGGGGTGCAGCGGGGGGTGTTCAGCGTGTCCGTGTTGGGGTGCAGTGGGGTGTGGCAGTGGGTGTTCCGTGTGTCCGTGTCGGGGTGCAGTGGGGTGCAGCGGGGGGTGTTCAGCGTGTCCGTGTCGGGGTGCAGTGGGGTGTGGCAGTGGGTGTTCCATGTGTCCGTGTCGGGGTGCAGTGGGGTGCAGCGGGGGGTGTTCAGCATGTCCGTGACTCAAGCACCACGCGGCACCGCATCCCTGCGTGCTTGCCATCGCCATGGCAACCGCCAGGCAATCAGCGATAATTGCGCACGTCGGCCCGGCAACAGGGCCAAATAAACCCCATCCCTCCTTTTGAGGGGCCGGTTGGGGGTGAGGGGGGGAGAAAAAGAAGGGGTGCAGCTACCAGTCATCACCCCTGGCCCTCAATTGGGATCAGCAGCAGGGGGGGTGCATAGAGGCAGGGCCACGCTCCCCGTAAGTGTCCCGTGGCACCCATGTGCCCTGGAAGGCGTCGAGGGATGCAGCCAGTGAGCTGCCCAGTCCAGCCCCAGGTGTGGGGCAGCCTCAGCAGTGACCCCCAGCTCGGCCACCAGGCATAGTGCCACTCACAGTGGCACAGCTCCTCCAGCCCACCCCACTTGGTGACCATGCCATGAGGGAGGACAGGGCTGCCCCTCGCCTGGCTGGGCACCCCGGAGCATGGCTGCTTGTCCCCAGCCACGTGCTGCTGGTGTGGCCCATCCCTGCGTCGATGACAACACATAAAGCCTTGTACCTTGTACCTCTCCACAGGCTTGGCTTCCCTCACATCCACAGCTGGCTCCTGGTCCCTGGAGCCCTGATGCGGGAAGGGGACTAGGTTTCCATAGTGTCCTCCTGCATCACATGATGGCATGGCATTGGGGTTTGGTTCCCCCTCCCACTGGAAGAGCTTTGAGTGTCCCCTGGCTCTCTGTGTGATACCTGCAGCCATAGGGACCAGGGTGCAGGACCTGCCGCTCAGGGCAACAGCTTAGGAAGAGAAATGCCTCCAGGGGAGAAAACTGAGTCCCAGGGACAGGGACAGGGTTAGGACTGGGACACTGATGTGGCTGGCACAGGCCTTGACCAGGCTCTGAGATGGGATAAGCCTCCCCAGCTAAGGGTGGGTGTTGTCTCCTGGGCAAAGAAAGGAACAAAAGATGTGCCTTATAGCCCGGAAGGGTTTTAGGGGTAAACAAAAGCTTCCTCGTGGCCAGCAGATCTCCCTGGGGGCCAGCAGAGATCCCCAGGGACTTCCAAAGCACCCCAAGCACCACCAAAGCTCTCCAGGGGCCATCAGAGCTCCCTGAGGGCCGTCAGAGCCCCGTGGGTGCAAGGGTGCCCTGGGCGGTGCAGGTGCCCCCAGTGACAGGTTCCAGAACCAGGAGGGGAGGCCGGAGGGACAGGGCCGGCTGCCGGGGCCGGGGTGGGGGCAGCAGGGAACGGGGGTGCCGGAGTGCGGGCGGCCCCCCCCGCCGCTCACAGGCATCATTAGCAAAACTCGCCGGTTTCTAAAAATGGCACGTCGGTGCCGCGGCGGCTGCTCTTCACGCCCGCTCCCCGGCACCGGCAGCCGCTAAAAACAGCTCGGCGCTGCCTGCTGCCTCCTGCCACCTCTCGCCGGGACGGCTGGCACCGGAGACCACCGCTACACCCAAACGCTGATTTAGCACAATTTTGCCCATCTCCAGTCCAGCCCCTACGCCGTGGCACCCGCTGCCTGAGCCCACTTCTCTGTGAGGAGCCCAAACCCGCTGCTGGCTCAAGGTGCCATTGCGGCAGCACCGGCAAACGCCGTCGCAGCACATCCCCGGGCGATGCCAGTGGCGGGACCGTGCCCGGCTCTGCTTGTGCACCCGCAGCCCCGCGTGCGGCCACTCATGTTTTATAGATGGCTCTGATTTTAATAATTAATCCCTGCTAACGACAGCACTTTCCTCAAATAAAACATTTAAAGTGCTGTGTGTGCACGGCGCGTTGCCGGGGTGGGACGCCGGCTGCTCTGCTGCAGCCGTGGCGAGTGGGCACAGCACGAGGTGGCGTGGCACAGCATGGCACAGCGTGGCATGGCCTGGCACGGACACACCTGCCCACAGCTCAGCCCAGTGCTCCACCAACCATGGCCAGGCACGCAGCACCTTAGGTGCCACCCACCCAATGCCCACCTGTGGGTGAACAGGCAGCACCTTCAAGACACCCCCCCAGCTGGGGCAGGGGTGCCATGTGCCATACAAGGTGCCACCCTGCGAGGTCACCTGCCTGTCCCTGCTGCCGTGGCAGTGGGCACAGCACCAGCGCTAGTCCTGACCAGCAGCATCGAACAGGGGTGGGCAAGGGGTAGACACATGCCAGCCCCTGGCATGGAAGTCTGGGCGCTTATTCCTCACCTCCCGCAGCGTAATTAGGGCAGGATAAATGCGGATTAGCATGAAATCTGTCATCTCTGCGAGCACATTTGCAGGGGGGATGGGGGCAGCCTGAAGTAGGAGCCGCCCTCATGCACGTCACCGTAACCACGCCAGACTCAGTTCCCTGTGCCACTCCACTGCCAGCTCTGACAGCCCTGCTCCCACTGGGTACCCCTGCAGCTGCCCAGTGTCACTGGACAGGGGGCCTGGCACACATCTTCCACCCAGTCACACCCCAGGGTATCACCATGCTTCGTGCTGAGGAGAGCAACACCCAGGGTGCCTGTCTGTCCATCCGTTCACCTGCCCCTTTATCTGTTTATCCATCCATCCATCCATCCATCCATCCATCCATCCATCCATCCATCCATCCATCCATCCACTCGCCCATCCATTCGTCCATTTGTCCATCCGTCAACCCATCCATCCATGCTTCAATCTGTCCCTGGATTCCTGCATGCCATCAGCTGTCAGCGCCCCGGCCAGCTGCCCCTGCTGCCCCGCAGGCACTCAGCATCCCCCAGTACCAGTGCCAGCACCACCCAGCACCTGCATTTCTGATCCAGCCCTAATAACCACGCGGTGCCAGGGCCTTTCCCGTTGCCACAGCAACTCAGCAGCGGAACCGAAATGGTGCTGCTTGACCTTACACGGGCGAGGTCAGCACCCACACTGGGGGTCACGGTCACACCAAAACCCAGGCCCGGGGAGCAGCGTGGCCACACTGCAGGGAAACTGAGGCACAGTGTTGGCAGCTGCCCTGACCGTGGGATGCTGGGACCCAGCTGCACTAAAAATACCCTCCGGCGCACGGCAGCGGAGCTGTGCAGGTGCGAGGCGCCAGTGGAGACGGACAGCTTGGCTGATGGGAACTGACATGGCCCCGGGCTCCGGCACCGCTTAATGAGCAGCCGAGGAGGTTTTATTTAAAGCTGGTGTTGGTGGCAGGACCTGCGTGGCTGGCCATGGAGCGGGAATGGTGCTGCCCATGGCCACAGACTGGGCATGTTTCAGCATTCCCTGCCCATCCTGGGCTTGCACCCAGCATCCCCTACCCATCCATCCATCCCTAGACCCTGCCTTTGCCCCCTGCCTTCAGCTCTGGACCTGCACCCAAGGGAGCGATGTCCACCACTGCCCCACTCTTTTTCGCTGTCTTGTAGGGGATTTTTACCCCAAAATTGCGGCAGAGGATCTCCTCGTGAGGATGAGCTCCTTGCAGACGTGACATCTGCCACCACCACCAGCAAAAGAGGCAGAGAGAGCCAGCTCATCATCTGTGGGGAGTTCTGCTGCTCTCGCCCTCTCTGGGACAGCCCCATGCCAGCCCCTGGGCATGCGCTGGAGCACCAGCTGCACCATCCCCTGCATGGGCAGTGATGAATCAATAAAGGTGTCATTAAATGAGGGTGGTAGTGATTCTTGCTCACCAGACAGCAGCCCCAAGGCTGGAGCAGTGTGTGCCACTGGGACCCTGTGCAGGCAGGCAGGGTGAGGAGCGGTAGGTGGGCTGGGTGCCACCGTGTCTGCACTGTGATCACCTGTCCTGGCCACCATGGTCCCATGGGCACCTCAATGCCTGGGACACTGTAATTCCATGCCCTGGGCTCCGTGAACAACCTGATCCAATGTCCAGGCACCCATCATCCCAGAAGGATCGCGTTTCCATGGGCACCACAATCCCATACTCCATGGCATCCATCATGCCGTGATCCCAGGGGCACCGTGACCCACGTGCCAAGTAGTTGCACCCCAGGGACATCAGCACCCCAGGAGCACAGTGCTCCTCACACCGCCTCACACCCCACAGCCACACTGACCCTGAGCTGGATGTGGTTGGGAAGGGGACTTCTAGGAAAAACCTCCCAGACAGCCCAAGCTCAGGGGGCCATGGTGGGACACAGGGCACACAGGGGAGCCCTGACACGGTGGGCACCAGGGGACAGTGCCAGGGTGGCCACGCCAGCACTGGTGTGCAGGTGCCCTCCCGTGGCTGGCACAGAAACAGTGGGTTGACCCTCACCTGCACCCCTCCCTGCGAGGTGGGTGCCCCCGGGGGGGTGGTGGCAAGACCATCCCCTCCCCAGGCAAGGGGAAAAGGGTGCTGCCCATCTGGGCATGGCCCCCTCAAAGACACAGCCCCAGCCAGGGAAAAAATATAATTATGTTTTAATGAGTGATTTGAGCAGCCAACAGGCTGAAAATGCCATGGGAGACCTGGGAGGGCCAGGCCACCCCACAACACCTGGCGGGGCTCCACTTGGGCCTCCATGGCATCTGCCACTGTGAGGCTGAGCCCCAAACCCCACATCACAGCCTCATCACTGTGGGGCTGAGTCTACCAGCACCCAGCCAGCTCAGGACTGAGGCCCCCAGCACCTCACAGCATGGGACCAAGCCTGGGGAGCACCCAGCAGGGTCTGGGTGTGAGCCATGGGAGAGCATCCTACAGCACCCATCTGCCTGCCAGCACCCATCCCATAGGGAACATGCCCCATGGCATCTGGCTGCATGCTGCATCCCTGCTCAGGGGAGTGTGTCCATCGTGTATGGGGGTCCAGGAGATGCTCCAGTCAGGGCATCCCATCAGCACACAGACGCATCCTCCTCCTCTTCTTCCTCCTCGTTATCCTTGTCCTCATCCTCACTATCAGGCAGCTGCCCTGGTGGGGCAGGAGGAAAAGGGGGGCCCCAATCCAGGTTGACATAGGTGACAGCCAGATTGACATAGTTCTCACCCTTCAGTGTGGCCAGGACACGCTCCAGCTCTCCCACCAGCCCCGTGAAGGATGGTCTCTCCTCGGGCGCCGGTGCCCAGCAGCTCAGCATCACCCCGTACCTGCTCCGACACCCCAGTCAGTGCTGGCAGCCCCCCAGGACAACCCCCGCCACCCTGCCCACCCCCAGCCCCACTCACAGCGTGTCAGGGCAGTGGGAGGGCTGTGGCAGGCGTCTCCCCTGCAGCAGGTAGCGGGCCATGTCGTAGGGGTCTACCCCAGAGTACGGCGATGCCCCCCGTGTCAGCAGCTCCCACATGAGCACCCCGAAGGACCACTGCCGAGCAGAGAGCTGCTGCAGAGATGCACATGGGATGGGGATGGGGGACAGGGAAAGGCACTGTGCCTACCACATCCGATTTGGTGGTGAATTTTTGGGTCTGGAGGCTCTCCAGTGCCATCCACTTGACCGGCAGCTTGGCGTGCCGGTGCTGCCGGATGCTGTAGTATTCCTTGCCAAACACATCCCGCGCCAGCCCAAAGTCAGCCACCTTCACTGTCAGTGTCTCGTCCAGCCTGTGGGACACCGGGTTGAGGTGGGGACCCCTGGGCACGTCCAGCCCTACGGGGTAACCCCATGGTGGGGGTCTGCTGGTTACAGCCACACTCACATGCAGTTCCTGGCTGCCAGGTCCCGATGCACAAACTGCTTCTGGGCCAGGTACTCCATGCCCAGAGCCACCTGCAGCCCGAATCCTATGAGCTCCTTCACTGTGGTGCTCTGTGGGATGGGAGTGGTGAGCAGGGTGACCATGGTTCCCCACCACCCTCTGCCCCCCGGGGTACCCCCCTACCCTCTCCTGGGCACGGATGAACTGGCGCAGGTCCCCGTGGCGCATGTAGGGCAGGACGACGAGAGGCAGCCCATGGCGGGGCAGGCACACCCCCAGCAGCGAGAGCACGTGGGGGTGGTGGAAGCTCTTCATGAGGATGCCCTCGCGCAGGAACTCCTCCACCTCCTCCAGGTCCGTGATGCCTGCCAAGAGCTGAGCTGTGGAGCGCTGCGCTGCTGTGCCACGGGAAAGCACGTGGGAGCGGGCGCTACTCACGGTGCAGGGACTTGACGGCACAGTGGAGGTCCCCCAGCAGTGGGTCTGAGTAGGTGCCATGGTAGACACTGCCGAAATGCCCTGCAGGGACAGGTGGCACAAAGCTGGCACCGCACACAGCCAGCAGGTGATGCCATGGCCAAACCGGGCTGCAGAATCACCTTTGCCGATGACCTGGTGGCGGTGGGTGACAAGCCGCTCCTCGGGGATGAGAATGTCCTTCACCTCCTCCAACAGCTCCTGCCGCAGGTCCTCCAAGCAGCAGGATGTGGCTCTGAGCAGGGGCATAGGGGATCCACCGCCTGCTGCACTGGCACCAGCACCAGCACTGGTGATTCGTGTGCGGGTCCCCATGGGGCTGGGAGTGCCTGCTGTGTCCAGCACTGCCAGGACAGGCAGAGGCAGGGTGAGGGCTGGCACGACCCAGCACCCTGCCACCCACCTGTGACACCCACTTACCCAGCACCTCCCTGTAGTCGACGCCGGGGCGCTGGGTGGTGACAGGGGGGTTGCTGCGGCCGGGCTGCGCCAGCAGCTCCAGGTTCTCCGTCCCTGCGGGCAGCAGTGGGGTGGGTGGGGGGCAGCTTGGCAGGGGGCTGGGGGGCATCAGTGTGCCCCACGAGCATGGCACTCACCTCGCCTCTTCCTCCAGCACCAGCGGAGCAGCATGGCAGCCAGGATGCAGCAGACTAGGAAGGTGACGCCAATGCCCAGGGCCAGGCTGGCAGCCAGGTTCAGTGAGGCGGGGGGGGACAGCACCCAGCCCAGTGCCTCGCAGGCGCCATTCACACAGACCTGGAGGAGCAGGGGCTCAGCAGGGATGGGATGGGGGATGTGCGGGGGTGGTTACCCATCCAGGGGGTGCCTACCTCCACGGGGGCCCCAGCGGGGGGCAGGCGCAGCTCCCGGGGCAGGCGGCACGTCACCTCATTGTTCAGGACGTTGGGGTGGCAGTCCCGGCCCCCCACCGTCATGGTGATGTTCATGCAGGTGGCCAAGGCATTCAGGCCCAATTGCTGCCCAGACACAGAGCCCTAAGCCTGGGGGTCCTGGCAGCGGGACCCCCTGCCCTGGCTCACCCCACACTGCCCCACGTACGTGCACCTTGATCTCATCATCGCCAGGCTTGAGGCGGAAGCGCCTGCCGTCCTGCTCCAGGGGGAAGATCTTGGGTCGGGAGTAGTAGTGGAGGTGGAAGAGCCAGCGGCCGTTGGCACCATCCAGCAGCACGCTCATGTTCCCCAGCACCACCTCAATCTTGCTCTTGAAGGGGAAGGCTGGACTGCGGCACAGCAACTGCTCGGGTGCCACCGGGTCCTCACACTCCTGCAGGCAGGGGGATGCTGGGAACTGGCGTGGAATAATTCCCACCAGGGGATTGGGGTGGGCAGGGCAGGGCTGGGACGTGATGGGTTCCCACCCAGGTGCTTACTGTGGCTTTGGTAATCACGCCTCTGGCTTCAAAGCGGATCTTGGCGCGATACACAGAGTCCAGGTGGGTGCCAATGATGGTGAGCATCGAGCCCCTGCGGTGGGCAGGGATCAGGACCCCAGGGTATATATCATCCCCAGGGTGCATGTGGTCCCTGGGGTGCACATGGTCCCCCAAGGGGCATGTGGTGCCTGGGGTGCATGCGATCCCCAGCCCATCCAGCCCAGCCAGCACAGTGGGAAGCCAGGAATGTCCCCCCACCCAAGGGGAAGGAGCCCATGGACTTACTCATAGCTGCAGTTGGGGATGATGGCTGACACAGAGGGGTCAGGGCGGTACTGGAATGGCAGGGGGGCCAGGAACACCTCCCCATCAATCCACAGGGTCACCAAGACTGCGCCCAGGCCACTGGCGGTGGGAGCCGTGCAGTGAATTGTCCCGTTGTCACTGGGGATGCAGCAGCCGTGGTTGGGGGGGGCAGGAGGACTGCAGGGGTTCCCTGTGCTGGTTCCCATGCCAGGGACCCCGCTGTGCCTGCTGGTGGGGGCAGGGCAGGGGCATACCTGGGCTGCCCCATCAGGGGACACTCAGAGCCGTTGACCATCACCCTCCAGCTGCTCCCTGAAGAGAGGTGGGTGCCATGGAGCGAGAGGTGGGTGCCACCCCCCTGGGGGCCAAACGAGGGGTGCAGGGCTCTGATGTGTGGCTCCTGAGCAGAGATGGGGTCAGTGGAATGGGTGGGGAGGGGGGTGATCCAAACCCCCCAAACCCTGCCAGGGGTCAGCTGGGGTGACTGCCAGTGCAGGACCATACCACGAAGGTGAAGCCACCAAGGGTGGCGGAGCCTCGGACACGGAAGCCAGAGGGTCTGGTGGGCTCCTCCACAGTAAGCACCACGTTGGCCGGGCCCCTCGCTGGTGTCGGATCCCCTGGCTCCAGCTCACACACCAGCACAGCCACAAACCCTTTGCGGCGGGTGGTGGGCGGGGGGATGTGGGGCAGGAGTGGGGGTCAGGCCCAGGCCAGGGGGCAGCCCCAAACTCTCCCTCCCAGCACCGGCACACACTTGTACCTCCCACTCTCCTGCGGCAGCACGGTGCAGCCTCTCTGTCCCACTGTCACCTGGTAGGCACCAGGGGGTCTGTGGCTGGGGTCAGGGTCCGAGTGGGAGCGGAAGGTCATGCCACAGAGCGTGACCCGTGTCCGACCCCGCAGCGGGGCGCTCCGGGGGTGGAACTGTGGGAGAAGCACGCGTGACACTGAGAGCTCTGACCAGTGACGGTTGCAGGCCCAGAAAGCCCCTTCCCTGAGAGACACGACACCCATCATGGGGAGGGGGTCCCACCACACGCCACCCCATTTGCCACCTCCCTCCCCACCCGGGTGCATGGGAGCTGTGGGCAGCAGGGGGGCGGTGGCGCAGACCTACGTCGGTGAGGACGGGCGGGCAGCTGTCCTGGACCCAGGGGCCGGCGCACTCGTGGCGGCGCGTGCACCCACCGCCGCACCAGCCGCAGCCCATGAAGCGCTCGGCACGCAGGCAGCGCTGGCACGTGGAGAAGTGGCGGCAGCCGGGGCCGGTGACGTTCAGGCGCCACACCTGGGGATGGAGAGTGGAGGTGAGGGGGGCATGTGGGGCTCAGCACCCGCCCTACTTCCCCCAGGCCCCCCACTCACCTTGGTGCCCGCAGCGAAGAACAGCGAGTGGCTCTGTGACCCCATGGCACCCTGCACCGGCCCCGGCTCCCCCAGGGAGAAGTTGGACAAGGTCAGGAGGTAGGAGCTGGAGCGCTGGAGCACCATCTGCAGTGGGGCAGAGTGTGGGGCTGAGTGCAGCTCACAGCTCACTGGGACCCCCACCCCACTCGGCCCCTCATCTCACCTGGAAGATGCGTCCCTCTGCTGTGCCCAGGTGGGCCACAGTGACATCCCCCAGGGCAGTGACGAAGATGGAGGTGAGGAGGACGCCAGTCAGCTGCCCATTGAACAGGTCCACCTTGTGGGAGGCGGCAGGAACGAGGGTGGGCTGGTCCCAGCAGCTGGTGTTTATCACTGCTGCCGAGAGGTTCACCTACAGCCAAGCACGGGGTGGGTGCCTTGAAACTGGCCCTGGCCACCCAACTTCTCTACACCCTCACAGGTGGGCACCAGCTCCAGCTGTGAGACATTTTGGGGCAGCACCAGACTGCCCAAGTTCCCCTCCAGGCTGGGGAAATTTTGGGGGAAAAAAACACATCCGCAGCCACTCCCGCAACCCCCGTGTGGCGTCAGATCCTGCCCTCCCCTCCCACTCCATCTGGATGTGGTTATCGGGTGCCGGCACCACGGTATGCACACCCCAACCCCAGCCCTCCCTGACCCCTGGAGCTCGGTGGGGGGGTGGGATTGAAGGGGGACACCAGGAGCCACGACGTCCCCATTGGACACCCCCGATGAACAGGGCTGGGGTCCCCCCTGGGCTCGCCCTGCTGCAGAGTGAGTCAGCGGCAGTGAGCTGTCTGCTCTGTGTGGGAAGAGGAGGGGATTTGGCTGCACCTTGCCCTGCTCCAGGCTGAGAACGCCAAAACTTGTGTCACGTGCTGGGATGAGGGGGCCCTGCTGGGGCGCCCACCCATTTGTGTCCTGGCCATGCCGGGGCTTGTACCTGGGACACGGTGTTCCTGCCCCGCGGCTGCGGCAGACGAGGAACCCTGGTGACTAATTGCACTTCCGCCTGTGGTTTATTTGCCCAGAGAAGGCGGTGGCTGAGCCCAGAGGACAAGGCAGGAGCAGCCAGCACCTCACAGCACCTCATGCATTCACTCTGGGGACCACCGAGGCCCCACGGCTTCCCTGTCCCTCCTCCACATAAACAAGCTGGAGAGGTTGGCTGAGATCCAGGGACAGTCACCACGGGGGCTGGAATCGGTGCTTCCGGGGAGGCCACACCAGGAGAGGGACTGTTAGCCCGGTGCAGGGCATGCAGCAGTGTGCCCATGTGCTGGGACACGTGTTTGTGAGGTGGGGAGTTCAACCGGATCCCCACCAGCACCCTGTCTCCTCAGCATACCTGGGCCTGCTGGAGCACAACGGCCCCTGCAATAGGTGGCGAGTGGCTGCTGGGCTGACTCACACCTGGGTGACGCTGCTCTCCCCCTGCCCTACCCCACCTCACCATCCACCCTGCTCTACCAGCGCTTCCCAGCATGCTGTCCCCACCTCCCCACAGCCCAGCCGACCCCCAGGCCCCTCGGGCCGGACGTGGCGCAGGGCAGAGCACTCACGTTGTGCGGGCAGTACTCCACCGGCTGGAAGAAGCTGAGTCCCCGCAGCAGTGGCTGGTGCCCGATGCCACAGCACTTCTCCATGCCCTCCTCCATGGCCTGGTTGAGGAGGCGGATCGGGAAGGCGCAGACAGCTGAGTTCTCCTGTGGCATCCGGCTCTCCGGCTGGCTCTCGGCAAAGGCGCCGAAAAGCACCGTGTCGGTGTCGTTGATGCCGAGGTCACGGGCCAGGCGGGCACCAGGGCGGGCAGTGTGGGCTGCCTGCAGCACATTGTAGGCAATGTCCCGCTCGGCATCCTCCTCGCCGCTGCGCCGCCGGCGCCGGCGCTTGGACTCAAAGCGGCAGTCGAGGATGAGCTCGCGGTAGTGGCGGAGGTCGCGCTCATGGGCGCTGAGCCGTGCCAGGCGTGTGTGGTACACGGGCAAGCCCGGCCGCTCTGGCTGCACCATCAGGAAGTAGATGTGGTCCCCGTCGGCAAAGGAGTGCACGTAGTGGATGGTGTAGTTGTCGCGGTATTGCGGCAGCACCGTCAGCCACTGGAAATCACCCGAAAAGCCATCCAAGGTGCCCTTCAGCCTGCGGATGGACACCGACTGTGGGCTGTACTGGGCTGCCACGCTGCTGTTGATGGTGGAGCCGAGGTAGAAAAAGGAACCGTAGGAGACGGCCACCACGGTGGCACTGGTCCCCAGGGGGCTGGCCACGCAGTCGGGGCACAATGCGGGGCTGTTGCCCGTGGCTGAGTACAGGCAGCGTGTGGCTGTGATGGCCACCTTCCCATCCCGCACCTCCAGCTGGTGCCAGTAGCACAGCCCATGCTGTGCCGTGCCACAGCTGTACAGCCATGGTTCCAGCGGGTCCAGCAGCAGCAGGACATTGTCCATGTCCTCAGGGCCATCCGTGGTGGCCGGGCACAGGCGACAGATCTCGCACTCAGCGCTACCCACTGGGCCGGTGACAAGGACGGAGAGGAGGTGCAGCTCGGCGCTGGCCAGCAGGATGCGGTTACGGACGGCCACAAAGACGGCAACCGTGCCGTCGAAGTCGGTAAAGACGGCAACATTCTGGATGGGGCTGCCAGCGTCGAGGCTGGGCAGCGTGTAGGGGACAGAGAAGTTCCTGGTGGAGCTGTATGGGATGTGGGGGCACTGCCAGGCACCGGCACCCAGAGGGGCCAGGGCGAGCACCAGCCAGAGGCATACGAGGCACAACAGGCCCATACTGTGCAGTGCCACTGCTGTGGGGTTATTGACAGTGCTCAGCACCCAGTGGGGTCAGGACAAACAGGATGGGCCACCATCGCATCTGCCAAAATAAAGGAAGAAGGGTTTTACCCACTGCTTTTAGGCAAGGACCCTGGGTACTGCCACAGCCAGGTGTGCTGGTGTCTCCAGGGGCCAGATGACAAGGGGCGCCGCCAGGGGAGGATCAGCCACACTAAACTTCTCCCCAAATATTGTGAGTGGCAGGTGAAGCCAAGCTCCCTGTGACAGGAGCACAAATCCTGCCTTCTGCCACCTCCAGACCCTGCCTGTCACCCTGGGGCATCTCTGCCCTGCAGTGGCCCCTCCCGGGAACTGGGATGGGTACCCTGCCAGCCCCCCAGGACAGCAGCGGGGACCGGGGATCCCTGCGGGACTGCAACAAGGGTCCCACCACCCTCCCGGGATAGGGACCCCGACGTATCCCCGGTCTCCACTCCTGACCCCGCCGCGGCTCACCGGGTCTGGCGTCCTCGTTAGGTCCGGCTGCCCCCCCGCCACGTCCGTGCGGTGCGGTCCGATCCCGCGGTGCCAGGCGGCGTGGCGCTCACCTGGGCGCTGCCGTGCCGTGCCGTGCCGTGCCAGGGCAGGACGGGCGGAGTGGAGCGGGGCCGCGACGGAGCAGCCGAGGTGGGACGGGCCGGGGCGGGACAGGGAGGGCGGGTCCTGCCCCCGCACCGCCCGGGGCTCCCCGAGGGCCGGCACCGCCACACGCAGCCCGGGGATACGGGGGTGCCCAGGGGAACACGCAGCTCGGAGTGCCCGCTGGGCACCTCGGGGCGACAGACATGGGTGGGCACGGTGCCCGAGAAGGAAACGGGTGGGAGCAGGGGGCCCTGATCGGGACGCGGGGGCAGGGCTGGCACGGCGCTTGGGGTGCCCACCGCAGGTCGGGGTGGCCGTCGGATGGCTGGGAGGCGGCTGCCGGTATCCCGGGGCACGGGTGGGGTCCTGCATGTTGGTACCCTCGGCCACAGATCCCAGTCCCCCTGCCATAGGGGCGGTCGACACCCTGGCACATGGAATCGAAATTGCCACTTCCCTGAAGCTCCCACTCTGGCACCGCGTTTGTTGCTCACTTCCAGGCGAACGGGGCAGCCTTTGGGGGGTGTGGCAGGCTCAGCACCGGGGTTCCGAGCCGGGAAGCAGGAGCAGGGCTGAGGGAGACATAGCTTTGCGAGGACAACAGTGGGGGTTAATTCTGTTGTGCCCACTCTGTTTCTCATGTCCCTTTCCTCCCCAGCTGCCCGCGGTGGCAGGAAGTGCCAGCACTGCACTTCCAGGGATGCAGGAAGATGCTTTACATCCCGGTCCATACGCGGATTTGCCCTCCAAGTGCCCTGCTGCCCTCGGGCCCTGGGGCTGCGGGTCCCTTTGCACATGGATTTTTTCCTTCAGCTGAGCAGGGCGCCGCCTCAGGCAGCCAGGGACTTTGGTCCTGAACACTCCGAAAAGGGGCCCTCCTGTCTCTGCCACCTGGCCAGTCCCGGCCCTCCCAGGCTCCCGCCCCGCGTTGTGCAAGGCGCGGCAGTTCCGCTGGCCTTACCCAATAGCTCCTTCCTCCGGCTGTGCCTCTCAGCTCGGTTTCGACATGAGCTGGCCCTGGCCAGCTCAGCCCGGGGATTTCGCCGCTCCCAGTCTCCAGCCAGCGCCGCCTCCTGCCTGCACAGCCCCGGCGGCCTCATGCCGCTCCCGGCCAGCTTTCCTGGCTCCCAATGGGTCCCCGGGGCTGGACTGAACCGTATCCAATCTTGGACCAAACTTCCCCCTCAGCTGTGGTCTTCCCCCCACTCCAGCGGACAAAAACGAATGCGACAAGTCTTGACTTAGGGTCCATATAATGTTTATGAGCAAAGACAAGCGATTACACTCTGGCAGGAGGATAAACACAGGAGCAGATCCCTGCGCTAGCCCTGCCGGGCCCTTCCCGGCTCCCTTGCTGTCAGAGTGCCATCCTCAAACCCCTGCCCCAGCACTACCCAGACAGCCCCAAAAAATGGAGTGGGGCCGCTCACAGGTGCTCAGCCCCACACCAGTGCCTGGGGATGTCTGGGGAGGAGGTGGCCCCCGTGCAGCAAGCTCAGCATAACTGGCTCAAGGGGCTGGGTTTGGGGGCAGATGCTCCTGTGCCAAGGGGAAGACTCTCCTTGGGCTGGGGGACATCAGGGCCCCGTGCCAGCAGAGTCTCCAAGGGGCTGTGCTTGAGTTGCCCCTTTAGGGTTCACTACCCAGAGCCAGCACGAGCCCACAAGCACCCTGAGGGACACCTCAGCACCCCAGATCTCTCTGGAGCTGCTCTGTGTCCTCATGGGGAGATGGGCAGGACCCTGCTGTCCCAGCCGAGGCAGGCTGACCCACCCTACCTGCCAGCATCCCCAGGGACATCCTTTTCACAGCCACAGTGAGAAAGGTCAGGGCTCATACAGATGCCAAGGGGGCAAACCTGCAATGGGACTGCCAGGGACTCCCTGGCACTTGGGGGGTCCAGCTCCCCCAGGGCAGGGAGAGCAGTGTGTGCCCCAGGCCAGCCCTGTCCCCTGCCTGGGTAGTGTCACCCACCATCTGCGGGCACAGCAGCATCGGGGTCTCCTGAGTGTTGCCACCTCTCCCCTGGGGACCCCCACCCTTGGCACAGCCACAGGATGCCAGAGGAGACAGCAGGCACAGGCAGCAGGACCTGGGGGCTCTGCTCCCCTCCAGCAACCCGGGGTACCAGCAGCCCTACTGCAGGGACAGAGCCGGGGGACCACAGAGGAAGGGCAGCCCCCCAGCTGGGGCACTGCCTGTAGCTGAGAAAGTCCTGCTCACTCCTTTCCCTTCCCCTGTGCACCCTATCTCTTACATCCAGGCTGGACAGTCCCACGGGGAGGGTTTCCCTGTGCTCTGGGGTCCCACCATGCCCTCTCCTCCGGACACATGGCCTGGGAATCCCTGGGAATGGGCTCCCCAGCACAGCGGGGGCTCTCCCAGCTGGCACCACGCCCCGGGTGATGCCCATCAGTACGTCTGGGGTGTGAGGATGAAGAGTCGGTCTTCCTCCTTGCGGATCCACTTCATGAGCTTGTTGACAGCGCTGATGGCACCAGCCTTGGTCCCCAGGGGACTGTAGCATACATAGAGCTCAAAGGCGTTGGTCACCTGGGAGAAGGAATGGGATACGTGTTGGGAACAAGACTGTGCACCACTTGGAGCTGGCACTGCATCTTCCCACCATGGGCTACTGGGAATAGGCACAGGCGGCTCCAGTGCAGGGACATGAGGTGGTACCCTAAATGGGTGGCATCTGTTTTGCTCAGAAGTGGGAGGGCCAAACCCCGAAGTTTGTCCCCAGAGTGGGTTTTCTCCCCAGCACTGAGTTCATGACAGCACATGGCACAGCCCTTGGTGCCAAAATTCACCAGCTCCTGCTGCTATCCCTGCCCGTCCCTCCCTCACACTGGGGGAAGCTCACCCCTAAAACAGGCTGGCGGCCTCCCTGGGGACCATGGAGGTGGTGCTGTGTCCTGCCACCTTTCCCTCTTCCCGCCAGGCAAGACCAGGAAAGACAGGCTCACCAAAACCCACTGACAGCCTTACCCACGCCAGGAGGTTCTCTCGGGGGCCCGTGAAGTAGATGTTCTTCAGGGGCCGTGAAGAGTTGTGGGCCCGGCTGTGCAGGTACTGGTAGAGCCCCAAGAGCCTCTCCTTCTCCTCCTCCTGCACGTAGGGAGCCTCAATCTCGGGGCTGCAGGAACACAGCACCCCGTTAGCCCCCTGGAGAAGAGGCTTGGCCCATTCCACATGCCACAACCTTGGCCTGATGGCTCCCCGGGGCCTCACCTGGTGAAGAGCCCAGAGCTCTTGGACTTGTAGATGAAGTGCCGGAGGTCAGGGATGCCCACCTGGGCGACGCTGTAGAAGGGGGTGCGCAGGGCCTCCTGCAGGGCGTGGTGCACCCCGCGCCGCCGCAGCCGCTCCTGGAAGCGCCGCTTGCAGTCGGACACGGTGAAGAAGTCCTCACGGTCCGTGGAGACCAGCAGCAGGCACAGGTCCATCTCCTGCTCCAGGTAGGAGATGTGGGCATGGAAGAAGCCGCTGGAGTTAAACTTGGGGAGGCAAATAGGAGTCCAGGCTTCACCCTCCCGAAAGGAGGAAGAAGAGCTGATGAGGTTGAAGAGCAGGTGGAGGTCAATGGGGTGAAGGAACTGATCTTTCTTCCTCACGAGAGACACCAGCTGGTTCCCGGACAGGAGAATGGAGAAGACCAGGCTCTTGGCCTTGGCCTGCTGCAGGCTGCTGCTGACGGCGTCCCGGACGCTGGCAGCCAGGGGCAGGCAGCGCACGGCGCCCATCAGGAAGCTGGGGTCGTGGGCCATGAGGTCCAGCAGGTTGTCAGTGATGCGCTCGGAGCCGGCCAGGAGCCGGCGCAGGTCATAGTTCTGCTTCTGCTGGAAGATGTGGTTGAGCTGGGTCCAGGTGAGCAGGCTCAGGATCTGGTAGTAGATGTAGAGCAGCTCGTGGGCGATCTCCTGCTCCGACTGCCGGGTGCGCGCCACTGCCACCAGCACCAGTGGGCTCCTCCGCACGAACACCACCTTGTAGCCATCTGCTTGGGAGGGAGTCCCCCGGGGGGGCCAGAGACAGACCTGTAAGCCTGGCTTCCCAGGGCTACAGCTCTCCCCCCAGCACCAATCTGCCCCTGGGAACAGCTAACGTGGCCCAGGGCAGCAGTCAAATGGATAGGCAGGTCATGAACCCCCCATCCCATTCCCCCCAACAGGGCCGTACCTGCATGGATGGACCGGATGGCGTTTTTCTCAGCCTCCAGGAAGGACACCAGGGCCATCATGACGCCCATGGTGCTGGACAGGGCCTCCTCTGAGCCGTAGCGGGAGTACACGGGCTTGCCTGCCTCGCTCAGCACGAAGACGTGCTTGCGGTGCATGCGCCAGGCGTCCATGGTCACGTCCTCCTCCTCCTTCCCCGACAGCACTGAGTCGCGGCGGGAGGTCTGTGGGGACTGCTCCAGCTTCCCCTCCTTGCCCGGCCTCATCTCCTCCTCCAGGTCGAGGGCCATGCCCGTGAGCTGCGTGCTCAGCTCGCTGAAGTCCTTGCTGATCTGCTCCATGCTGCTCTGCTCCCCCGGCTCCCCCCGCCGCTCCTCCGGGCTCCGCGCCGCGGCCGCCCCGTCCTCGGGGCTCGTCAGGTCCTCATAGGAGCGGGTGTGCACGAACATGGCTCCCTCCTGGCCCGCCCCTGGAATAACAGGCCATGCAGCATCTCTCCATGTGTCCCCCGTGCTGGGCAGGGGGTGCAAAGGGGACAAGGACCTGCCTCCTCTCCCCATCCCACAGCACTCCGGGGTGCAGGTCCTGCTCGTGGGGACCAGTAGGCCTGTTTCTTCCCGCCTGACGGGCTGCATTGGGCCAAGCCCACGTGAAGACCTGCTTTCCTCCCCTTCTCTCCCCCTCTGGTTGAGCTGTGCCCCATACCTGGCTCTGTGCCATGCGCCAGCCCCGGCGTGGGGCTCTCGGATCGCTCCGTGTGCTGCCCATCTCCTGGCGCCAGCGACCCATTGGGCACTTCCCAGCTCTTCTTCTTGTGGACATCGGCAGCCATTCCTCGGGGCAGGACCTGCGTGTGACCCACAGTGTCACCCCTGTGTCCCCTCACCCTCACAGTGGGCCCTGAAATGCTCTGCTGTCCAGCAGACCCATGGCCTGATCCCGCTGGCTCAGCAGGCAGCACCGAGCCCTGGTGAGACGTCAGGAAAGCTGCTCTAATCCAGCAGGATTTCCTCTCTCACGCAGCCCCAGCTCTTTCCAGTCCCCTGGCCCCGGCACCTTTCATCCAGGCTTGGCCCCAATTTCCCCCGTGAAAGCCGCTCAGCCTCCCCGTGCCGGTCCCAGCAGCAAGGGAGAAGGGACAAGGCCCTGGACGGGGCAGGTCCTGCACACCCACGATCCCAGAGGCCTCATGTTTGCACAGGGCAGGTTTTATGACCCTCCTTGGCCCGGATTAGGTGGCTGCGATGGGACCAGGCTGGTGACACTCCTGCTGAGCCGGCACAGATGGCGTCACCAGGAGCCAGGTGTCCTCTACAGCCCCAGCCCTCCCGGGCAGAACCGGCCGTGCCTCCAGCCCAGCTCCTTCCTTCCTTCCCCCGGGGGAAAACCAGCCCAAAAGCGAGCACAATTGAAAGCAACAGGAGGCAGGCAGGCTGGCTGGGAGCCTGTGCCTCTGAAACTGGCTGGGGGGGGGGGGGAAGTTCATGGAGCGCCGGCTCTGCCCCGTGCTCCGGGACACCTCCTGCTCCCAAACCCAGCACCAGGTAACGCTGCACCCGAGGAAGCCCGAGCTCCCCCCAAATCCTGTGACAGCCCTAGAGCAGATTATGGCCCCGTCCTCAGCTCGGCGAGCCGGACCCTCTCCACAAAACCCTGTGACAGCTCTGGAGGTTGCTGGGGAGCTGGTCAGAGCTCCGTCCTGCCCTGGGGGAGCCTGTGACAGCCCTGGAGGGTTCTGGGGAGCACATCAGGGCCCCGTCCTCACTTCTCCCCCACACTCTGCTGACCTTTTCGGGGGCGAGGCGCACCCCAGGACCCTCCCCCGGCCCAAGGCGCACCCACCCCGACCCTTCTGCCCCCAGCGCTGAGGTGTCACCGCTCCCGCAGCGCCGACACGACCCAGGCCCGGGACCCCCCGCAAAGGACAAGGCGCAGGGACCCACCTCGGCGGCTCCTCCCGGGGCCGCCCCGCAGCCCCCCGGGCGCGGCCTAGGCGGGCCGGAGGAGGGCTCGGAGCGGGCGGCGGGCGGTCGCCTCCCGCCCTACCCCCGGTCCCGGCCCCGACCGCGGCGACACCCCGGCCATCGCGGCGACCCGCCGCGCGGCATCATGGGACTTGTAGGCCGTGCGCGCCGAGCGGTATCATGGGAGCTGTAGTCCGAGCGCTCCGCCGTCACGGCCGGGAGGGGGCGGCTGGGTCGGGGCGGCTGAGACTACAATTCCCAGCATCCCCTTCTTTCACACGCACCCCCGGGAGGGGATCCGGAAGTTCCGGGCTCTCGCCGTGGCGGCGCCGGGGCCTGTGCGCGGCGGGAGCAGCGGAGCCGGAGCAGGAGGTGAGGGGGGGCTCCCGGGAATAAAGGGGGCACCCGGGGTAAGGGGGGCTTCGCTTAGCGGGGTGAGAGGGGCGAGGAGGTCCCGAGAGTCTCTCGGGGTGCGCTTGTGCCAGGTAGAGGGTGGGGGGGAGGCTCTGGAGTCCGTGAGCATGGCGGGAGTGGCTGTTTTGGGGTCACCCGCGGTGCGGGGATGGGCTGGGGCTGGGGCTACCCCGCCGCGGGGGCTGGGGCGTCAGCTCCTGGCGCTGTGGGCCCGCAGCTGGGCGCTGCAGGCTCGGTGTCCTCATCAGGACCCCACGCCCCTGTGGGATGCCCGCTGTGGGTTTGGCGAGCTCGGCCCCTGGATCCCACATGGGGGATCCCACGTGGAAATGTTGGGGCCTGCTGCCTATGTCACTGTCAGCTGTCGTGGTGTTTCTGGGTATCTCCTTGTTGTTCTGAGGCCCTGATCAGAATTAAGCCTTTTTTTTTAATGAGTTTTTTTTTGCACCGAGGCACTTGTGTTTCCGTCTGTGAACGCTCGTGGTTGTAAAAAGGATGGACAGAAGTGGGCAGGATTCGTGCCGGGATGCAGAAAGAGCTGATGGGGGCTGTGTGTTAGCTGATGTAATCCCCAGGGATGGGCTAAGTGGGATTTTGGGCTGTAAGTAAAGCGGTGTCTGGGAATGATGGCAGTGACCTCTCATGCTCTGGCTTTTAAAACATTTGGCACCACACGAGTCTAGTGTTGCTGCTGGTGTGTGGCGTTACTTCTGGAAATGCTGCTGGAGGTGGAACCTGCTGTCCTATCCCAGCAGGGATAGGTGTAAGAGTCTCTCCCAGCACTCCGTAGCTGGGAATGTGCTCACTAAGTTCTTTGGGACATGCAAGGTCAGGATAGTAATGGGGACGTGTGTGTTAGAAGTTCACCTGGTTGTCTCTAATACACGTTTCTAGAAGCATCATACAGCTCAAAAGCATACAGTTCCCCTTTTTTCATTAAAGTCTTCCACCTAACACCCATGAGAGCCAGAATGGTTCCCTCTGCCTTCACTTTCAGATTTCAGTGATGTGCTTTTAATACTTCCTCTGAATTAGGGACCTCTAACTTTAACATTAGATATAATTGGCTGTCTTGGGTTCTTGCAGTTCCCCACAAGGGAAATGTTTTCTTTTGTACCTTCTGCAGTACTTGAATTTCACAGAGGCCTTTTTCTTTCTCCAGCCTCACAAAAACTTTACTGGATGCAGAAGGTTGTTCCACAGCAAATTGCTTTCTCTGTTCTCCTGTGTAGTTGAAAAAATCCTTTTGGATTTCCTCTTGGCAAAATCTGTTTGGAGGGAAGCTGTGACTATCAGAGTGTTTTTCTGAAATTGCACCTCTTTGAAATCTCACTTTACCCAGTCCACCACCAGTTACCCCCCTCATCCCCCCAGGTACAGAAGACAAGATGTGAAGTTGGATATAAGTTGATGAGGAGATGCTGGAGGACTGTGCTGGCATTTCACGCTCTGCCCCGTGCCAGAAGTCTGTAATTAGTCCTGAGGAAGACAAGTTGCTTAGTCTGGCTCAACTGCACAATTCCTATGTACAATGCCATTATTTTCCCATGGCAGTATGTAAATTGGAATAAGAGATCCAAGAGTTTGCTGTAAGGCTTGGCGCATGTAGTTTGGGAAGCGGAATGAGGAGTGTTCCCAGAGCTGTCTGGGGGTGTGCTGGGGAGGGCAGGGGCACGGTTCTGGGGAAGTCCTTGGGTGTAATTGCCAGGGAGCATCCGGAGCTCCACTTGACTCTCCTGGGGGAGTTGCAGAACCGCTAGTTGTTGGAGGAACTAAAACCACAAAAGTGCTTCCCCTCCTTTAGTTGTGCCTCCTGTATCTTCAGTGCAGCCAAGGCTTTGCCACCAGAGAGTAGAGCCAGCTGGGATAGGAGGAGGGAGAGACGATGGATATCTGCCCTCCTGAGTAACGCTCAGTGTAATTGTAACTGCTCATTATTGTCCTGAAGAGCTGCCAGTCCGGGCTCTTCCTGCGACTGGATCAGGCTGTGCCACTGTGTGAAACACCCTTCCTTGCCATCCCTTGGTTGTGACCAAAGTGTGACAAAGCTAACCGGTGCACAGTTCCCTGTGCACAGGGGTGGATTTTTGCTGTGCTTTGCTCTTGTCCTGGCCCCAGCCCCGGGCTCTGTTGGGGTGTCCTTGGAAACAGCCTCACTCACACTGACCTGTCTCCCAGCATCTCCCTGCGAGCTGGGAGATGGGAGCTGAGCTGGCACTTACCTGCCTGTGGCAGAAGGGTGAATCCTCACAGTGTCTTATCACAGTGTGCTTTTTTTTTTGGAGCAGTTGTAGCAGGGCCCACCTTCAGGAGATCTTGGCATCGGTTGAAGCCAGGCTCAGGCCCTTCTGTCCCTGTCCTGCAGTTTGCTGTCACCTTGGTTTGTGGGGCTGTGCGGTAAAGCGTATCACTGAAGTGACCTGGGTTAAATATAAGTCTCTTCTGAGGGTCATCCGTGGTGCAGACGCAGAGAAGCACAAGCTGGCACAACTTACACCCTGTGCACTGCCAAAGGCAGAGCGGGGGGAGCAGATCGGGCTGAGCGGGGACTGTCGGAGCCAGTGTGGCTGCCTGTGTTATTGAACCATGACCTCATACCCATGGAGGTTGCTGCATGGCTCAGTGGATCTGTGCCAGGCCTGATATCTGTCCAGTGGTATTTTTTTTCCCCCTCTGATAATTTCAATATTATGTCTAAACAGTTCCCAGCTGGCAAGGGATTTTATTTTTGTTTTTTTTTAAGCATGACTGAGGTTGTTGACTTAGTGAGAATTGGAGTGGGGGAGGAAACCTAGAAGGGAAGAGCAAGAAATGCCAAGTCTGCAGGCTGCAAAAGTTCATAAATGAAAGGACTGGCTGGTGGCAGCCAGCTGTAATGGTGACTGCCATAACCGTCTCCCTTGACCTGTCCTTGCCATCAGGGTGTGGTTTTGGTTCTCTTACATTCACCTCCAAGTAAGAAAATATGACAGCACTTACTGAAAAAATCCTGGGACCAGGGAGGTTGCTGTTGCATGGAGATCCATGTAAAACATGAGCAGACCAGTGCTCTCGGGCTTTAGTGGCCACCTGAATGAACCTGTTCCTTTGGAAATGGTGCCTGGGGGGGATGAATCTGTGTTGGTTGCACGGGTTGCCTTCCTCAGCCTGCACACCCTTGGTTTCTGAGGCCTGTCAGGCTCTGCCATTCCTGGCTCCCACCTGAGCCTTCCATGGCAGGTGATGGACCCTGACAGGAGCGGATACTCCCTCTTGGCAGGGCAGCATCCTCAGCTCCTTGGCACAGGCTGCCAGCTCCCTGTCTGAGATCACTCCCTGGCGTGAGGTCTGTCCTAACCAGCTCTGCCGACCTGCCTCCCGTACGGCAGCGCTGACCTTTGGAAGTGAGAATGAACAGGATGTTTGTGTGCTTTTCTTTGGTGTGAGCTGCTCTAGCCAGGCCTGGTGGTGACTGTCCCTGCTGTCCTCTGTGCCCCGAACCACTGGAGTTAAATAATCCTGCCTTGGAGCCCCAGGTCTCCCAGCCTTGGTGTGGTGGCATGGCAGGGAACCCTCTTGCACCACCAAAGCTAAATGGGCCAGAGCAGGTTTGAGGCTGTCAGGTTGCCTTTTCCTTCAGTTTGCTCCATGCTCTGCTGTGGCTCTTTTTTTTCTTTTTTTTTTTCTCTTTTTTTTGGGGGGAAAGACGGAAGTACTTCCTATTTCAAGTCCTGGCTTTGGTTATCGCCAGGAAATCCTCACCTTCTCTGCTGGTGGGAGGAAGTGGATGAAATTTTAGATTTCTGTTGAGGCAAGTGTTATTTGCGTCACTCAGCTTGATGAGGGCAGCGTTGGAGAGCAGTGCCTGTCATGATTTATTGGCAAAGCCTCCTCTGTTATCTGCAGACTTCTGAGGGCAGGGTCCCCATGGCAGACCAGCAGTAGCGATCATTTCCTTGAACAGCAAAGAGCTTTTGACAAAAATAGTTTGGATTAAACATTAATTGCAAACTGTTGTTCGGCTGCGGTCCTTGTTGTTTGTAGATGGTTGGCGTTCTCACATTTCTATCTGCACCCCAAATAGTGTCAGACAGCACAGTATGTTGGAAAGCTCTATGTTAATCAAAGCAGATATCAAATTGTTTGCCCACCATATCGACAGTTTGATTTCAGGAGTCGTTTGACGCTTGCAAATTTGAACGTGGAGAAACGTGACACTTGAATTCATTCATGCCTCAGTGTGGTCTTGTATATCTGTGGATCCTGATCAGATGTTACACACACCCCTTCCAACCAGCACTGTTTTTTCTCGTGTGATATGTGTTCTTTGCCTTGCAGCTTATTGTCATTTTGGTTATTCAACAGGTTGTGGCGTCTGGGTGTTTCTAGAGTGAATTAACCATTTCTGGAAACCTACCAGACAAGCTCAAAATGTGGGGAGACCATCGACAAGGCAACAGAATGGGGTCTTTTCGGTAAGCACTTGAATGTACAGTTTGTTTCAGCAACTTCCTTAAATACAATAAGCCATGGGAACTCTCTGTTTACTGTTTTGGTAGAAGTTGTGAGGTCTGTGTGCAGCTAGGTGTGATTGCCAAACAACAGGCTAGTTAACTGACAGTGTAACTTCTTGCATTTCTATGAAGTTTTTAATTTAGTTTTTTAACCAACAACTGCTTTTAATAGTTCTATTCCTTTTCCTCACCACCTTTTCTAGTGATACTTAGTTTAGCTGTTGTGAGCTAAGGTGATGATGTGCCATATGGCTTTTGGTGCTATGTGCTATTAACACCTGTAAGAGAAGAAAATAACTTCAAAAATCCTGGCACTTTCCTTGCACAGGATATCACACAGGATTTTATGAAAACTTTTGAGAGTTTAATTCTTTCCATGAGTTTAATAAGTCCATATATCATAGAATCACAGAATGGTTTAGGTTGGAAGGGACCCTAAAGACCGTCTCATTCCAACTCCCTGCTACGGGCAGGGACACTTTCCACTATCCCAGGTTTCTCCAAGCCCCATCCAACCTGGCCTTGAACACTTCCAGGGATGGGGCATCCACAACTTTTCTGGATAGCCTGTGTCAGTGCCTCACCATCTCACAGGGAAGAATTTCTTCCTGATACCTAATCTAAACCTGCTCTCTTTCAGTTTAAACCAATTCCTCCTTGTCCTGTCGCTACATGCCCTTGCAAAAAGCCTGTATTCCCATATACTCCTTCATAAGGCATTTTTGAATGTCACTGGAACTGCTGTAAAGATTCATGTACAGCTGACCTGCACAGCATGATATTTCTCTTATTTTGTGTTGCTCTGGTTGTTACTGGCCCCTGTGTTTGCAAGAGGGCCCTGGGTATAAAAATGGAGCCACCAAAACCTACGATTCTCCTCTGTTGTGCATAGTTCTTTCATCCTTTGCTTATGTGTGCACCTCAGTTCCTTGAATATCAGCGTGATAAAGGTACTGCTCATGCCATACCTTGGGTTTCTGCAATAAGGATACTTCAAATACTTGTCTACTGTAATGTGTTGAGAAAGCTGATGAAAACCAGTATCCTCGAGAACGTGTCCTAATGGTATTGATGAGGGAGTGACTGTGTCTTGTGATGATATCAGTAGTGCTGTTCTGCTGATTTTTAAGTGGGTTTTATCGGCATCATTCTTCAGTGTATTGGGTGGGGAATGCTGTCCTTGATCCAAGTTTTAATTACCGTTGTACATGGTGGTGAAATGGACCGCGCAGCTTAGGAAATCTGTGTATGGTTTAATTAATCTTGGTGAGTGATTCTGTAGTGAAGCTTGAAGCACAGAATGACTTGCTGTAGTTGCTAAGGAAATGTCCACTGCTTTGGGTAGCATTTGGTGTTATTTTAAAATGTGTTGATACTGTATTATTCTATTTTTTAAAAAATACATTGGAGGCTTGCTTAAATGAAAAATCGAGTAGCTCCATCTCAAAAAAAAAAAAAAAAAAAGGCAAAAAGCCCTTATTGGGTTTTGAAAAACTGTCTGAAGAGGAAACTTCTTCCTGAGTGTTTTTATGCAGATATTGGGAGAGCTCATAGCTCTAGTGTTGTGAACTCGGTTGTAAGACAATCTGGAGGCGCAAGCTCAGGGACATCTTGGATGTTGATTGTTGGCACAGTCCTGTGAGGCATCCTCAGTGTCTGAACTGGTGGCTTTCAGCAGTTTGCCAGTTTGGACTCCAGCACAAGGAAGCATAAATGAGTCTTTGTAGTACGTCAGTAAAGGCTGTTTGGTAACCTCTGCTTTCATGTGCCTCAGGACGACGTGTAAATGTAGCTGTTTCCGTTCTGCCCGGAGAGCTTAAGCTCGTGGGGTTCCTCACACACCAGCTGCCGGCACCTCGGACAGCTGCAGAGCTGTGTGCAGTGCAGGACCGTGTGGATTGCTACCATCATTAACCCATTAATATTGCAGGTATTCCCTGTTGAGTGCTTCTGGAAATTGTGCTGAAATGGGAGCACCCAAGTTTACTTTCTCACATCTGTCGTATGCTGCCTCATCTTAAACTGCCAAACATCAATATCTTCTGCGGATCTTAGACTGTTACACAGCTCTATAAAAGTTTAGAGAAGAATGTGCTGCTGTGTAGATTTCAGACTCTAAGCACGTTATGAATAATACTGTCTTTATTTCTACAGTGGGAGCCAAGAAGAAAGGTTTGCTCCCGGGTGGAACAGGGAATATCCTCCTTCCCTTGATAGTCTTGCTCAAGAAAGACACTCTGGCAACTTCTCTGGCAGAAAATCACTTCCTTTTGATATCCAGGCACTCTCAGGCATCCTCAATCCTCAGTTTGCCAACAGAGAGGAACCTTCTTTCAGCTATGGAGCTAGAGATGGACCACGTAGTGACTTCAGGGGTGGGGAGGGCCACCATGATTTCAGGGGCAGAGATTTCCCACCGTCTGACTTCCAGGGCAGAGATGAGTCCCAGATGGATTTCAGAGGTAGGGAGCCACCCCCTTCTGAGTATAGGGGCAGGGATATGTACTCTGGAGACTTCCGGGAGAGAGAAGGGCCCCCCATGGACTTCAGGGGTGGGGACATTCCTTCAGGGGACTACAGGAACAGGGAGACGTTCCGTATGAACTACAGGGACAGGGAAGCACATAATATGGATTACAGAGGCAGGGATGAACCTCCATCAGACTTCAGGGGAAGGGGGCCTTACGATCTAGACTTCAGAGGTCGAGATGGGCCTCATTCAGACTTCAGGGCAAGAGACATGTCTGAGTTAGACTACAGGGGCAGAGACCATTCCTATTCAGACTTCAGAAATAGAGATGTACCTGATTTGGACTTCAGGGGTGTGGGCACGTCTGATTTGGACTTCAGAAACAGGAATGCACCATCGTCAGACTTCAGAAATAGGCACAGGTCCCGGTCTGATCAGGATTTTAGGAGCAGAGATGTGGCTCCTCCCATGGATTTTTCAGATAGGGAAATGCCTCCCATGGATCAAAGCCTTGTAGATTTTAGGCGCAACCAATCTACTGTACCTTTAGCAGAAAGAGAGGGTTCTGGTTTAAGCACCAGCAAGAGAGACGAGTCTGCACTTGGTCTAGATAGAACTCCCTTTGGTAGCCAAAAAGGAGAGTTTCAACACTCAGAAGCACCAGCCAGAGAAGAGGAATCCCTTGGACTGGGTATTGAAGATGACACTTCACACAATTTCCAAAATAGCCGTGGACCTCTTCCTACTCTTCAGGACCAAGAGGAGCAACCTCAGACCTTTGCTAACAAGCAGCAACAGCAGCAGCTTTCTGGGGGGGAGCAGCAAAGATCCGATTCTGATCTTGGGTTAAAGGGTGAAGGTGACCTGGATTTCCTTGGAAGGCAAGACACAGACTACCGGAACATGGAGTATCGTGATGTGGATCACCGTCTGCCAGGGAACCAGATGTTTGATTATGAACACGGCAAGTCCTTTTCGGAAGGAAAACCCAGCAAAGATTCTAGGCCCTATAAGAGCCTTCAGGTAGGTGGTTTTGTCAGTTGGTGTTTCTGTTAAACGTGTGTTGGCTAAAGAATGGAGGAGCTGGGAATGCGTCTTTGTCCATATCCCACCACTTCAGTTCTATCCTAATTCACCATCCTTCTCCGAAATCATCCTCTGCTCCAGGTTGTTTAGTGGGCACCCTTTGTATCTCAGAAATGCTCTCTTCTCAAGAGAAGTGCAGTTTGGCAAACAAGAATTGCTAAATATGTAGAATCAGATTTGGTTCAGAAAGTCCCCAGGTTGAAAATGACCAGGCAGAGGGAGGATGTTGGGGAGAAGTGGTGTACAGAAGAACTTACTTTGTTATTTTCTCCTGGATATTGCTTATGAGCACTACCAGAGAGAAGCTGCTGGCTTGCTTGGGCCTTTGTACAACTGTTCTCGTGCATGCTTTGTTTTCCTTCAGAGTTAACTTGGAAATCTGAAGGTAGTGACAACTACTGAATTAATAACTACTGTTGAATTTGAATAACTGCTACTGAATTTGAATCTTCCACTGCTGGAAAGCAGAGAGAGATGATTTGCCTGTTTCATTTTCCTGAAGCTAGATCTCACTGTACAGCTCGGTGAGCAGGTGAAGAGTTCCTCCAGAGCTCTCTGAATCTCACCCAGGGGTTAAAGCTTTGAGCCAGGCTGCTTATGGACCCTTGCCTTTGAATTATCCCCTGCTTTATTTTGTTACTGCTTTTGTGCTTTGTGAGCCACCATCTCTGATTTGTAAAATCCATCTTGATTGTGTGAACTCAAGGACCAAGATTACCGGACCTGCCCCAAATACGTGAAGCCAAGCAAGCTCATTCGGCTGGGAGGAGTGCCTGAAACTGCCACAAAGGATGATGTAAGTGGGATGTTTCTCATCCAAAAACTTCTGCCGAGGGTTTCTAAGGCACCACTTTTAAGTCTGGTTAATGTAGATCAGATGGTTCTGTCATTTTCCCCAGGGGAAAATCCAGATTTAGAAGTCATTGCAATGTTACCTTTTATCTGATTATTCTGGGTTTTTGGGGGGTCTAGAAGTGCTGAGTTTTTCTGCAGTCGCATGTGGCGTGTTGATAGCTAGAAGCCTTGACTCCAGACGCTTTAACATGCCTCACTTCATCACTGCTTTATATATACCAAATATTGTTACTACTATTTTGGGCTCAGAAGACATGTAGTGTCTAAGTGAACTTGTTTGTTCTTAGTTACTTGAAATTGCTTAAAGGAGATCTTACAAAGATGGAAAAGATGTTACTGCTGGTTTTAGTAAAAAATAATAAAATGATCTAGGCTAGAAGATGAAAGAAGCTCCCCTTCCTAGATCTTCCACTTCGAATTAGGACTTCAGGGATTTTTTTTGTTATTGTTTGGTGACAGTTCCAGGCGTGAAAACCCCTACATGCAGCAGTTTTTGCTAGGGTTAACTGTGTTGATCAGCTTCTGAGGCTTGATACTGGAGAACTCATGGCAGAAACTTTGTCCTTCAAAGGGTGATAAGACTCGGAGCAGTCACCCGTGTACTTTGGTCTTCTTAAAGGCAGTAGGACATCTCTGACCTTAAGTAAGGATCAGAGGTGAACTGTCTGGCTGAGACCAGTGTAATAAACCTTTGCACAGTTGAATTGTGGTGTAAATGGAGCTCACTTCAAACAAAACCCCAAAATACTTCTCCAAACTCAGTAACAGTTCTCGGGTACTACCAGAACTTAATCAGGAAAGTGTGTCAGTTTGTAGCAGAGTCAACCTAGAAATAAAAGAAGTCTTGGAGAGAGAGAAATGTACATTAGCACGGAGCTTGCTATTGGAGGTTTGATTTTGGAGATGAAGTGGATCTCATTTTTCCTGTAGATTCTCAACGCTTTCCGAGGGCCTGATGGGACACCTGTGAAGGACCTGCGACTGAAAGATTACAGCTCAGGTGAGAATGCTTTCCCAGTGCTTCTAGTTTTGAGTTACAAAATAGTATTTTTTTACACTGATACTCACTTAGGCAGTTTGGTTAAAGTCTTTGGTGCCCTAATTGAAGGTATTTTTGAAGGAAAATGCCCTGAGTTTTGTGGTCTGTCCTCTTGTCCTCAAAACGGATGGCTTTACTCACTGCTGCTTCAGAGGTAAAGCATGTGTCCTCTAGAAAGGGGTAGGAGCAGCAGGAAGAACACTAAGGCTGTTCTAGTAGCCATCAAGAGTAAAGCCATGGGGCAGCAGCTTAATTCCTTTATATATATATATTTATTTTTTTTAATTATTACTGAATCCTTTGGGATTGTTCTAAATCTTGTTTCTGAGGTGGTCTTACTGTGGAACATGTCCTGCTCCAATAGTGTCCTCAGGAAATCTCTTCCATCCTAACATTTCTCCTTCAGTAACATGAAACTGGTGCCCTGCTTAGGTACGAAGACAGGTTAAAAAAACAGGACAAAGTAAGTTTTATAAGCAAATATCCAAATCCTGAGTCTGGATGCTCCTCATCACTCAAAGAATAAAGTTCTGCTGTACTTCTGATCAGTGTGTATAGGATTCTGAAGAAAGAAATATTTTGCAAGGCTGCTTTGTGAGAAAGTTGTACTGGAACAAAGATGTGCAATGGTAGGAAATGCAGGGTGAGTCCTGGGGATTGGTTCGGATAATACTAGTAGGAAATACCTGGAAACTAGTATTGTATTTTTTATTTTTTTAAACCTAGGAGAGCAGAAGCTTCTACCTTCATCAGTGCTTTTTCTTACTTCCAGTATGGTTTTTACATGAAGCAGCTGGAGTTCTTGGTGTCAATACATTATATAAAGGCTTCCAATGTGTTTAGTAACTGGGGAGAGAAACTGGGGCAATGGGGTATTTCTCAAGTGTATTTTTGTTTCTGGAAGCTGTCAAAGGAGATTTCACAACCTTCTCACGAACCTTTGAACTAAAGAACATCCCCGTGTCACGTAATCTGGTCTGGCCCAACAGGCAGAGCTTAAGGGGCACAGTCAGTCTTGCTGCTTTTCCTCTTTTCTAAGCACAGTTCAGCGTGGCTGTCGTCACCCCCACGGCACTGACTGCAACACAGTAATTGCAACACGCTCCTCTTTTGCCTGTGCTGATGTGATTTGTCAGTTGTTGTGGGTTTTTTTTTCTTCACTAATAAATCACCTTGAACTGGGAATTTCTTCGTAAGTCTCTTCCCATGTACGTTATTAGGACTTACCGCCCTCATCAGAAAACTGCTATGTCTTCCTTCCCATTCCCTGTGTTACACGAGGCTTGCAGTTTTCTGCTGTCTCTCCAAGAGCTGCGTTCTGATTCAGTCTGTGTCTTCAGCTGCAAAGTTGGGGGGTTTAAGAGTTTTTTTCTGGCAATTGTGGAGAGGCAAGGAACGAAGTTAAAACTAGCTCGTGTTTTATGAGCTGCGTAAAGCTGTCAGCATCAGTCATTTAAGTGGTGGAACATTGTTCTAGGTTACGCGGATGCTCCAAAATCTTTGTTTTGCGTTAAATCCTGAGGCTGCAAATGCAGCTGCTGATTTAAACAGCTCTCTGATCCTTCTTACACAAGATGGATGTGTCTAGGGCAGTAAAAGCTTCCCGAATTGTGAAAACTTCGTCTTGAAATTGGGTAACTAGAAGCAGTAGTAAAATTAATCCAGCTTTTTCCACATTAGGTCATCCTCGAGAAGTGCGTAGAATTGAATTCATGTTAACTTCTGAAAAGCTAAGCCTGTTTGAAACTAGAGGCCGGTCGTGGGCTAAACAATGCTTTTGTGGTGGGATGTGTATGTCAACATCCCTAAGAATGAAAAATAAACCTTCCGGATCACTGATGTCTCTGCGATACACCTGGGCCCACGGGCTGTATCGGCTCGATGGCTGGCTCAGAGGAGCACGTGCTAAGCCAGTCTGAGTGGGTTGTATATTTTTGAGTGCTGTCCAGAAATGTTAAAAATAACATTAATCATGAGTATGCATGTTGAGTGTGTTTCAGAGAAGAATGCCTGCAGCTGTGGGAGAACAATAACAGCCATAACAAATAACACGCAATTAACTCGAAATAAGCGAGGTTTGGATCGGTTTCACAAAAAGATAACGCTTATCATAAAGCTTATCTCAGCAGCTTCAATGTGATGATTCCACTGTATGATCTTTCACAAGACTCTGTTTTGGGGGAAAATATATGGTTGATTTTTCTTGGAAAAGCAGCTCAACTTCTTTATAAAGCCCTTTTTTTTGCATACTGTGTATGTGCGAAGGGAAGTCTATTTTCACTGAAGGCTGTGCTGAGAATGGAACACTGTTCTTATTATACCTGGTGTGATTTTGGTATGCATTCAAGCTGTTGATTCTTTAGATTATTTTGTCTCTGAAGCCCACAGACTGAAATGGTGGCTAGATTTTAAACGAGGCAGTGAAAGTAGAGACCTTAAGAAGCGGCATAGTAATTCTATTTAAATCAAAGAGGCAGATATTTACAATGATAAGATGTCAAAGTTGGACTTCATAGTATTACCCTAAAAAACATTTACTTGTAATTTCCATCAGTTAGATTTAGTTGATGCCTCTATGTTCAGACTGGAAGTGCCAAATCCATTTGTGGGGGTAAGAGGGCTTCTTCCAACGTGGTGTGTAAGCCTTGGCAGAAATAACTGTGTTAGATTGTTGGCTTATCTTCCAGCTTGCTTTCTCAAGTGTGTTTGGTCATGTCTGTCCAATTAATCATTGCAAAGAACAAACCCTGGGGTGACAGTGGAATCTTCTCAAAGACCATCAGCTGCTTTGGTGTGCAGTATCCCCTGGTGCCTCTCTGGCTGCCTCGTGCAGATGTCCCCCTGATTTGGGAGATGCTCACGGTGATGAATTGTCAGCAGCTCTCCGGGAAAGGCTTGTCTGTCAGTAACAGCTCAATAGCAACCCTGTCCCATCTGAAGGTGCTTATCTCTGCTCGCTGGGGTCAGAGCTTTCATGTGGCTTTACACCGTGGTCCCCGCTCTGTGGGGCTGTTTGTGCAGCACGTGACAGTACCAGGCTGCTTGTAGCCCTGGGTCTGTCCTTCTCCTGTTACTGTCTGTGCACTTGCATCAGTGCTGACTGCCAGGAACTTGAAACCAATATCTTTTGACCTTCAAGGAGTCTTAACGTGAACACACCTTGCCCTGGTTTTGATTTTGATCATAGTTTAGACTTATCTCCTGCCTGGTTCCCATCAGGTTTTATTTCCACTCCTCTGCCTAATGTCAAACATAAGCAAAGCCTGAGGTGTTATCTTGAGGGTCTGATGTGCCCAGAACTCTGGCCGAGCACACACATATGTGCCCTGGAGAAGGAAGCATGTGGAGCCATCTTTGTCTTAAAGGGCTGCTTTAGGAGTTGTTCACTCCTAAAGGATGCTGCAGTGGTATCTAAGTAATAAGTGAAAACACAAAGTGTACTCTCAGCCTTCTGTTCAAATTGTTCTCCTGCACACAGTCTGCAGTGGGACAAGCTTGGAACATGTGTTTTCCAAGCATGATTTGTGTTAGGGGTGGTACCAGCAGTTGTGAAAGCTGTTCAGGGAAAGCAAGCATGAGAAATTGCTGGCAGCCCATGAGACTTTTCTATCTCACTCCACAAGCCCATCTGGGGAACCTGAGGAGTTTTTGCTGGGCTGGGAGAGCCTGGTGGGGAATGGACACGCTCACCACAGCAGAGAGGAGCTCTGGAGGGACCTGGAGGGACCAGGTGAGCTGGATTGCAGTCAGCAGGAGCAGTGAGGTCTATCCCAGCCCCTTTATACCCTCTAAATTAGTGCAGCACTCCAGAAATTTTGTTAACCCTCTTCTGACCCTTCCAAATACTCGCTTTTGAACCCTGGGTGGGGATGTGGGAAACCCATTCTGTACCCCTGAGGAGAAAAGCACACATGGAACTGGGATGCCTGGAGCAGGGAGGAGCTCCATGAACAGCAGTAATGCTTTTGGCCAGAGTGATGTCCACGTGGATACAGGTGGCTGATGCTAAAGGACAGCCTTCCTCCCATGGTGGAGGAACACACAGGACATGTAGTGTCACCTGAAAACATGACTAACTTAGAGCTGCTTTATGGGAGCTGCCTGCTCTGTTTTGAAAAGCTTTTGTTTTGGCAAGTACTGTTGGCACTAAGTGTACTTTATTACTTGCTCAGCCACCTTTTTGCCCTGGCATTTATGTTTTGTTTCATTGCTCCAGACCTGGCCCTAATGTGGCTCTTGGAACTGCCCCCCTTATCCCTCCCTGTGTTAGACTTAAATTGCCTTGGCCAATTCGTAGGAGAAACTGTATTATCTTGCTTGTTCTTACTAAGCTCTGCCGCATTGGTGCCCTGTTAAATATTAATAAGCCCCTCAGATGAATCTGTAAGACATGCTTTTTTTTTTTTCCCCACCTGGTAGTGCAGCCTATCTTGTATATCAGAACAGTGAATCACTGGTTTCAGGAATATATCAGGAAGCCTCTGCAATTTAAAATTTTTTTTTTTAGTGTTATGTTTTGCTAACACTCATGATCTAAGGGTCCAAAAGTTTCCAGTTCGTGATGGAAAAATTGGTACAGATTTTTGCATGGTGCATCTCTCCACGGTCGGGATAAGTTTTCCGTTTTCCATGGGCATCATGCTGCAGCTTCCAGCTATATGTAGGGCTGGAGAGGTGAGCTGCTGCTCTGTGTGGGGAGGTGTGCAGCAGAACTGTGCTGGACTGAGTCCTTTTGTTCCCTTTCTGGAGTGATGCAGTGCCCTTGGGGAAATCCCCTCTGAAGGGTGGATTTGTGGCCAGCAAGTGGCTTCCTTATGAAGATAACCTGGCACCAACCCTCCGGAGTTAGATTAGGAATAGGTCCCACAAGGACTTAGATTCTTCGGTTTGGTACAAAGACCATGCTGTGGGATGTCTGTAGCACACAGAGGGGCATCTTGCCTGTTGGGCTAATTATTCAGAGGACACCTTGGCTCACCATCAAGGCCGGTGCTAAGGCACCACAGGACGAATAATCTGTTGCGTTTCGTGCTTTGCACAGCGAAGGTTGCGTGGCCCACTCTGCTGTGTCAGCCACGACTCGGGCACTTGCTGAGAGCTGAAGTGATCATCCACAAGCTCACAAGATGCTGTAGCACACGTGGAGTTTCTTGTTGGGGACAGATCCCCTGCTTATCAGCAGAGTTCTGCAGTCTGCAGGGGCTCACCTGTCAGGAGCTGCAGAAATGTCTTCAGTGCTGATCTGCGTGAAGCAATTGGTTCTAGTTTGTTGCCAGAATAGCCCTGCCAAGGACTAAAAAAGCACTTAGCTGGAAGTAGTCCATGGTCATCAATACCAGTCCTTGCCAGTTTTCCCAGCTGTGTGGGCAGTAGGCTTTTGGCTTGTCTTGCTTGGTTTCAGGGCAGCGGTGCATTGTTTCTTGGAAGCAAAAGGCATTCTTGCTCATCTTTCCTTATCTGTGATGTGGTGGCTTAGGAAATAGGAAGTACAAATCTGTTCTAAGTCAGTGTTTGTGATAGTGATCAGCCTTGGTTCAGGGTTATAAGGCCTGTCCAACAGAAAGGACAACAAATATATTCATCCATAAAACGTGCTCACAGCCCTTTTGACATGCAGAATCCTCCCCGTAGCCATTTTTACAAAGGTGCTCATTCCTTTTGCATGTCTAGAGCAAAACTTCAAGGCTTTGCACCGTGTGCTGACACTGCATTCGTTGCTCCGAGTCCTTTGTGCTGAATGACAGATCATGTATCCTGGAGACCAGATTCACATTAACAGCTCTTTAAAAGCAAGCTCCTGTCTGCAACACTTTCCCAGATATGCAGCTTCCAGTCTCCTCATGGAGTTTAGTGAAAGCCCCAACCTTCCTCAGATTCGAGGTTTCTGTACAAACATAATGTAATACTTCATCTGTAATAAAACTACGGTTTGTACAATCTTGGCATTGTGTGTTTTTCTCTCCTCTCTGCTGGTGTATGAACTACCCTCCTTGGGCAAAGAAGGGTTGACAGTCATTTGGAGTTCTGACTGTAGTAGTTCTTGTAGTTTATGGAGCTGCCTTTGAGGGCATCTTAGGCAGGTCCTCTCTGTGTCTTGGTCTCCAGGAGGGAGGGAGGAGGATGGACTGTAGTGCTCTACCTTTCAGAATACACTTCTGTTTCATATCCTGTGGTTTCAGTGCTGTTCTCTGTCGTGAATGAGTGTGTAAGAGTGTACTTCTTTACACAGAGGGACAGTAGGAAGTGACAGGCCTTTTCCCAGCAGCAGGTGTGGCTTGTAAATGCTCAGCCTTTGAAAGGAATTGGGGATACGGCTTGTTGCAGATTGTCCTGTTTATTCTGGTACAGCTCTTCAGCTTTAGTAGCTCTGAAGACCAATTTATCTGTGCAGTGAAGAGATCTGACAAATTTATGGGTGCTCAGAATCCACCAGCTGGTATTGAGAGAGCTCATGAGTTTGGCTTCTGTGTTAGTGTAGATGGATTGCCGCCGTTCCCTGCCGTGCTGTGGGGCTGCCCTCCAAGTTTTCAGACTGTGTGGACAGATTTGTTTCCTCTGCCTGCCACAGAAGGCACTACGATGCTCTAAGGGCAGTGCCCACTGTATAAGCACAGATACAGCCACTCCTGGGCATGTCCAGGAGCTCCTGTTTTCCTGGAAGCACTGAGTGCATGATGCCTGCTAATAATAGTCCAGCGTCATAGCACAGAAATACAGAGAAATACTGTGTTTTCCATTATTTGCTTGTGATGAGGTATTTACTCTTTAGTACAGATGACCTACATCTGCATCTTGCCTCGGAGGAAACAGGGAAAACTTGTGCAGTGGGTCGGGGCACGCGGCCAAAGTCTGCCACAGATGAGGTAGATCTTCCTTTCAACTGCAGAATGGCAGATTCTCTGAGAACAGTGTACACAATCCTGTCGCCACTGCCTGAGCTTTGCAAAGTGTGTGAGACTGCGGATTCCTTTAGAAGGTGTAGAAGTCCTTCATAGGCACTCCATACTTTCTGCTGCAGTTGCCCTTGGAGCAATAGAACTTTCTTCTCTGCAGAGGCTTTTCTCAGCTGCGCTCTGCTCTGCCGTGCTGTCTCTGGAGAGAGCAGGCAGCAAGGATTTCCTACTTCTGCAGCGGTCCACGGCTCTGCTTTCATGTGCCACCTCTCAGAGTCCTAGAAGCCCACAAAATGGCAAATTCTTCTCTTCTGTGGTAGTTCTGTCTCATCCTACGGGGAAAAAGCGCAAGTGAAATGTTGTTGGGATGGCAGAGAAGCTCTCTGTCCATGGAAACTGCGTCGTTGCCATCTCCTCTGAGGCTGCTTGGCCCCACCCGGCAGGTGCCGGGACCTCCGCCAGGTTTGCAGCTGTCCCAGCTGCCCGGTGCCCAGGTTAGTGTAGTGTCTTTTGGTGACCTGTTACATGGAGGTACTTTGATGCGAGACCATCTTCTCCCCGACCCGGAGGAGAGAGAATGTTTTCGCGTAGCACCGCAGCAGGCGGGGGTTTGTCGCGGTTGTTTTCGAGAGGGCAGGTGATGGTTCACCAGGGACTGGAGGTGACCTAATGCCTGAAGCTTGTCGGGGTGTGCAGTGACACGACTGACTGCGTGCTCACTCCTAGAATCCAGAAGCTGGACCGCCTCTCGGATTGGATGCCTCTGTCATGTTGCCATCCTGCCTTCTTTCCAAAACTATCTTTGCTTTGGCACAGACAAGGCTGCTGTCACTACATGATCTTTTCGTTTGGCCTCCTAAAACTCCAGAGATATTTTTTTTTTTTATGTCTTCACACTGCTTACAGCCCCTATGAGAACAACATTATGGTTTTCCTTTATTTAGATCTTTGATATAACAAACTATCATGAAGTAACACGTTACTATGTGTCAGTTGTTCAGTAGAAACTGTGTGTGTATAGAAACAAGTCTTATTTTAAATCCCAAGTCTTTGATCTTTATCTCTGAAGCCAAAGAACAGTAATTTTAAGGCAAGCTTTCCAGATTTTATCCAAACCATTTCATGCTAACAGGGACCCTCCATTCGCTGTCAAAATTCACTTTGCTAAAACACATCTGTTTCAGAAGCAGAATATTCCTTATTCCAGTACTTGCAAAGCAGCTTTCTGGAGCTCTAAATGTGTCTTTACTCCTAAGTATTGGGCATTTGTGCCCATTTTCAGTGCAGAAAACAACTGAGCATACTTTGGGAGCATCCGTGAAGGATTGTGTATACATAGAAGCACTTAAGGGAAAGCAAAAGTCCTCTGGATCTTATGTGCTCAGTCTCCTTGTGTTCTGATTTCGCCTGTCATACGCAGCCTGTGGTACTGTAGACTTGTGCAGCTGAGAGGAAGTAGCTAAATAAGGTACAAGAGTTCTTTCACACAGTTGACCTAAAACATGGGGGGAGATGAGGACATGCATGTTTTAGGGCTATGCTAGGGCCAAAAGCAGTGTGAGTTCAAATGTTGGAGGGCTGTTCCTGTTGGAGAGGTCATTTAGACAGCATAGCTGTGCTGCAGTGTGCTCAGAGGTTGGGGGGAGGAAACACTGATCTTTCCTTTTTGTCAGAGTCTGTGTTGATCACATATACTTCTGCAAATCATTGCTCTGTTCTACTTTCTTGGGGATCCTGAAACTGTGGTGCTGTGCTAACCAGTAAGTGAAGATACCAAGATTGATATCTTCATGTGAAACCTTACGTGTGCAGTTAGGCCACCTAGAGTCAAAACCACCACACTGTAATCTTCAGCAGTGGTTTTTCTTTGCTGGTTTGATTACTTTGGTTCTCCAGGTCATAGCAGTAAAACACCAGTGGGTGTCTGAGAGCTCTCACTCACAGGGGAGCACAGCTTACGTTGGAATGCCTACTGAACCAGTTCCAGCCATTAGATGCCTGACCCTATCCCTCTTGTTAAAATCCCCTGCCCTGTCTCTGGTAACAGCAGCTGAATTGCTGTGTTCTGACAGACAAAGTGTGTGCGAAGGTTTTGGAAATAAAAATATCCAAGCTTAGCAGCTGCTACACAGAGCTTGAACAACCCTATGGAGGAGGCAGGGAAGAGGCACAACAGTTGGTGGCAGGAGCCTCTGTAGTTGCTCCCGCTTTAGAACCAGGCTCAAGCCACTTGCTTTTGTTTCCAATGTTGTTCTACAATTAATGTGATTGTGGAAAAATCAGCAGATACCGGGTTTTGAAGGTGCAGGGCTGTTGTTTCACAGGCCTCCATTTCAGTCATGGTCTGAAATGGAAGGATGCTCTGGTGAAGCTGGGGCAGGGGGCAGATCGGGAGTGCTGTGCCGCCCAAGGCTGATGTTACTCCGTAGTTCTCACATCCTGAGTGTGCTTGTCAGATCCATGCAAAGCTGTGGATCTGGGGGCGGCGGGAAGTGTCAAGCCCCCGCACATCTTCGGCAGCGGTTTGGAGCGGAGCAGTGGCTCCAGGCTGCTCTCTGCTTGCATCACTACTTCGGTGCTGTCTGTGCAGGGACAGCTCGTAGTGAATTCCAGAACGCTGCGTCCCTCTGCAACCCGACCACAAGAGCCCAGCGTCTGGCCTGAAGCTGCTTTTTGGCAGGATATGGGGCCACAGTTATTGTTTTTGTACGTGTTACTGCCGCTGTGTTTATGAGCTGGGTGGGGGAGAGCAGAGGTGGGAGAGTGCAGAAGGAGAAATGTGCTGGGCTTCCCCTTAACTGCCTCCATGTAATGCTTGGAATGATCCTCTGGCATATATTCCTCCAAGCGTCTGAGCTTTTGTATATATGTATAACATTCAGCATTGCACTCACAGTTGTGTCATGCTGGATTAAATCCATATCTAAACCACTCATTCCCTTCATGAGGACTGGAATGGAAACGTCCTCTTGTTGCAGAGCAAATAGAGTGAAAACTTCTTGAATCTTGTTTTCTGTCAGGAGATCCCTGGCTTCGCATACACATGGAAGTAAGATAGTGCCCTGATCCTTGCTGATTGCAGCAGCTTTCAGAAACCTTCTCTGAAGGGGAATCAGGAGCCTTCTGGGCTGACAAACATAATTCATGCAGCTCTTGGCTAAACAGAATGGAAAGAAGCAACTTAAGAGTTCTGGGTTTGAGTAAGACTTTAAAATGTACCATGTGAGGCCGCACGCTGTGTGTGAAGTAGCAGAGGTGTCTGCCCGGAATGCAGAACAGTCTCCCACCAAGGGGCAGCACTGCTCCTGGAGAGCAGCTGCCTTCTGCAGAGAGGAGAACTCTTTTCATTTGCAAAATGTGATCCGGTGTGGCTGTGCTGCAGGGCAGAGTGGATGCTATGGGAACAGCTGGATCAATTTGGTTCAGTCGATCCTGCCAGCTGAAACCATACCTCTAGTTCCAGGTGCCCACTTCATGTAAGAGTATCAAGTGGCTTTAGCTGCCTTCCACCACAGATGCTGTGCTGCTGGACTCCATCTTTCACTGAGCTGAAAAGCACCCAGATTGATAAATTTCCCTCTAGTGTAATTATATTGACTAAAATAATATGGGAAAGGGGAATAAATTCCTTTGTGATGTGGAAGATGTGCTAGATTCAAATTGGAGTCTCATTATTAAAGGCAAAGGTGCAAAGTCAGAATTGTGCTGTTAGAACTGCATGCAGAGAGCTCCCAGAATAAAAAAGAATTAAAAATCAGTAAAGTTTGATGATTAAATATTTTTGTGTGGCCTTGTTTCTGAGGTGGTAAAGTACAAAGATGTAAAGAAGCAGGGAAGGAAAAACTAGAGAGTGCAGCAAATGTTCTTTGGCATAGACTTGGGAGAGATGGGGGCGGTTTTCCAGCAGGCTGGAATGCCTTGTCTGAAAGAAACATGCGTGGAGTTACCTTCCCATGGAAGGTGAGGGGCTGAAGCAGTAGGAGCCAGATGGAAATCTGGTTTGAAGATACCAGGGTTAAAATGTGCATCTTAAGGAGAGGAGACAAGCTCTCCACCAGGACGTTTACGTGCCTGAAAAGATACAAATCAAACACAGATCGGCTTTCCTCTCACTCCAAATCCACCAAAAGAGCAGCAGGAGGAGAGAGCCAAGCCTTTCCTCTCACTGTGTGTCTGTGTAGGAGCATCTTGGCCCGTGGTCACCTGGAAAGCACTCTTTTGGAGTGAGGTGGCCTTGGCCACACCTTGAGGTTGTGACTTTCGGTTGTTCCTCAGCGCTCCAGTTCTTGGAGATAGCTTCGACATCGAGGATGGATCTTGAGTTGGTCTTAGGTTCTGTAGTGTCCACCCTGCACTTTGCTTTGGGACGTAATATTTCAGTGCAGGTAACTGGAGTGCACAGTTAAATCAGTGCATCCTTCTGCAGCGACTGAGATGACAGCTTTCCAAGCAGTGAGAAGAGGAAAGGAAAGAAACTAGAGTAGTTTCTTGAATCTAAACTTAAAGCTCTCACACCCTCTTGTTACATGTGCAGTAACATCCATACCAAAATGAGAAAGTTGGAGTTCTCATTCCTGCTCTGCTGTACTCTGTACTTTTTCATAATGCAAGGGATTGGACTTCAAAAAGTAAGCAGGTGTTGAAGGAAAAATAGCAAAGGCAAAGGAATGGTGTTAGTTCTTTCTGAAATATTGCCCAATTAAAATGCTGGCTATTCGTGTAAAATACATTTGCAGCAAGGTACTTGGAAATGATTTATCAACACTTAACTTTGGAGAGCACTGCCTCCGAGGTAGCACAAAATGTGAACCTGGCAATGGAAAGTCACTATGCCTTAAAAAAAACAACAAAGCAATTATTTCTTGCCCTAAGGAAGGGTGTGCCTGTCACTGGGTTGTGTAAGGGGAAGTGGGAACACTGTACTATTAACATTCATGATAAACTGCACAGTTAATCATCATCCAGCCAGTCCCTGGTTTCTTTCTTTTTCATTCTGGAGTAGAGGGGTGGTGGTTAGAGGGTTTGTCATTGGAGGGAAAGGGAAATTGAATATTTAATGTGGCTTTCTTTGTGACAAGGCACTAACATGACTCCCGTCTGTATTTAAATGCTGTCCCCAGGTTACGACTATGGCTATGTCTGCGTGGAGTTTTCACTCTTGGAAGAGGCCATCGGATGCATGGAAGCCAACCAGGTTGCTTTACAATTCGGTCAATGCTGCTAGAAGATTTTTAATTACTTTTTTTTGGTGGGGTGGTGGAAAGCCTATGAGGTTTTTGTGAAGGAAGATCTGTTCTTGTATAATACACAACGCCGCGGTTTAAATGCTGTTACCAGAATCTTTTACAAGGCTTAGAAATGCCAGTGGGAAGGAGCTGCTGGACACCAAATGGTCTGCCCTCCTCCCTGGTGTGTGTCAGCACACTGGCTGGAGTCAGAAGCTGGTGGCTGACAGACTCCTGATGCAGGTTTTGACCCTGATGGTTCTGTACTCACACTGCAATCCGGTTGGGAAGAGCTCTGCTAGCACTGGATTCTTCCCCCGTCTGTGTGCACACACACATGCACATGTGACTGTAGGTGAGGCCTCTGGATGCAGCTCTGAGTCAACTGTGACTTGCAGGCTCCACTTTTCCATGTGCCTTGTGTGTGGGAGAGATGCTTATTGTGCATCTCCCCCATATCTATCCCATCCTTTGGCAAACTGGAGCTGCAGACACGAGGACTACCCTCCTTGCAGTTGAGCCTGGTAAACCTGAAAGTTCCCTTAGAAGGACAGAATGGCTGAAATCCCCAGGGAGTAAGTACCCATGGGGAGCTTTTATTCTAACATGGTATTTGAGGCTAGAGCTGTTGTCCACCATACAAGAGCAAGATGCATAAAATTTGTTAGATAAAACAGGTTCCCATCCTACACCACCCTTCCTGTGCCTTGGAACTGTAGGTGGTGGATCACTCAACAAAACCAACTAAACGATTGAGATCCCCCTTCCTTCACTACGTCCCTTAAGTTTCCTCTCTGCTGCCTTCTTCCTCCTAATTTGCCTGACTAAGAATCCGTATCAATTATCTTAAGCCTTTTTACCTGAATCCTGGGTCTCACTGTCATGGGAGGAGAGTTATGAGTCAGATTCAGAGCTGTGCATCTGCAAAAATGTACTTACAGTTAATGAGTCTTCACAGCTGGGGTTTCAAAGGTCCCACTAAGCACTCGCATTTGCCTCTATTTTGAGTTACAGAGGTATTGCAACTTACAAAAATGTTTTACAGAAATAATTCTGTTGCTGGGAAAGAGCCTGGCACATTCCCACTGGGGTGGTGGTGAGGAGCATAGAGAGGGAAGGCTCCGGAATTAATTATTACTTTTACCATCAGTGACAACTTCTATTTCCCCCTCAGTGTTGCTACAATTCCCAATTTATTTTGTTGTCACTGGGGAATCTGTAATTACAGATGACATTCCTTTTAACCAAATGCCTCTCCAAATATTCTGCTGACATGAAATAACATCTCCCTGCGCAAGAGCAATCCCCAAGTACCTGGGAATTTGGGAATACCTGTTCTTCCTATTGTTGGTGCCTGCTCTGCCCCTTCTCCTATTTGGAGTACGTAGATTTGGGCTGGTTTGGTCCATTGCTACAGCAAAGAGCCTTCAGGCACCAATCCTTAAACTGAACTGAGTTGTGGTGGTGCCCAGTAACTCACTGCACACACGTGCACGGGAAGAAGCTGTGGCTGCTTTCAGTGACCTCCCCAGCAGCAGTTGCAGCAGGCAGGCTGGGGGATGTTTTCCGGTGGTTCCCTTCCAACGTTCAGGCAGGCGCTGGCAGAACCCTGCCATTGGCAGGGGTAGTGGTCCCAGCCATGCTCTCCACCAGTTAAAAACTGGCAGGGTGTGAAGTCTTCCAGTTTTCTTCCTGCTATACATGCCTGTGTGTGCGTGCAGAGGAGACGTGGAAGATGGAGTGTTTGGAGATGATCATCTCCAAAGTCTGCATGTGCCAGTCTTCATGATGTTTCAGTAGACCTACAGTAGTTAGTAATTAGTGAAGTTAGAAACGTGGGGTTTGGGGTGACCCAAGCTATTTTCATTTGGTCAGGAGAGCTGTAACCTCTGGATTGCCCCACATAGGTTAAATTCTCTAATTTGCTTGTGATTGAACATGAAAAAGAGCCCTTCTAATTGTTTAAATAAAAAAACTAGCAAGATTTGTATCTGACATACTGCAAGGGAAGATAGGTGTCTTTTAAGTTCTCAGTAAAAGCCAAACAGAGATATCCAGAAAGGGAGTTATGAATTCAGTTTTCCTTAGAGAATAGATATCCCATTTTAATGACTTCCAGGGTAGAGTTCTAAGATGGTCTTCTTACACTGAGAATCAGTCTGCATTTCTGCAAGCTGCAAAACCTGTGTTAGCTAAGACACAGATTCTTTGATAGTTCAGTTATTTTCAGAAGGTTATCAGCTACCCCTGTCAAACTCAGTCACTTGGGAAAACATAAATAGCAAATGACATCCTGGTCCCTCTCTAGTCAACCTGCCTCTTTCTCAGGCATCTGCAGACTGGGAATAAATAGCTTGTGCAAAACCAGCATTTTTGGATGCTGTTTGATGCCTGTTGAACTGCCCCTGCCTGAAGAACAATTTGCCGTGTCCCTATGTTGTCTAATCCCCATACCATGAAATCCTTTTGTTTTACTTGGCACCCACTTAAGATCGTTCCCAAATTTATGAACTACAGGTTTACCAGATCCAACTCCCTCCATTCAGTAATGTGACATGTTCATGTGTGTGTGACCACTGAGATGTGAGGGGGCTTTTTTACATGCACTGTGATAAGGAAACATCCATCTTCTGTGTTGCCCTAATTTTCGAGGAGAGTTTCATTCCACTTGTATTAATTGCCGCAGCTACAGTCATGACAACATCCCCCTTATTAATTGCTTTGCTTTGTTGATTGTTGCACTGGCAATTTATTCCAGCTCTAGGGTCTCCTCTAACGTGTGTGAAAGGTGCTGAGTCGCTGTTATTCTCAGTGTGGAGGTGCTGGGCACCAAGTGCTGGCTCTCCTGGCTTTGAGGGGCTCTTTGCCCCAGCAGGGCAGATGGGCCGTTGAGTTGTTGTGCAGAACCCGGGTGCAGCCCTTGTTGCAGCCTCGTGGTTGGTGCTGCTCATGGTGGCCTTTTGCTACGTGCTGGCTGTCATTTGAGTTGTGTGAGACTTCTGTCTATGAGGAGCTGCTTTTCTGTTGGGGAGAGACAGGTATTTTGAATGGAAGATGGGGTTTCTGTCTGCCGAGTCACATGGTTTCTCCTAAATAATCCTTCCCTCCTTTATTTTCATTTGTGGAAGGCTGGTGGTGTGGTATTTGTCTGACTGTGTTTTCTTTGGCACCCTTTTGACACCCCGGTGTAGTAGGTGTAGTGCTCCTGTCTGGGGGCATCAGGTTGGCTTCTTGGAAGCGACTTCGGGAATACATCCCATGGCTCTTCTTCTCCATATGTGCTGGGATCTCTTTGCACTCCTTCATCTGTAGAAGAGACAGACACAACAAGGTTGTTACTGGGTGTGAGAAAATCAGGTGGGACGTGAAGTACCCTTCGTGTTACTGTCGTGTGTCATGAAGGCAGCCGGAGGAGGAGAAATGGAGGGAGCCTGTCTCTGCTGCCTGGATAGTTTACTGTTTTCACTGAGATGGAGGTTATTGTTACACGTACGGAAGCGGGAAGATTTTTTTTTTAACCTTAGGAGCAAATGGTTTGTCTCACTGACTCTGTAATATTGTCTCCAAATCCTCTCAGGCCTCAAATTTAGCAACACTGGCCGCGAGAATATTTCCTGGCTTTTGTTGCTAGTAACTAACAACCTTGTAATCCTTTCCTCCTGTTTCTTGAGGAAGAGGGCAAGAGAAGAGCTATAGCATGAACTTTTAATAATATATGCATCATAAATTACTTTGGAGGTCTCCAGGCGTGTGTTAGAGTGGTCATTCCACTTCCTGCGCTGGGGTGGAATGTGTCAGAGCAGTTCCCCTGCAGCACTGTCGTGGTTCAGCTTGCCAAGCACAGTCATACCTCCATTCCCTGCTTTTTTCTTACTGGGAAGGGTAAGAGGGATTCTTACTGGATTTTGTGGGTGCTCACTTGAGCTCGTCTCCCCCCTGAGCAACTGGAAGCATGAACTGAGTGTTTCTCCTGCTCTGAGCCCTTGTATCCATTCACTGCAGTGCCTTTCTGCATTCCGTGTGAACAGAGCTTCTGGTGCAGATCAGACTTCACAGGCTTTTTGCTGTAGCTGTTGGTGTTAAAATCCACAAGATGCTGTGACAAGCAGGCAAAGCTTAGGACTTTCTGTCCTGAAAACATTTGCAGTAAGAAGTCACAACTCTGTGTGGCTTCCCAGTTAAATACAGGAGGAGCATGTGGTTATCCTGAGAATGGAACTTCTCCTGTGACCTGTAGCCGAGGAGTATTTATTGAAGCCTGTGGTGCGAGAAGCGTGTTGCAATTTGTAAGAGAAAATGTGTGTCCAGACATCAAAAATAATTGTTTCCCTTTTGATGGGATGTGCCGAGTTGTGGAGTCTGGCATTTTTTCCTAGAATCTGCCAAATGCCCCCTGTAATGGAAGATGACACCCGCCTCAAATGTATTTTCACGGGCTGTCTGGTATCCATCATTTATCCGCTTGACAATGTCAATCCATCTCTTTAGCTTTAACCTGCAGTCGAGGGTGGTGATAGTGGCAGTTGAGGGTGTCCACAAATACACTGAAATCGGTTTGTGCGTTAGGCTAAGGGTGCTTGCTTTTGATCTGTCCTCCTCGGATCACCAGCTGACGTTATCTTCTGCTTTTCTCGTTGCATATTAGGTGTGTGGATTTTGTTCAGGTTGTAGCTTTGCACATTTTTTTCCCTGTTAAACATTTCCCCTGTTTGCACAGTTTTCCCCCTGCTTTTGACTGTGTGGTTTTCTAGAATTTCCTTTTGCAGCATGCTTATGTAGAGAGAAAAGGCTTGTATACCTACACCTACACAGCGTTTCTTCTATAAACATCCTAATGGTTTGGGAAACATGCACATTGTGGAGGAATTTTTATGAGCCACCTGACCTATGGGAAGTTCCCTCCATAGGCTAGTGGGTGAGTGGATTTCCAGGCAGCAGAGCTGATTTATTTGGCTTTTTTTGTGTCTGATTCAGTGTGTGACCTGGTCACGAGCTCAGCCTGGTCTTACATCACTGAAGCTTGACGTGTTGAGTCAATCATCTGTTCATTCTCTCTTGTGTCTCACTAATCACCCCATCAAACCGGCATTTAATTGGAGTTATAAGCCTCTGAGATCAGTATGGAAGTCTGCAGTGGGAAGCTTCTAATGCTGGGCAGACACCTGCCTCTGAATAAGCAGTTGGATCTGCCTGCATTGACCTGTGACAGGGGTGGGTGTGTGGGTGTACATGTGTGTATCCTGCAGGGATGTTGTGATGAAGCGATTTTTATCTGTGTGCTGCGGGGACCTTCTTTGTGCAGAGAAGGGTGGCTTTTGGTGTGAAACGTAACTGCCAGAAAGTTCTGGTACCGAAAATGTTTCTCTGGACCTTCTCTTCTGTCATCTCAACATCTTCTGTCATCTCAGCTGTTCAAGCTGTGTGAATCCTCTTAGTCCCTCTTCCGCTGGCACAGAAGGTTGTAAGAGATCTTCTGCCAGAGACTTCACACACTCTTCCTTCAGCCAGTGGTAGCTGCCCATCAATGAGTTTTTTCTAGCCCTACCCAGATAAAAAAACTACAACCTCCTTCTTGGCAGCTCTGTCCTGCCTTGCCTCAGGAAGCAAAGTATGCTACGCAAACTGTTTTAAAATAAGTTCACTTTTCACTGGGAGAGTTGTGAAGCTGCGTCTTCTTGCTCAACTTGTGTGATTCCCAACTTGCCACGTCCCTCTACCTCCCTGCTCATACTCCAAAATCCTGTCCTCCTTTTTCCTTCAGCCTCACCTTACCCGTGTGATGGGCATGTGTTTGCTGCTACTGAGCTGCTGGCTCTGCAGTGGGATTGTCCCACTGAACAGCTTCTGGGTGAGCTGCCTGGAGCACGCAGCAGATGCTTCAGCAGGACTTCCTTGGTCTCTCTAGTTGTTCCTGGGGACGTGTGGCCCAGCAGGGTTATCTCAGGACTCAAATATTGCTGTATATTACAGAATTATCTATTCTGTGTGCTGAGGTTGGCTTGGGCTGTTGTATAAATAGGTTGTTCCACATAAAGCATCCCTCCCTGCCCTTCTCTGAAATGAAACTGCTCTGGCCTCTGCACATTTCTCTTTTGGTGATGGGTTTGCTGGGATTTTTTGCCAGTTGACACTAACAAATCCATGTGATGATGTCACTCTGAAATACCCATTCTTTCCCTGTAGATTGTGAACTCCTTGTTAGTCAAGTTCTCTGTTGGAATGGATGTTCTGTTTACAATGCCAGAAGCTCGAGGGAATAATTGCGATTTCCTGACATTTGTTTGAATAACTTGATCTACGGGTGGTTGACAAGATAAGTGTCCAGTCCTCTCCGGTTGATTGATGGTATGATGTGATAAATCTGTACTTGCAGTGCACCACTCACTGCTTTTGGGCAGCCAAAGGTTGGATACTCACTCAACTGTTGGCCCTCAGTGAGGAACCACTGCTGGACAGCTGGAGCTTTGGTCATGCCCAGCATGGCTGTTGTAAAAATGGGGGGGACTCAAAAACTTCTGCTTGTGAATCCAAAGTGCTCTCTGCCCATTCCATAGGGCTAAAGTTGTGTTGTGGAGCACCCACTGGCAGAGCTTTCCTAAGAAATGGCTTTGTTTCGGTCACCGTCAGCACGCGAAGCGTCTTCCCGAGTGATGTGGCATCTGGCACGCTCATCCTTTGGATTCTTTTGTAGGTGAGATTTTGCCTTGAGCTAGGAAGGATTGGAAGCAGTCCTTGGATGCACGGGCAGGATACAAATGCCACCCTGTCATGTAGCTGTCAGGTCCTCTCCTCCTAACGTGTTAATGGAATAGTTGTGCAACAACGAGGAGGTCTTAGTCATAGATGCTACATAGAGGTGCAATTTCACCTTTAAACAGAGAGTGGTGGTTTACCGCTGGCTGTGTTTCCTCACTTGTTGGTTTTTCATTGTGCTTGCATTCATGATAAGTTGATTTTGCTGTGAAGATCTGTAGAGACTCTAAATATATCCTTGCGTAACCGTTCGGAAAGCGCGTATCGCTGTAGCCTCAAAGTGCTTCAAAGGAGTGTGGCAAATCAGCGGCAGGACGGATCGTGTGCTGCTGCAATTGATGGGTTGTGTACATGGTCAGGGGATTTTGGATTAGGATGTAAAATCCCTTGATCAAGCTCCTGTATGAAAGTAGTAGGACTCATGCCACTAATTTGCTTTGATGCTTTTGAAGTCATCCTCTGAGTAAGCTGGTGACTAACAGAACTGGAGCTGCACTCTCAGAAATTCCCTCTGTACTCTTAGAAGTGGATGGTGCTGATGATACGGCTGATGAACAGGCAGTAGTGAGAGGGGAAATGTCTGTGTGGGTTCAGTTTACATGAATCAAGGCACCTCAGTGAGTGCACCATAACTTTCATTTCCAGAGCAAGACCATTTTCTCTCACGGTTTTGCCGTAATGGTTTGCACAAGACCCGTCATCGTGAACGAGACAACACAAGTTGTTGGGCTGAGTCCAACGAGTCCTTCTTAGCCCAATTCTAGCAGCGTTGAGGGGAACACCAGATATGTTTTACAAGCATATGAGCCAGATTATAATGCTAGGACTCCATCTGGACTGTTTTGATAAGTGGGAGCACACCAAAATGTTGCAGCTTTCACTTGATGAGTCGTTGTTGTGAGCTTCAGTCTCAGAACTGTTCGTTCATGCTTTTGTGCTATCTTAGCAGCAATTGCTTTTCCGTTCCTTGGTGCGCTGTCGGTGTTGGATTGTGGAAACAGGAAGGTAAAAGATTGAGTCGAGGTGGAAAAAAATGACAAACTGCACACTCCCTGGGGTGAAGGAAGGCACTGTTTCCTTCTCTGCAAAGAGATGGTCTTCCTGCTTTTCTGCAGAAATTAAGTATGTTTTTTTATATAGCTATGATTATGATAGAGAGCTAGAATTCCATTCAGTCTGTTTTCTTCCCAGTTGAGCTTGTATCGGACCTTTTCAATGTAAATATTGCAAGTTTGGCTACCTGGAATTGAGGTGCATTCATAAAAAGTACCTTGAATTTTGCTATTTTCTGCTCGGGTTATGAGGCTCACACATGTAAAAGATTAAATTCAGATGTTTCAAGTTTGAAGATGCAAGATCAAAGCTCTGGCAGGCAGCAATTTTTATTTGTGAATTTCTGTTTCCATTCGACTGTAACTGGGCTGTTAATGTTCTTGTCTAGAAATGAAATTATTACAGTGGAAAAATGGGGGTGGCACGCCTATGTGGACTATTGTGTCATTATCCATCAATCACAGGCAACAAGGAAACAGGTATTTAACACAGGAGGACACAGAGTTATTACCCACCCTGTTCCCCTGCAAGCCACAGGGCACCTTCAAGACTCTTATTAAAGCTTTAATACCTATGGAGATCACAAGAAGCCCTGTATGCTACAGGATCAGAGATTGGGGGCTTTGCTGTCATTCTGCATCTGTGCAGGACAGGAAAACGTGAGGTGGAAGAACACCAAGAGCGCTGCCAGACAACAGCCCTCTGCATTTCTGAGGAAAGGCACGACCTTCCTTGATCCTCTCTTGTCAAGGGGGGGGGAGAATTTCTTTTTCCATCGTATCTGGGAACCTGATATCCCAACCCATGTGAATGGGTCAGCCACTGAAAGGTCCTCAGTACCACCGTTTGACCAGCTGAATCCTGGCTACGATTGCTCCCAGAAGAGGGTTGTGTGGGAAAATCCTGAAGCTGTTTTGTACAAGGGGACACAGGAGGGAGGTGGAAAGATCTTCCTGGTTTCTGCAGTGACAGAAGCTGTCTGATGTAAAGGAGAGTTCTGCCTTAAGGTTTGTTTTGCGGTGCTGTTGCACTGTGTGTATGTGTTCACAACTACCAGATGTTGCATCCAAGTGTCCTCCTTCATCTCCATTGCTTCAGGCCACCTATAAGTTCAGTTAGTTATGTCTTCCCCAGAATGAACAAACAGCTTCCAAAGGGTGGGTCTAAAATCAAGTCTGTTATGTAAGGAATTCACTTTTTACTGAGGGTCAAAGCTATAAAGCTGTAAACATGATATTTAAGTATTTAAAACACTGAAACTGTCTTTAGAACAAAAGGATGAGAGTAATTCTCCCCTCTTTTCACAGACAACAGGGGAAATCTTCGTTTTTTGTGATGTACAGTCCATGTCTAACCAGGAAATTAGCAATATCCAGATGGGCTTCATGAACCAGATTTGAGCCAGGATGGCATTTAAAACCCAAGCAAACATTTGATGTACTTTTCCATCAAGGATCTCTGGAGTAGAGTTAACAGAGAAAGTAATTTTAAGTTCTCAGAATCCCAAGATGTATTTTCGTACACCTAATACCAGGTTGAGAAGTCTCACTAAGAAGCTTTCTCACTGTGCAAAGCTGTACATTAATGATATGATGACTAAGGTATTTCACTGTTTATAGCCTTAGGTTTTTGAAAGCCTGATTGATTCTTCCCAACCTGTGATATCACTGGAGAAGAGAGCTGAGGTGGTTTGGGTTTTTTTTTTCCCCTGACAAGGTGTTCTTCTGTGCCTGGTCTGTGTGGGATTGGTGTGTGGTCTCTGCCACTAACTCATCTCTCTTTCTTCCTTCCATTGTATACTGGGCCCATCACTAAATTTAAGAAGTGAATTCCAAAATGTTTCACAGACATCTCTTAGTGACAGGCATAAATCCGTCTGATTGTAAGAGGAGCAGCTGAAAGCATCACCTCTCCGGTGCTCCAGAGCTCTCTGCCAAGAGGTGAGCAGCGCACAGGGAGCTTCAGGCAGTACCTGTGCCTGTCTGCCCTTGGTCTGCATGGGCCAGTCTCTCCTGAGTCACCAGCTATTAAATGCCCAGGTATTAAAGTCCCACAACTGGTTCAAGTGACCATACCTGAGCCACCCACTACTGTGGGGCTTATTGGAGTAGTTTGAAGAGGTGTCTGTGCACGTGGTTTCCCCCTCCCAATCCCTTAGGAATTCAGGCAAGCTGAGGCACTTCTGACACAGCAGGGAATCATGTTCTCCTTCCCCGGTGTCAGGGTTATCATAGGAGCTGCTCTCCTGCACACTCCCCTCTCTGGCTATTCTCTCCCGAAGAGCTGAGGTCAGCCACCAGAGCTTGGGAGTCTGGATATTTACAGAGGAGAGCTGCTTCTTCTGCCTGTTGCATCCTGACAAGGCACCAAATTCCTTTCTTCAGCAGTTCTGGCAACTGGCTAGGAAGGAGGGATCTGGATGTACCTCTGGGTGTGCAGTGAGGTTGTGTGGATGAACCTCTTTAACCTCAGTGCCTGTAAAGGAGGAGCTGCTGGGCCCTGTGGGGAGCTGTGACACCCACTAGTGTTATGTTGCACCCAGCTGGGCTGGCAGCAGAAACTCATTTCCTTACAAAAGGCCCAGATAACTGTTCTCATGCTGTGCCAGGTTTCTTGGACAAATACTGACCCAATAGGTTAAGGCAGCTGCTTTCCAAATCAGCTCCTAAGAAGAGCTCTCTCAGGAGGCAGCGCCTGCTCAGATGTAGAAATTGGTGCAGGTGCCACTCTGAAGGAGTTCCAGCTGCCCTGTGGTTCTGTCCAGGTGTGAGTTTTAAGGATCTGGATTTAGCTTTTGGACAGGCCGCCTCAAGGTCAGGATGATGTGCTGGGAATCATCATTGGGACGGCACAGGTAAGTGTTGCTCTGCTGGTGCATTTCTCTGGCAAATGGCAAGGCTCGCTCTTTTACCCTGTGGGAATCAGTATCAGGCACCCACTTCTGCCATTTACTGGGAATACAGGGATGTTGAGAAATTATGTCTCCAAGGACAAAACCCTCTTTTATTCAGAGCTGCTCCTTCTCCTCGGGGTTTTTGGGTCTTTCTTATCTCTGAGTGCCTAAGAAGTGAGTTTGGAGGCTTGTCTGGGCGAGCCTCTGGCCTGCTCTCTGCTCCATTTACAGTTGGTGTGTTCTTAGCAAATGTTTTCTGCTGCACAGAACATCCTACATTCTGTTCACCGTGCAGGTCAAGCTGTGCTGGAATTGGTGTGTAATCCCACAGGTAAATGTGAAAGGACATATGTGGTTGTTTGGGTGTGGGGTCTTTAAATGCTTAATAGGTCGAATTGTCTAGGAATAAATTTACCCCTTTAAGGCAGAACTTTCCAGTCTGACTTTTTTTCCGGCATGATTTTACATTGAAATTGCCCTTTAGTGTTTTGATATTTGTGCTTCAAATCTATGATTAAGGAGCTGGGTCTTTCCTCATTGTTTCCCAGCTTCCTTATGGCTATTGCTAATTGTCAGGTATCCCTGAGGGAGGTGCAGAGGAAGGTCCTGGGCTGGATTAGTGCACTGTGGTAATGGAATTAGGCTTTATATTGTTTAACAGTGTGATGGGATGAGATGACCTTGGAGGAAGAAGGTGGCCACGTAACAAAATACTGAGAAAAATGTCCAGGTCACTAGAGCAGCATTTTGGAGAGAGAAGGGAAGTCCCTGTGTTGGGAGCAAATGAAGTCTTTGGAGCAGCTGTTGTTCAGACACAGTGTCCGTGCAGTAGCCTGTGATAAATCAGAAATATTGATGAGGCAGAGCCATGTGGACCCTCTCCTAGAGCCATCTATGAATAGTGATGCTCAATGTGCTAAATATTTAAGTATTCGTAAGTTTTGATAGTTTAAGTATACTTTTCAAATAGAGGATTCAACCTGACCCATACTTTTATTGGAATGAGTATTTTATATAGAGTCACTTAGGTTGGAAAATACCTTTAAGATCATTGAGTCCAACTGTTAAAGAATGTCATACGCATGGTCTCCTTCAGTTACCCCGTTGTAAGGCCTTAACCGTCCATGCTTCTCTTTAGCTGTGGAATGAGAGCACCAGAGCACAGAACTTGCCCCCTTTGAACTGTTATCTCCCAATGTCCCCCCATCCTCACTGTCTGAACTCTAGAAATCCTCTTCTGACAACTTCATACTGTAAAGGAAAGGCTCTCATTTTAAAATTTCCCCTTTTTTCCAGTGATCCTGTAAGCTGATCCACAACGGTGCCTTCTTAGAGGGGTGAGGGGATCTGGAGGTCGGCATTAGCCGGGCAGGGTTAGGGCCCTGAGTGGCAGGTGAAAGTCCACTTGGCTTCACTGGATCAAAGAAAACTTTCAGATGTGTTGAAATCTCCTTAAAGGGTAAAATGCAGAAGCCATTCATATCACCCACCTCCCAAAGCTGGCCCCAGAGAATGTGAAGTCCTGGGCACGTTGTCTGTTTTCCCAAGCTGCGGCACATCACTGTTATCCTTCCTGGAGCAGTAATTGGGAGCTTGCCTGTACCCACCGTTTTGGTGTTCTCAGAGCAGGACTGAGAGTGCTGACAAGCGAAGCAAATGCTGCGCTTAAAAGATAAGAACTCTGAGAGTCCTAACTTGGAAGTGAATTGGAGTTCAAAACTCAGGCATTAAAATGTAGAGAGCTGGCATAGTCTGAAAAGCAATTTGTGTGTATATTTGCGAAAAGGATGTCAGTGGGGGGAGATGAGCTGTACAGAGATACTGGGACTTGCTTAAAAGGAGTATGGCTGGTATCCAGGGAATTTAGAAATCGTAGGAAGAAAACTGGAGGTGTCTCAGCAGGCTAGCTGGGGTGTCTGTGGAAATAAGGTACTTAAAGGATGCAGACTGGCACCTTCTGCTAAAGGACAAATGGCCTGGATAACCAGGCAGGAAGGGAGGCCTGAGGAGGGAGCAAGTAGAGGTGGAAACTTGTGTGTCACGGTGGATTGTCCCAGTGCAAGTGGGTAATGGGTACTGAATAAAAAGAGTTTGAAAAAGAGGTGCTGAGAGCTATCTGGGATAAAATAATCCTTATATAGCATCTTAATCCGTTACATTTATCTACCAAATCTTTTGGACTCTCTAAGTTATCCTCCTAATGCCTGAGTTCTGTGGTAGTGCCGGTTTTGTTTCACGTGTCCATCAGCGGTGCGCCTGAAGCCTTGTTCTGTAAGCTCAAGATGGATGGTGACATCTTTGGGCTCCCAGTCTCAGGCCTCCCCTGACCTTGAAGACCACGAGCCCTGAGCGTGAGCTGTTGGATAGCATTGGATCTCTGTTGGAATAAATGCCTTACTGCTGCATGCGTCAAGGTGATGCTTTCAGCTGCGTTGGCATCGCCGATGCCCAGCAGCCAAACATCCCACTATCCGGGTGACCACTAACACGGTGTTTATGTTGTCAGTTGTCATCTCAGGGTTAAGTCTTGATAAAAATCTCTAATAATGATAATACAGGGCAAGGTTGTTTGGGTCCATTTGGTAATGTAACAATTCCTCGGGGATCCACCACTTGTCCAACCATCCTTTCCCCCTGTATATGTTGAATCTTCTGCCTTGGCTGCCAGCCACTCAACAGTAGAGTACTGGACACAGCTAAGATCAGGCCAATAAAAAGAAATCCCTGACCTGCAAATGCTTAGGGAGCTGGAGAAGGGGGCTGAGAGCCTTGGGGAAAATCCCAGTACATGAGGAATTCGCCTGTAGTTAGCGTTCCTGTAGGAAATGCCAGATTGCTGCAGTACCCTGCAGCAGGCTGGATTGCTCTTGTTTCTTCAGCTCCCCGTGTCACACTCCGTTTTCTAAATGTTTAATTACAGATGGATTGTGGTTTGTGGGTTCACAGTTTCTCTCATCTGCTTTTTGTCAGAGGTAAGCAGACGTACTGCCTGTTGCTTTGTAGAGTTGAGTCGCTTGTACAGCAGCTGCAGATGAGTTTGGAGATAAAAACTTCAGCATATGGAAAAAACGGGACGAAAAGCCAGTGTCTGTGGCTGAGATGATTTTCTTTTGAAATACACCCAGCTGACTCCTTTTCTCCCAGGTGTTGGCCCTCTTCTCTATCCCAGGAAGGTGCTGCCTCTTCAATTCCATGAGCATCAGGGGAAGAGACTTTTGGTCTTTGACCCCACCTGGCTGCCTAATTTGAAGATAAATACCTCAAGGGAGAGAGCCGTGTGCTCTCCCTGCCAGCTTCCCTCCAGCCCTTGCAGGGAGCTGAGAGCCAAGCCAGTGGAATAGGATGCCATTACATAACTTGCATTGTGTGGCAGTTGGGGGTTGTTGAATTTGCATTTATAATCCATACTCAAATAGGAGCAGAACCTGAAAACATTCTGATTTGCAGTTCCAGTTAGATAACCCAACTTGTGCTGTCAGCTGCCTGTCTCCCTGTGCCGTGCCGTTCAGGGCATTTGGAGGCCAGGACTGGAATATACCCTGAGGATGGTGAGAGCTTTTTGTTCTGGGAAGTACTGCTGGGACCGTGGGCTCCCTCTGCATTCCCAGACTGCCTCCTGGGGTACTGTCTGAGCATCCCCAAGGCAATAAACACTAGTTGTTAATCGGTTTAAATAATTTTTAAATGATGGATGCATACTGATTTTTGAGTAACCGTCCTAATTATAGTAAATATGCGTAAGAGGGCTGAATTAACGTCATGTTAACGAGGTTAGTTCTGGTATTTTAATGTGGTTGCTTTGCTGTGCTCCCTGTAAGCATTCCTTTGTCAGAAGCTTTGTATGCAGTTTTTTATGTGTTTGCAAAGGATATTTCCAGTTAATTTTTAACATGTTCAACAATGTCAGTCTTCCAGCTTCGTTATTACTGAGTGAGAAGGAGACCCAAACCCTTCAGTTCATGGCACGGATATTTTCCATTTAATCAGACCATGAACAATATAAGGAAATAATTAGCTGAAGTGGTGTTTGGTTTTGTGCATGAGCCAGCTGCTGGAGGAGGTTTGAGGACGGTTCACTTGTGGTGCAGGCGCCTCCTGCACTGCCTTGATTTCTGCTCTGTGGTTGTAGCCAAGAACAAAGTTTAGCTTGCCAATCCTTGCGGATTTGGGTGCTTGGAGCTGAGCCTTGGTTCTGTTCCCAAAATGACCTGTGCTGCCCCAGGTGTGTCATCAATAAAGCTGACAGTTGCTGTTCCACTGGGTCAGGTACCCTTGGGCTTCCTTGTGACCAGAGATGGTGGCATGCTGTTCCCATTCCACTGGAAGAGCTGGAGCACATTCCTCCACAGTGGTGTTGGATGCTACATCCACATCTCCGTGTGGTGTCACAGTCCCTGTGGTAGCTGCTGGAGCATGACCCATGAGGTGGAATACTTGGAGAGCTGTCAGCTCATTGTTCAGAGGCTCCAAAGTGAGATTTTACCGAAGGTTTTAATGTTTGGACAGATTCAATTAAAGCAGAAGCCTGGTTTTATTTGAGAGACTGACTGGCTGTGCTCCGAAAGCTCTCCCTCCGTGTTTCCAGTTTTCTAGGTCACTCTTGGATGCTCTAATTTTTTTTCAGAGAAACAGTTAGCAAAAGCTTTGACACTGATGATTTGTATTCTGTCATCTCAGTCTTGAGAGCAAAGAGATACTTTTTTGGCAAGTTCTCCCCCTCCCCAGCCCCCAGTTATCATCATTAGGAGGCTGTCAACAAGCATGAAAAATCCCAGCGTGCCAACTGTAAATGCTAATTGACAGACAAGCAGCTGAAGCTCGTGCAGTGCCTGACCTGCAGCAGGCTGTCTCCTGGCCCTGGCAGTAACTCCTGTGCTTCCTTGGGAAGCAGGATCAGAGTGCTTTGTGCTCACGTACCTGCAGTGCCCAGCAGTGAGTCAGCTGGGCTCTGTGCAGAGCAGTATGATTGCAAACAGGTTAAACTAGAGGTGAGCTAAAACCAACCTTACGAGTGGGCATGATGTGTGCTAGGAGTGTGGTCTGGCTTTTTTCGTACAGTTAGACTTACCTTTACCCTTTAGATCCTATTCTGGTATTCTTTAATGCTTCTTTTGGGAATAAAAAGCTTGGAAACTGCTCCAGTTAAAACTGGAGTTTTGTTGGCAAAGCCCCGTGACCTGCTGACACAGTCTCCAAAGTGCTTTTGGATGGATTTTATCACCTGTGGATGTCATGGCTAAGGGATTTTCCCCTTTCTTCCCCTCTCTTAAGGTAACCAGTTCCTGTAGGGTTTGTCCCTGCTCAGTGAAGAGCTTTGAGACGTGGCTGCACGCTGTGTGTGCTTTCTGCAAACAGGCTTTGTGGTTTTGTGGCACTGCTCTCTAGAACCACCTCATGGTGGGATTGCTCCGTGGATCAGCCTGCTGACAGTAGTATTTACATACTTTGCCATAGGGCTGATTCTTTAGTAGCTGAAATGGCTGGGACTGAATTGTATCACTTAGACTGGAATCCAGTACGGCATCGCCAACAGACCTGTAAGCAAAATAACATGTATAGCTGTGTTTGAAAGGTATCAAACAGTAGCACAAATCATTGCTCCCAGCAGTGAAGTCCTGATGCTCTGTTTTGATGAATTTGGCAATTCAGAAAACAGTAGAATCTGCTCGTGCCCTTGGAAATCTGGGCATTTCCATGGCTGAGAGCTCTCTGTGCTAGTACTGCAGAGCTGTGCTGCCTTTTAAACCCTTTGCTGGTGAGTCAACTCTGTGTTTACTGCTAGTTTTGAGGGGGAGGTTCCTGACTGGGAGGACCAGAGAGACATTTCTGTAGCGTTCTGATTTAGAAAGAAAAAACCAAGCTGCTCCGAAGTACAGGATGTTAAAAATCCAGGAGGGTTAACGGGCAGAGAGGTCCAGGATAAAATGACTGAATATGGAAGAGATTATTCCAGTGTCAATACCAGACAGTACATGTGGCAGACCTTGGGCTTACCTTTATTTTTCCCCCCCACCACTGTTCCCTGAAATTTTCAGAAAATCTTTCTGATTTCACCAAGATCTGCTCAATTGAAAGTGATGAACTGAAATTTAGGAGTATTATCCAAAACATTTTGTGGAGTAAAGGAAGATCCAGATGAAAAAGAGTAAGCAGTGAGAGGGACTAGAGGAGATAAAGGTTATGAAAATATTTGGGCTGAAATCTAGCAACAAAATGGGGAAATGAGGAATTTAAAGCCACTGAATCCTGACAATGTATGTCCTAAATGAAGGACTCACTTTTGAGGGTTAAATGATGATTGCAACCTTGAAAATTACTTTACCAAGAAGAAATCAGTAAGAGGGAGCATGCTGAAAAAGTGAGCAGGCAATCAGCAGGGTGTTTGGGAAATTAGGGAGTAATTATGCAAGTGACACTTTCTGCAGCCTCCGAACGGAATTTGCAGAAGGGACCAGCACCACATGCATTTAAGTACCATTTTCCATAAACCCAAAAATAATCTTGAGGCTTTCTGGCAAGGTTTGTCCTCAATGGCTGGTAGAAGGATAAAGCTGTGGGACGGATTGCCCCACCACAGGAGGTGTTCTCTGAGTTTCCTTGTTTTCTGGGCTCTAGGCAGGGCTGCAGCTGCCTGCTGAGGAGCTGCTGTTCCCAAGGCCTTCCCTGGGCTCACAGCTGCAGCTCTGCTCGTGAGGATGTGCACCCTGCCTTCTCTCCACACTGTGGATTCTCCAAGGATGCAGCACTGTGCTCTGGGTGCACGCACCAGCCTTCAGCAAGGCGCAGCAACAGCTCAGCTTCTGTCAGGCAAAGGCAAATCCGTGCTGAAAAGCAGTGCTTGGGCAGCTGGGTGGCAAAAAGGAACCTCCCAAAGTGTTCAAGGCATATAGGCCTGGTAGGAAAGGATGGATTTGGTCCATAAAAGGCAGGATGCGGAGAGGGGAGGGTGTGGAACGCCACCTTTCAGGGCAGCGTCTTTGGTCTCCAATTTTCTCTGCTGCATTCTTTTGTAGGAGTTAAAGGATTGTTGTACTGCCACTCAGTGATTCCCTCCCCTGAACTTTTCACTCCCACTTTGCATATTCCCTAGCATCTCCCTCACGTTCTGCAGAGCAATTCATGCATGGGTGTATCGTGACTTCTGCATAATGACTCTGGGAACTTGTTTTTTCAAGTTCATGATTTGCACTGGGGGCTGCTGTGTGACGAGGCTACTGGGTCAGAGTACCTGGGAAGCTTCAAAATACCTGGGGGCCATTTACAGCTCCCTGACATCCACCTGTACCATCTCCTGACACTTGGGAGACCTGGGTCTGGATCTGATTATTGACACCGACTGTCATTGTGGTATTGGGCAATACAGGCTGCGTGGTCTGGCAATGCTTCCAGTGACAGGAGATGTCTCATCGTTCCCTGCATCTGCTACTCAGCCTGCATCCTGCATGCCCAGGTGTGGTCTGTTGTCCACAGCAGATGAGAACCACCAGGAATCCTCACTGCTTTGGTGGGCTGCTCCAGGCAGGAGCTGGGGAACATGCACCTTCGTTTCACCCTTAAATCATCATCTGCATTTCAGCAAAGCTCGTGGGTTTGTTGGGCTCCTGACACCTCTGCAAAGCATCACGAGTGGATCTGGAAGCAGTGTGTCTTTGTGGGCAATAGAGTCCCTCTGGCGCTGCTCAGGTGCTCGAGGCCACCCCCACGAAGGACTGGCTGCAGGACCAGCCTCCTTATCATGTGCTGGCATATTTCTCTGAAGGAAAGCCATGGTTTCATGAGGGACATGAAGACTAACCCAAGTATGAAAATTCTCTCACCTCACTAGCATTTTATCTCGTGTTCCTCCTCGAGTAGCTGCCTTGAGGCCAGCCTTGTGGTGGCTGGTGTGAGGGAGGCTGCCCAGCTGCCCCTGGCCAGCACGTGGACAAAAGCAGGTTAAAGCATTTTCCCACTCTGGTTACTTGTCTCTGCTCTTCCTGGGAGGTGGCCTCTCCTGCCTGGTTCCTCTGGAGCTGACACAGCTTTGTAGCCCTGTGTTAGAGCAGGGCACAGGCTGTTTTCCCTCCCACTTCCATGGCAAAGCTCCAGCTGACTGAACCAGGAGAATTCCTCCCCCTTTCACCCTGTTTTACTTGTGAAGCCTTTAGGAACCAGAGCCTTAACCCCTTTCTTTGCCTCTGAGTGATCTGCGTGTGCTGGGCACGTTCGTCATTGACCCCCTTGTCTCAACAGGGAACTCTTTCCATCGGTGGCAAAGAAGTGACCCTTGAATACACTCCGTGCCCAGAGTTTTGGCGCTGCAAACGTGTAAGTATGTGCTCAGAGCTGTGTTGTACTTCCCCTGCTGGCACTCGTGGCAGTGGCAGCTCGGAGGAATCTTGCATACTTGCTGGGTTCTCTCAGAATAATAAATACCTGTCCTGAAGCTCTTGTCTCTTCTAAACTGTGCTTTTCCCTTCCTTGTTTTTGGTCCCAGCTCTGAGTGCACATTGCTCTGGTTCGAGTAGCCAGGGTTTTATGCGCAGAACAGCTTCATCCCTATGCAGTGGTTCCCTTTTAACATGTGAGGAAAATAGCATGTGGATCCTTTCTCCTTAAAAACCACAATGAGACAGGTTCCGGCAACCGGAATGGAACTGGCTTTCACTCTGGCTTGTGTGTGTAACCACCCCTCTGCCTCATGCAGGAACCTGTGATACAGCTCTGAGTGTAGTAAGTGAAGCGGGGAGGGAAGCATGGAAATGGATCCAAGTCCAGGCAGCAGTTAGTACAGGCTGGAACTGGCCCATTTCTGGGAAGGCACAGTTGCCTTGTTCCCGTGCCCTCTCCAAGGTTCTCCCAGAACAGGAACTTTCGGCTGCAGAAGGCTGGGGGTGATTGCTGGAGAAAGGGCAGGGCTGCTGCCTGCATTCCCATTGACTGCAGACCGAGAGGTTGCAGCAGGGCAGGAAGAGTCTGGTTCTAATTAGACTTCCACCTTGATCATGGATCACTGTGGGCTACAGAGAGCCTCATCCAGGCTAACTGGATCCACTCGGCTGCCAGCAGAGCTGTTGCTCACCACCTCATCTCTGCTTGCAGTGCTCCAGAGATGCAGTAGAGACAGAAGTTTCAGGCAGTGGTTTCAAACAGCTTTCAGTGCACTGAGAGGTGGCTGCAGTGTATGTCCCTACTGCTGCTGTGCATAACCATGGCCTGAAGGAGCTTCCTTGTGCCCCAGAGCATTTACAAGGCTTCAGTTACAGGAAAAAATTGGTATGAAAGAGAAGCAATGCATTTAGAAAAGCTTAAGGAAGAAGTTAGGAATGCTGTGTTCGGAGAGAGCTGTGAAAATGGGGCACTTGGCTCTCTCTGTGATGGCTCTGGGTGGGGTAACCATCCAAGCATGTACAGCCTCTTAATTAGCAGACATCTCTTCATTGACTCTCCAAATTACATCAGTATCGACAATTTAGCTCAGATAAGGACTTTGTCACTGCTTGAGGTGCAAGTTGACATTAGAGAATGCCAAGGTAACTTTTGATCCTTTGAATCGACATGGTGCCTAGCATGGAGCTTTTGGTCCGGTGTCACTTGAGAGGAGGAAGGGTCTCATGTCAAGGACTAGTGAATAAATCTGTGTTCAGAAGTTGCGCGAAAACCCTCTTCCCAAGACAATTCCAGTTGTGAGTCATATGAGCATTTCCCTGCCATTCCAGCCAAGGCTCCTGCTGCCATTACCCATCCTGTCTCTCAGCCTCTTGGTGTAACTTTTCCATGGCTGTTACTTTCTGAAAGCACGGTAAAGCCTGGCATTCTGGAGTAGATTGCACCCACTGCCTCCAAAACATGACTTCCTTATGCTGTCCATCTTCCATTGCAGTGTAAGGTGTGCACTGTGGGCTACAGATCTTCCTGCTCCTATTGCAAGCTCCCAAGGGATGGTGAGTATATCTGGTCCTAAGCGCTTGGTCAGTTGAAAGTTTCGTCTGCCCTGACAAGTAAGTTTTTCTTCCGGCTTCCCTGTGGCATCCCTCTTGGTGGACTGTGTAGGAGGATTATTAGTTTTGCTTCATTCAGACCCTTTTTGCCTGTCCAACAGCTAAAGATGTTATGTGTGGATGTGTTGCTGCCGGGTCCTCTGTTCTTGTGAGGCTTGGTGGAGAGGTGTCATAGTGCACACACCCTTTCCTTCCTATTGCTTTGGCTTTGTCCTTCATCCACGGAGTTAGTGGTGTGTGTCCTTCAGGACTGTGAGCTGGTACTGCAGCCCGTAGGTGAGATGGCTTCCCCTCAACCCACCCTCCCTGGGAGGTGCAGCTGCATGATTTCAGTGTCCTTTTGAGGATCCCAGATTAGGATCGTAGAATCAGTAAGGTTGGAAAAGACCTCTAAGATCATCAAATCTAACCAGTAAGCACTGCCAAGCCCATCACTAAACCGTGTCTCTAAACACCACATCTACATGTTTTTTGAATACTTCCAGATATGGTGATTCCACCACTTCCCTGGGCAGCCTGTTCCAATGCTTGACCACCCTTTTGGTGAAGAAATTTTCCCTAATGCCCAATCTAAACCTCCCCTGGCGCAACTTGAGGGCATTTTCTCTTGTCCCATTGCTTGTTACCTGGGAGAGGAGTTTAGAGGTGAATCCAGGATGGAATTGCTGAACTCACCTTGCTGGCTGTAAGAAATGCATGGAGGGGAGTTATCCTCCAGACGCTTCTCACTCTACTAGCACCCTTTTTGGGATGAGAAGGCATGAGAGTCAAAACATGGTTCCCTGAGGAACTAATTGTTCTGAGACAAGGTTCCAGACACTCTCTAAGCTTTGACTGAATCTTTGAGCAGACTTGTTTCCATGTATTGCCTCCCTACCCCAGGCAGAAGGGCAGTACAATAACTGCTGATGCACAACTCTCTGTTTACTGGAGCACCATCCCCGTGGTTGTGCTTTCCCTGTGCTGTGGCTCCTCCATCAGCGTCGTGAGAGCAAAATTCACACAGCTGACCCAACACAACCGTGGGTTGTAATGAAACTGCCAAGGAGCAAATTAAACAGAGCCTTTAAGCTGCTGTGAAGACAGATGGTGGTGCATGCTTCTTGCTGACCTGCTTTTCCTGGTTGGGAAAAGGTGTAATAAGGTAGCCTCTCTAGGACTGGGTGAAACAAAACAACTCTCTAGGCATTTGCAGTGGTTACTGCAGCTTTGTGTGAGTTCTGGCATGCTTTGTGACTGATGATTGTGAAATGGACTTTAATATGCCTCTCTTTCAGGGGGCAGAGCAGGCCCAGAGTCGAGAGGTGGTGCTGAGGGAGAGGACCCATCGGCCGAGCAAGAATTCAGTAAGACAATTGCCCTCCCCATCTCTGGGGTTGTGCTCATGCCTCTGTGATTTACATGGGCAGTTTTTGCAGCTGCAGGTGCAAAACTGGTGTCATATGCAAATTTTGCTGGAGGTTCTGTAGCCAAAGCTCTGCATGCTACAAACTGCAGACAAATGAGTACAGGCCTGTCCAAGGTGAGCTGTGCTGGCAGCCAAGTGAGGCAGTGTTGCAGCTTTCCCAACAGTTATGTGCGAAATCACTGTGTGTTCTGCCACGCTGCCCACTGCCTGAGCAGAACGAGAGCAGGGAGGTGCTCTGGGGGGACACTGAAAGAGGGAAGCTTCACTGTGCCAAGTTTTGCACTGTCATTTCTTTCTCTCTCTGGGAAGAGGCTTCAGCAGCAGGTGCAGGGCTGGTGATGTCTGACTTTGCAGCCCCACAGCTTTGGCTTCACTTTCCAGCAGTGTTAGAAGCTCGGGTCGGGACCCTTTTTGCAGTGAAGCCAGGTGGTTCAGAGACCTTCAAGCACAGAAGCGAGATGGAATTTATCTTCTCTGTATTACATAGGTAGACTGGGGAGTAGGGTGTTTCCACATTATATCTGTGGTCAGTAGGCACCAGATAAAATCCATGATTATACTATCTTGTGCTTCACTCAGTAGTCAAGGGGGCCTGAACCCTGTTTTCCTCTAGCACAGAGACAGGGTGACAGTTACTATTGATACTGCTCAGCTGTGGGTGTTCAAGAATGCATAATGCATAGTAAGGATGTCACTGCCATATAGGTTGTCCTGGACGTGGGAGGAACATATCCAAATCCATCCCTGATTCATGTTTGTCCAGCCAAGAGCCAGTCCTAAAAGGAGGCCAAAAAGCATCTTGTCTCTGACAGGAAAGGTCTGGTAAAGGAGCCCAACATGAGACAAGCCAGTGCAAGAATGAGCAGTACCTAACTTGTCCTGTATGCACCTTGTGTCTGCAGAGTGCTAAGGCACAGGATATGCAAAGGGCAGAACTGGTTGACCTTTTATAAGGAGCATTGCTGCAGGGGCCAGAAAATAGAAGAGGAAAAATACCTGCTGAAACACTCTATGTGAAAACATTTCGTTCCTCCTCTCTAATAGCAGAGACAAAGCTTGAAGCACCTGAGCAAGAACTGTCAGGTCAGCCAGGATCTCCAAAGCAGCCTCTGCAGCCCTCGGTTCCTGCTCCACAGCAGGAGTGTCAGCCTCAGGAACAGGAGCCAAGGAAGAGAGATGAAGGGAGAGAGCGGAGACCCTCTCAGGAGAAGAGAAGGGACATGGACCGGCACCAGGAGCCACCTTCTCAAAGGGAAGGGGAGGAAGCCACACCACCGGATGGTGGAGGAAGCAGAAGTGAGTGGCACAAAGCCCAATTCTGGATTTCTCTTGCTTGCACTCCATCTGCAGAAAGGGCAGCATTTCACTAAAACCTCTGGAGGCTGTTTCTGTGTTGTGCAAATCCATGGCATCAAGTAATGGTGGGCTGTCGGGCTCCAAAGGTGCTGACAAATTGCCTTTAGGAAGATTAATTCAAGTTGAGCTGACTTCAGGATGGTACAGTTAACTTAGCACTTCAAAACAGCTTCAAAAGTCTCTTTGGCCAGGGGTTACCCTGAGCTCTGATGAAGGGCTGTTTTCTACTCTGTTTTCTGGGAAGGAAAGGTCAGCTATTGGAGATGGTGCTCTGAGCATCTTGCAAAACTGGAGAAAAAGGAAGCAGTGGCTTCCAGACTCGACTGCAAGAAGCCGTGCTGTTGCCTTTGAGTGGGTTTAGTCACAATAAACTCAGTTCTAAATTATTCTTTTTCCCCTACTTTTTTCTTGTTCGGGCCACCTCCCTCCGTGTGCTTCCCAGCAATCATGCTGAAGCGCATCACTCGATTCACCCCCCCCGAGGTGATCGTGGGGCTCCTGGCGCCGTACGTGCGGCTCTCCACGTCCAGCGTGCGCATCATGAAGAACAAGGCTGGACGGATGGGGCAGACCTACGGCTTCATCGAACTGGAGTCTCACGCTGTAAGTAGCTTCTTGCTTTCACATGATCCCCCTGCTGGCATCTGAAATCTGTAGAAGTAGAGAAAAGCCCAGGAATACAAGAAATCACGGTGCTTGTGAGGCAGCTGTCCTGGAGCGAGTCCTCTTCTGCTTGTCTGGCCAGGTACAGTTGTTGCTCTCTGGCTTTAGGAGTCAAAGACCGTTGTCACAAGCTGTGACACTGGGTTTCTTGCCTCAGCGCATTTTTTCGTAGACCCTCCTAAACTTGAACACCTCTTACAGAGATATCTTGTTTGCAGGGAACTTGAATGCAATAGTTCCTGTTTGCAGAAAGCAGGAATCTCAATTAACACACAGTCCCATATTGGAGGGATCATGTTTTCTGCTTTTGGTTGGCTCCCAGACTCCATAGCAGTGCCTTGGCATTGTTCCACAGGGCGTTCACCAAAACTCCTTGAAACAACAGCAGCCAAAGCAGCCCTAGGAGGATACAGTCCCTATCTGGCTGCTGAAAGTGGTCATAGGACAAGCAGAGAGCCTCACAACGCACATTACTCCTTTTATCGCATTCTAAATACCCTTCATTGGCATTTAGACTAATACTTAGTTTGTGTTTCTTGTCCTGCTAAGCACAAAGCACTCCTTTCAGGCAGGCTGGATTTGGAAAACGGGCTGGTTTCCTTCTCATGGAAGTGACATTCTCCTTTCATTTTACAGGAGGCGCTGAGGTTGCTAAAGATACTGCAGAACCTGGATCCCCCCATCTGCATTGATGGGCGTACGTTGGAAGTGAATCTTGCTACCGGGAGAAGAAGGTACAGACAGATGAGGCAGTGGGACTGTTCTTTGTGTAATGTGCTGCAAGGCTAGAACTGTGTTGTCAGACCAGGTGCTTAAAGTTTGGCACGGGAATTAGCACAGATGTTCCTACACCCTAAAAATGTGTTGGAGAAGTGAAGACATCAGAGCTTGAAGAAGCTTCAGTGATTGAGCAGTATGGGATTAGTGATCATACTGCATATTGCTGTTGTCAAGCCATCAAATCCCATTCTGGAGGAATTAATGCACTCGGCTTTTTAAAAAGCATTTGGAGAGATTCATCTTTGTGGATACAGCAGAGTGGGGTCATAACTGTTGTGGAGACGGTGATCTGCCAAGTCTGTCTCCTGGGATGGACACAATCCAACATGTGGCCAGCAAAGGTGGTCTTTCCGCCTTTATTTGTCCTGCTGTCATTTTGAGTATACTGAGATTAACGTGAAGCCAAATTGACATTAACCTGCAACCTTTATCCCAACAGGAACGACTATGGGGAGCACGGTGACAATTCCTACTATGGCCCGGTAGGTCTGCACAGCTTTCCTGAGGGTGACCGAAAGGTGGGGAACGCTTGGGGAGACAGGCCAGGCTGTGTTGGGCTTTTTCCCTCTGGGCTGCTGGAAGTTCAGCAGGTTTGATGGGACAGTAATACTCGTTATGTGCTCTCACTGCTGCTCTGCCCCTCGCACTGCGTTTATCACGTGCGTGGAAGTAGCGTCAGAGTGCAGGTGCTGCCAGAGGGAGTTCGGGCTGGGTTACCCACCACGCTTTACAGTGATTTAATTGATGACTGATCTCAGCTCCCAGAGTGAATGTCTCTTCTTTAGTACTTGTTCCTAGAGTACAGGGCTCTTCCCAAACTGAATGGGCTGGAGGCTTCCATATGGATTGCTATGAGCACCTCTCCTGGAGGCCGCAGAGATCTTGTGCTTTGCAACACTGTCCATTCCTCTGTAGATGGAAAGCTGTGTCTGCTTGTGCTCTATTTAGGGTAGCTAAATGAGCCATTCTGCTGAACTTTGGGCCTGTGAGAGGGAGGAGAAGCAATATGATATTTGTCAAAGAGTCTCTTATCTGTTTGTGTTGTTCACTTACTCCAGGGCAGAAGGGGCATGAGGGACAGGAGGGGTGGCGAATCACAGCGACGCACCAGAGCACAGTGTAAGTTAAACTCTGCTTCACTCCTACTGTGGAGACTTTTCTTCCTTAAAAGGGCACTGACATGTAGAAATCAGCCCAAAAATATTTTTAAAGGCTAAGAGTAGGTTTGTTTGCTACACCCACTTCTGAGTTCCTTTGCCAACTTTGTTTAGTCACATTTTCCTATCTGATGATGTGTTTCTTTCTACTCTCACTGTGCGAAACTACATGCAGATAAAGGAAACTTGCCTTTTTTCCCTTGTTGTGGAAAACTGATGGGATAAAATCAGCCTGGCAGTTACTAGCGGAGACGGAAGAAAATACCCTTGATGCAGGAGTGCCAGTAGCTGGAATAGCACTCCTGATTGTTTTACGAACTTATATGTAACATTGCTGAGCTCTGTCCAAGAACACTTGGGAAATGAAGAGCATTCCTGACATTGTGGGCCTACTACCCTTAAGTCCTTTGGCTTTTCCTGTCGAAACAATTCACTCCCCTTTCTTCTCGGGAGCTTTCATGCACCCACGGGGTGGAAGGGATGTGGGGAGTGTCATCACTTCAAACAGGAGACTGTTTGAGAGAGAATAGCTCTGTCTTGTTCACAGGGGTGGGTGGATACAGAGCCTGGTACTCATTACCCCATTCTTAGGGAAATTACTGAATTTCATGTCTTTGTCCAGCCGAACGTTGTGGTCTGGTGATCTCAGCATAGCCCCTGTAAATCTGCTTTGATGTGGACAGTTTTGCCAGAGTCCTAGACCAGAAGAATTGTGAAAACTTATTACCCTTCTTACTCTTTAAAGAAAAGAAGATGTAGGTCGAGTGATGTGAAGATACAGCATTCTTGCCAGGAGGAAAAAAATCTTTCTTTCCCACCCTTCATCCTTTCGCCAGTGTAATAATTGCTCATGCTTTTGTCCTTGTAAAAGGCAAGTTCTGTCTTTGGAGGACTGGTGCTCATTCTTGTCTCTCTCTCTCCAGCACCATCGGATGTGTCCACATACATTTATGATCCTGAAACCGGGAATTACTATGATCCCATAGCTGGGACATACTATGACCCCAGGACTCAGGTGAGTGTGTGGGAAGGAAGCTTTATGTGCAGTATGTTCTTACAAACAGCCCTTCTCTGGAAAGATTTTGCATTTAGATCCCGAAGACAGGGCAGTATAGAGGCAGCTTTGTTTCTTTCACTCCGTCCTTTGACCTGTATGAAAGGGAAAAATATCATTGCAAAATATCAACTTAATGAGAGGCTAGGAACCCATTAGCTGTGTGTTGAAGCAGCTGTAGCCATCTCTTTGACCTCTGAAGCCCTGCCTTTGGGAGGTTTTTGGTCTGCTCTTCCTTGAGTAGACTTATAAGCAGAGCTTATAAGAGATGCTTAACAGAGCATTGCTAAATTTTACTGAGGACATGTGACTGTAATAAAAGATGGACAGCACAGCTCTGTTTTCATCTGTGGTCTCTTTGCTTCTCCACCCCAGCCAGCAATAGTTACGAGGATGCCAAAAAAGAGCCATCAGCAGAGGTTCTCTGGGACTATCATCTTGTTTTCACGATCCTAGAGATGTCTGTGTTGTGGGCGAGGAGGGCAGTGCTCTGATGACCTGTCTTGCACCCCAGCAAAGTTCTGAAGCCTTTTCCCTCTGCAGTCCCTTCTTACTGTGCTGGTATCCCCAGCCCAGTAAGGACGAGAAGCCCAGTAAGAAGATTGCAGAGTTTTGGCTAAGGCTGCTCCAAATGCCTCTTTCAGAGGGAAGTCACGATAGACCGAGAATCCTGCTCATCCCGAGAATCCTGCTCGTCCCCGACAGAGAGCAGGAGGCGGCGGCACGGGAGCCAAGAACGGACTAATGAAAGGAAAGAGCCACACAGCAGGGACAGCAGGGACAGAAAGGACAAAGGGAAAAGTACTTCTGCAAAGGTAAATCCCTCCAGGCATCAGAATGATCAGGGAGCTGAGGCCAGGAGCCTGGGATATGAGAGGTTAGAAAATAAAGATGAATGAGAGGATTCAAAAAGGGAGAGACAGTGAGAGAAGACAGTGAAGTACATGGAATCAGTAGCTGGCTAGGAATGTGGCTGTGGTCCAGCCAGGTAAGAGCAAGTTCCTGAAATTTTTCTCTTGTGACATTAAATCCAGGGCTTCTCATCCCTTATGGTAAAGGGTTGAGACACATCCAGGTAACCGAGACACGCGTTTCCCTCACACCGCTGAAAGCACCCAGCTATTGTAACAGGGACTACGAAAACTAGCAAAGACATTTAAACATATCAAATCAGATGATAACAGAGGCTCAGCTCTCCCCTAACTGCAGTTCCTGCCCCCCAGTCCTAGGGCAGTGCTGCTCCCAGTGAGCAAACATTGTGTCCCCAGTGTGAAGAGCTGCTGGTTGAGAGTAGCTGCCCAAAGTGATGTTTGAGCACAGCCAGGGCTGTGGTACTCACAGTGCCTCAGGAGTGCCAGGAGAGTGGGTAGAAGTGATTTACCACCAATGCAGAAACTTTATGTTGTTCCTTACCTCTTGGTCTTGATGTGCTGTGGCATGACTAGCCCTGGGCAGCTTTGACCCGTGGGGTGCAATTGTCCCTGAGACTGGTACCAAGCCAGCCAAGAAGTCTCATCTAGTAGGGAGGCTTCCAGGGTCACTGACCTAAGAGAAACGTGGTCCTGTCTGAATGGAGGATTAAAGCATCTCCCGTAGAAATCCTTCCATCGTTTTTCCCAGCTGCTTATTTCTCTGTGGCTGCTCAGAAGTGGCTTCCTGGCTGCACTGTGCACAGTACTGACCCCTGTACTGCTGTTGGCCTAATACCCAGTCTTGGGTTTTTCAGAATGAGCCTGGAGAGGAGAGGTTCTTTGCAGAAGACGTCTTCAAAAAGCCATTGCCTCCCTCCGTAAAGAAGGACGAGAGCTCAGGCCTGGTAAGATGTTGCATGGCACTTGTCTTCCTGGACAAGTATGAATAACTCATGAACTGCTAAGCTGGAACCTGTCCAGGGCTTCTGTCCAGTTCTCTGTAAAGTGTGTAAATGTGAGGCTTCACCCCAGCCTGCTCTGTGTGCTGCTGGGCACACAGGTGAGTATCACAGGCTCATCCTGTTGCAGTGCTGGGTGTCTGCAGTCTCTGATGTTCTCTGGGCATAGCTTTAGGAGAGAGCTATGGATTCCACAGAATGGGAATGTCTCCCACCAAAACCACCACCTCATTTCTGCCAAATGCCTGGTGTCCTCTGAGGCCTGTTTGAATGAATGTTTAGCTCTTGTGTGAATCCATGGTGGTCTCAACACCTTATGTTGACTGTTTCAGACTGAGACTGGAGAGGAGAAGTTCTCTGCAGAAAATGTCTTTAAAAAGCCTTTACCTCCTTCTGTGAAAAAGGAAGAGAGTGCAGCCCCGGTAAGTGGCTCCAGAGGATTGTATTTTGCCTTGTTTGAGCCTGGGCACAGGACTAGTGAGGCTCACCACAGGCTGGCTGTGACCCTGAGTGACAGAGGTGGGAGCACTGGGGATGGAGAGTTGAAAGCAGTTTGTTTTGTAGCTCTGACCCTGTTTGTGATCTTCTAGCATGGGGAAATTTGATACCTGCATTTAAGCAGGGTCTCTTTACTCAACCAATCCTCAAGCAGAAAACTCTTCCAGCCACCTCTGGGCTGAGGAAAGGCAAACCTCACTGATCTCCATTGCTGGAGGAAGTGACTGACAGCATCTCCCTGCCAAATAGCCGCTGCCTCAGTCGGCTTCTTGTGCTCAGGTGTGTGGCAGGTGGGGAAAGCCTGGCACCAAAGCATGGCCTGTCTAGAGAACAGAAGGCCTTCCACCCTGTGGTGTGAATGGAAAGCCAGCCAGCTTCTCGGCATTCCGTACCTGCCCTGCTGGGAAGCTGCTCTCTCCCTCCTGGGCTGGAACAGAGACAGCAGTCCCAGGGAGGTTGACTTGGGGAGGCAAAGCCCCGTGTGGCCGGGCAGGCTCGATGCTACAAACTGTCGCACTTTTCTGTCATTTCCCTCAGCCCAAGGTGGTGAACCCTCTGATAGGACTTCTGGGAGAGTATGGAGGGGACAGCGACAATGAGGAGGAGGAGGAAGAGGAAGAGCAGGCCCAGGCCCAGTGGCTGCCGCCTCCCCCCCACCCACCAGCACAGCGCGAGGAGCAGCCGCGGAAGGCCAAGGCCAGCGACGACAAGCTCACCGACTGGAACAAGCTGGCCTGCCTGCTGTGCAGGAGGCAGTTTCCCAACAAGGAAGTGCTCATCAAGCACCAGCAGCTTTCCAACCTGCACAAGGTATGGGGGAGCAGCGGGTGGGGGTGTGCTGCAAGCTGCTTTTGCCTTGATGGCTTCGTGATCTGCAGGAAGAATGCAGCGGTTGGGTGGGAAGAGCTGTGCTGAATTAGGCACAGTAGCAGGCAAAGTTCCCCTGAAGCTCTGTTCAAAGCATTGTGTGAGCTGTTTGTTCCTGCCACGGGAGTGCTGTAACATCAAGGTGTGACTTTGTAAGCTGTGGTGAGATAGCTGAGGCTTGGGGAGAGTGGGGTGCTGGCACACACAAGTGTGAGAGAAGAAAGAACTTGGCACGTGCCTCCCCGTGTTCTGGGCTGCTTTTGAGCTCTTGCTTCTAGGAGGGCCAAACTGCATACTGGTTAAAATAGGACTGGTTGCCTGCCTTTCTGCAGGAGGAAGTGCTCCAGGCCTCTGTGGGGGAGCAGATAGTCTGGGCTGCAAGAGAGGCTGCTGTGCCTGGTATAGTGCAAGTGCAAGAACATGCTGCTTTACCTGTGCTCCTTACGGGTGGAGCAGATGACCCTGACAGCTTGTGTTCTCTGCTTGACACTGGCTTCTGTTTTCCTCCTTCCAGCAAAACCTGGAGATTCATATGAAGATCAAGCGATCTGAGCAGGAACTGGCGTATTTGGAGAAGAGAGAGCGTGAGGTGGGTCTGCTGTGTTGGGCAGAGCGCTGCTTCTGCTTTTGCACTGAGGGGATGAGGCAGACCCTCCACTTACACACCATACCTGCAGCCTTCCAATGAGTGAGCTGTGGGCTCACTCTGCACTGGGACCTGTTGGTAGTGCTGTGGCTTCTGAGAGCTTGTCTCCCTTCACCCAGAAGTGTCTGAGTGTGGTTCTGCAAGCCAGGGCTCTGGGCTAAATGGGACCCAAATTTCCATGTAAACTAATGCAGTGTATGTACTGCTGCTGCCTGGCCAGAGATGGGAGAGCTGTACTTGTCCATTGTTTGGAATGTCACAGAGCTGCTCCTGGTGCCATAGCTGGAAGGCTGCAGACACAGGTCTGAGTCAGCCCAACAGGTGCCATCAGGACAGAGCAAGTGGACTGTGGGATGTGATGCATTCAGTGTTTGTGGGTCCCCAGGACAACCTTCCAGTCAGCTGAGGATGAGATGAGATGAGATCTGTCTGCAGAGCTTTCTCCTGCAGTGTTGAATCTTTCATAGGTCCTGTTCTTACTTTGTTCTTTCTCTTACGAAGGGGAGACATAAAGACAAAGGAAATGACCGGAGAGAGAAATTCCAGCAGATGGATTCACCAGAGAGGAAACGACTCAGATATGACCGGGATTCAGAGAGGTAATGGCTGCTCTTGGTCAGATCTCTTTGGGGATGCTGATGCTGGGATGGAGTGTGTGCTGCTGGCATGCCAAGGCCAGTGGGGTAGGTCTGCAAAGTAACAGTCAGACAGAGTTCCCCAAACTGTGAGCCTGTTGTGCTGCAGGACATCTCAGGAGGAGGCCAGGGACAGACATGAGGGTTTAGGGAAAAGCCAAGATAAGCTGTCTGGTGCTGGAGGGGTGAGATGGGGAGTTGAGTGTGCCTGGCCGGGCACAGAGAGCAGAATGCAGCCTGTTCCCATCCACCTCGTCCTTAAGGCACTTGCTGTCCTCCTGTCCTGGCATCCAGCCATTGAAAGAAAGAGCAAAGCTGTGTTTCATCTGTTCACTGACTCAGAGGAACGCTGGGAGCTGTTTCCATCTCATTCAGAGTAGGTGGAGGAAGAAAGTGCGTGCTGTGTGGAGCTCGCGACAGACCTGCCTGCTGCGAGCTCGCGTGTTCCAGTGGGCTGAGCAAGGGCCAGGCATGTGTTGAAGACAAAACTGGTTATGTGCCTGTTCCCTTCTGGTACAACACCTCAGAAAGAGACCTTTCCTCTGTGTCTTGCAGTTTAAAAATCCGCATCTTCTCTTCCCTGTTTTCCTGGAATAGCTTTGGGTAAACTAAAGCAGTTTGTGTGCAGTGTCATCAGCAGCCAGAAAGCAGAACTTGTCTGAGGGAAGCTATTTTTATGCTGAGAGGTCTTCAAAACTGTGGGATTTGGTTAATGGTTTTGGATGAGTAATGACCAGGTGGGAGAAAGGGTGTCCGAGTTAACACTGCATCTTTTGAACTCCATGACCACAGCACTGGGAGAAAAGAAAGATCTAACAGAGCAGCAGGGATTAGACTTCACTTTTTTGCTATTGCTAAAATTCTAATTAAGGAACACAAGCACAGAACACTCCTGGCTGGCTTGTACTGTAAATATTTTGGAACCTGAGCTCATATCCTGTGCCCTGGTGTATTTCCCCCTGAGGTGGGACAAGAAATTTTGCAATCAAAGGTGTGTGAGCCCTGCACACAGAATCTGCTGTGTTGGTTTCCTTAGGTGATGTGCTTCTGGCAAGAAACTTGGATATCCCTCATGAGAGGTTGGAATGTCAGTGAAGGTTCTATTAGCAGAACTAAAAATCCCTGGCATTGTGTTTGAAGCATTGCAAGATTGGAAAATTGATTCTATCTCTTTTGCAGTGACTTTGATCCAAGGATTGACAGTAACAACAAAGGGAACCGAATGGTGCAGTCTCCGGGGTGGAAGAAGGGCTTCGGCCACAACCAGCAGGGCACAGCATCACCGATGGAGGTGAGTCTTCCCTTACTTTCAAAGCACACCATTGTCCTGCAGCCCGTAATGTCTCCCACGACGGCTGGAGGGAGTTTCCAGCCAGAGCAAGAGGCAGGCTGCAGGTCTCAGCACCCACCCGATGGTGTGCACTGATGAACTTTGCAGGCTGGGAGGGGCTGCAAGTATGTTGGCTGCAGAACTAGGTTAGAATTTATATAGATCTGGAGGTGTTGGAAACAGAACAACAGTAGATCAGGAAGGATGTGAGCATCTGATTAGTAGCTGCCTGAAGCCAGGCTGGGGTTTGAGCAGGTCACCAGCTCAGTGCTTTGCAGCCACATGATGTGGGGCAAAAGGTGAACCTCCCCTCAGGAGGTGTGAGGGTAGCCAAAGCCACGGGGCATGTCTCTCTTGTCCGCTCTGCTTAGCACTTGTGAGGCTCTCACTGCCGCGCAGACTCTGGACATTAGAAGGTAATGCCAGGGTGCCTCGCCTGAGGAACAGTCCCATCAGCAAAGGGTGTCAGGGATAGGCAGGGTCAGGTAGATTCTGCCCTACCATGACAGGCTGGTCTCTCAGGGGACCTTAATTTGCATCAGAGTCCTTATCTGAGAAGCTGCCTGGGGCAGGGGCTGCTCTGCCTTGCCCAGGGACGCGTGAGCAGGACGGTGCTGTGGTGGCAGGTTCCGTGTTTCACCGGGTGTCCGTGCCTCACCGAGGGCAGCTTGGAGCACGGCTCATGGTGTGACTTCCAGCTTGCAGTCGCGTATGTCGTTAAAGCAAATATTTGAGGCTTTGTGACGCGTGTTTGCTTGAGCCCACACACGCGAGGCAAGAGTCCCTCTTCAGTGAAGACAGCAGGAACCGGCCCCAGCTGCTGCTGAGTCCTCATGATGAGGTTCCCATGCCCATAAAACGGGCTTTGTTGCAGGGCCAGCTCCAGCAACGCCCTCTGGGAGGCCTGAACTCCGATCAGGGTTCCCTGTCTGGCTGGGGAGCTGGTGGCAAAGCACAGCCCCTCCTGCAGTTCCTAGAAAGGCCTCCCAAAAGAGCCGTAGAGACGTGCTTTTCTTTCACCTCCAAGTAACGTGAGACAAAGCCATGTGCCCACTTCAGCCCCACAGGACTTTAATCTCTCGGCCTTATTGGTGAGATCTCTGGTGTTCAGGTAAGTTGGACTTGAGAGAAACTTCCAGCCACGAGCCTGCTCTCCTGGGCCAGCCCCAGGCAGGAATTACTGAATAATGCAGGCGCTGGCTGTGAAAACCAGTCCTTAAACACTGGTTGAAATTCCAGGCGAGGTACCAGCGCCCATGGGAGCTCTGTTAGAGAGAACAGCTGAGCTTGTGCCAATGCAGGCTCACCACAAACAGTTCCCCAGGAGCCCAGCTCTCTTCGGCGCTTTCCTTTGCTCGGTTTCCATCCTGCCTGGCACGCGGCTGCCTGCTTGGCTGCCACCCCACCGTATGCTCCCGTTGTTCCCCACAGCCCATCCCTGGGGTTTGATTCTCAGCGGGCAGTTTGCTGGCTGTGGCTGCTTTTGTTGCCCACAGAGGGCCTGTAGTTTCTCCCAAACAGCTTTTGGAGGAACACGGGGCACTTATTCTTCCTCCGCCCGCGGATCCACATGGGAGCAGTCAGCAGTCCTTGAAGCAGCCCAAGGGAAGCTTTTTCTTTACGGGAGGAGAAATCATTAAAACTGTGTGTCTGTTTGCAGGCAGAAAATCGGAGGAAGGGCCCTGGGCTGGGGGCCCCCGGGAAGCCCCCCAAGAGGCAGTCGAACGAGACCTACCGCGACGCCGTCAGGAGGGTCATGTTTGCCCGCTATAAGGAACTGGAGTGAACAGTGGACGAACCCCAAGCCAGTCTCTCTCCACCTTCGTCTCTTTCTCTCTGTGTCACGTTCTTTTTGAAGGTTTGGTCTTTTTTTTTTGTTGTTGTTGTTTTTTTTGAATTGTTACAGGTTTTGCTGCTAGAATTTTTTTAATAAAACTGAAAATTTGTCAGTGCTTGTCTTGTGGCTGAAACTTTATGTTTTAAAAGCATGTGATGCTTTGGAGGATTCCCCCCATTGTGTTTTGCTCTCTGCTGCTGAGGTCCCTGGGAGTTGAAGCCACGTCAGTGAGGCTGGGACAGGTTTGGCAGCTTGGAGGCCCTGCCAGCAGTGCCACTGTCCTGCACTGTGTTCCCTGCCATCTCAGGGACGGGTGCTCCTGGGTCACTATGGGAGCTGGGAGCAGGGGATGGCCCCAAGACCTGAGAGGAATTCTGGAGCAGGAGTGACCCATGTGATATTCATCCTGGCTGCTAGTGAGGTCAACAGGGTTCAATTAATAGCAAGATCTGAAAGGTTAAAGGTGATCTCACTAATGCTGCGTGTCACTAACGTCTGGGCTGCCCAACCGGGCAAAGCATTCCACATGGGGCAGGCTGGATCTGGTGGCAGGGGTATTGGTGCCCTCGTGGGAACATACCCATGGTGGCAGGGGTTGTGTTCAACAGGGCAAAAGCCGAGCAAGTGCTGCTGGCACATCCTGGGGAAGTGCAGTCAGTCAGCAGGAACGTGTAGTGGTGGGGCCAAAGCACGGTGAAAGTGTGTTTGTGTGTGAGCACAGCAGGGACCAGGGGTGACAAGGCTGAGTGTGGCCTGTAGGGATAAGGATGATGCTGATGGCAGTGGCTGGTGGGAGCAGAGCCCATGCCTGGCGAGCAGGGGGTGGTGCTGGAGCTGCTGGTACTTCCCTCTGCCTTTCTGCTCACCTGGCAGAGAGCAGGGCCTGATGCTGCTTCCAGATATCCCAAAGGAGGGAAAGTAGGAGAGGTGGAAGCTGAAGGCAGCGGGATTTGGAGGTGAAAAGCCACCTGCAAGAGCTGACAACTTCCAAAGGCAGCAGAAGACCTGTCCAAGCTGCATTTCCTTGTCTCTGGCACAGGCAGTGCCACAGCAGTGTGGAGGACTCACTCACGGCACCGCAGCCCAGGGATGGTGGAGGTGGGTATGACGTTGTGCTGGTGAGTACGTGTGTGTGAGGGCCTGCAGTCTTCCTGGGAGCCCCAGGCATGCAAGGGAAGGATGGGGAAGGTGATGGGCTCCTGGGGATGAACTCCCAAACAGGGAGCAGTGGTGGTGGCACCGGGTCTGGCGTTGAAAGCTTGTGCTCTCAAGTCTGGAAATCATCCATGCACAAAGGGGGAAGAAGTATGACTGTGATGGGACATCATTTTCAGTGGCTCATGAGGGAAGAGGGGAATCTGGGAGCAGATTAGTAGCGGCTGCACAGGCTATCTGCACCTGGGTGGGCCAGGCACCTGTGTGTGCCAAAAATGAGCACCCACAGAACATTCCCAAGACAACCAGAAGGAGCCTTTGCAACCATCAAATGCAGTTCTGATTTCATTAATTTGCTAAGTGGGTACATGCATCTTGGTGAAAGCCTGTTAACGACTTGATATGTAATTAATTAGAAGATAATAAACCAGATAAATGTAAGAGCAGCTTCCCTTAGACAGATGGACCTCACTAAATAATGTATGTTCCTTGGCTTAGCCGTACACTCACTTGCTTCTAGCCTGTGATGTGCATGTGTGAAAGGAGAGGCAACACAGCACTTTCCTTGCAGGCCCATTGCCAGAGCTCAAGTCAGGAACAGAAGAGGAGCAGGAACAGACTGCTGTGAAAAGAGGAGGAAAAAAATAATTACAAATAACTAATTGCAGGATGTATTTGCCTCCAATCAAGATAAATCCTTTTTCTGTCCGTGGAGGTAGATCTACCCCGTGTTACTTTATATTAATCATAGAAATACTTCTGTTGGCTTTTATTATTTTGAGGTTCACAGTAAATGATTATGGGAAGTCAGGAATACTGCTTGTGTCTTAAGATGTCAGAACATCACAGTGTTACTCCCAGAAGTGTGGGATTTCTGGGGATGTGCTGTGTGTGGCTTGGGAACACCACTCACATGGACTGTAGGGAGTATCCCCCTGCCAGCCCATGGAAAATCAAGGTATTCCCTGGATTGATATTGACTTAATTCCTCCAAATTCCCCTTCCCTAATGTAACCCAGTGTGAGTTCCTGTGTATTCCCTTGAAGATGTGTGTGTATGTACTGTATGTACTTATCTACATAGGCACGGCATCCATCCATGTGGATATCCAGGATTAGGAAGTGTGGAGCAGCCCTCTGCTGGGGCTGGGATGAGGTGACTGGAACGAGGTTATTAATGAAGTGGAACAGATAAATAGAGTGAGACTAAATGCATTAAAAAGAAACGCCAACCCAGAAAACTTCATATTCCCTTGGGAAAACAGCAGCGTAGGTGGTGATGCAGAAACCCTGACTATTTATCTTTGGTGCAGTGGTTTTGGTGTCTTTAATACCTTTTAAAGGATAGTCACACAAAGCCACGCTGAATTGCAACTACTTTTATAACAATTTTGCTTTTATTTCAGAGATCATTCACCACTGTGCTAGTGCTGTGGCTGTGTTCGGCACACGTCCTTGTGTGCCATCCTGTGGTGAGGGGTATGGCCCAGGTTTACAATTTGTTTTTATTTTTGAAGGTCCTGATAGGAGAATTGGAGCAGCTCACAGGGTAAGTTCCGTGTTGTCGCAGCTGATTGCATGGAGATGTTACACACAGGAGAAGGACTGGGGCAATCCACAACCAACACTAAGGCTGGTGTGGATAGAACTGTGTGTACAAGGAAGAGGAAAAGGCAGAACAAGGGGTTTAAAAGGATTTTATTTGAAAGGAACAGGCAACAGAAGCCATGGGCTGAGAGTGGATAGAGGGCTGGAGGCACTTCTGCTTGGCCCCCTGTCCAAGTGAGGGTTCACCTCTGAGCTCCATCAGGCACACAGGTCGGTATGTAGGAGGCTGCTTTGGACATCTTAGGCACTCTGGAGCAAGAGCCTCTTTTTTCCCCCTTTCCCAATGTAAATCAGGTTGATAGTCTTTGATTTCCAATATTTATTCCTATTAATATTGATACAGCAGTGACCCAGGCCCTTATAAGTGAAACATAATGAAGTAAAGAGCGGGAGTTGTGCTTTCTAAACAGAAAAAAAACCCATCGGAGTGGGCTAAGGGAATAATCTGTAAAGGGGAAGGAGAGAGAGAACCCAGGGAATGTGCTTCCCTCCTCAGCAGTGACCTGCTTCTAAGAGAGGAGAGGGGCTGCTGGAAGGAGGATGAGGCTGGTGGTTGCCCCTCAGTGGTGCAAAGACTGAATTCAGAGCTGGCCACATCTCCTTGACCTGCCTTGTCCATTTGGGACCCTCTCTGAAATGCCTTACTCTGTTTGGCACAGAACCAAACCTCACCTCCCAGCAGCCCAGGCACACCCACCCCACCCCCATCAGGGACGTTACACTCCCTGTTTTTCTCAGAGGCAAAACCTGATGCTCCACAAATTGGGTTTCTACCACTCAGCTGCAAGCACACTGAAAAAAAAAACCCACCCAACATCGTCCAGGGATTTCTTTCCCAATATCGCAAGTGCAGCTGTGCTGGACATCAGGGCTTTGCACACCTGCACAGGTATGGCTGGGCTTGGCACACAGGCAAAGCTCTGCCAGGGCACCCTGAAGGCACAGGACACCAGCAAGCAGAACGTGAGCAGGGAACAGTTTTATTTTAGGTAAAAGTTCTACTTTACAGTAAAAGCCTTAGGAGTGAATACATTGCAATTAGCCATTTTTAAAAATATCTTTCAAACAAATCCATAAGCCTTCTCTTTATCTGAAATGGAAAAGTAATAAACATGTGTGCCTGCCCCTAGATAGATATGGAAAGATAACAGATGATTGTGTTGAACAATTTTACTCATTTAGTGCTTTAAGACTCAAGAAACAGGAGTTCAGTGTTCAGAGGAGGTTGTTGCTTAAACCATGCCCCCATTTTAATGTAGGTTCTGTATTTCCTTATTTATCCATATACGTACAAAGACCATTCTGTTCTTTGTTCCTGCACTGGGGACGTTGTGCTTTCAAATGTCACCAAGTATAACTCTGTGAAGCTGCACTTTCATGGACTTCCTCTCAGTAGCACAAAGATTCAAAGGAAGATGAATGACACTATAGTAAGTCACACAGTGCCTGGAATAGCCGAGATAAGCACGGACACAAGCCCTTGTCCAAACTTCATGTGGATTTCTTCCACCAGCGCATTTTGAATGGGATGGTTTGGCCAAGTTGCTGCTGCGGGGTGTGGGTCTGTGCCTGTGCTGCTCAGCCCTTTTGCAGGCTGGAAGGGGCCAGTCCTGTCCAGCTGTTAAAGTGCACCTTGCTTCCCTATGGAGCACTTGGGAATGCTGCAAGGAAGCTGGGAATGTGAGCATTACCCCCCAGGGACAGAGTCCCCCGTCCCACACAATGGAAGGATGGGCTGGTCCAGAATTGGCAGAGGGCTGGATAACAGCTTGGAGCTCACCCCTGGAGGTGATTCCAGCCACCACCTCACAGAAACCGCTGCTGCTGCAGGCACCCAGTGCAGGACACCCGTCCCTGTGCCGTGCCAGGCTTGATCCAGAGGGAAGGACAGGACCAGCCTGAGGAGCTGGAGTGCCTACATTAGGGTGGTTTGCACTCCCATCACAGAGGGGCAGTGACAAAGCTGCCTCTAACACCTGTTACACCCAGAGCCTCAACAGGGTCTCAGGCAACTCCCTTGGGTCCTGTTGCTGGGACACAGGGGAGGGGCCAAGCAGGTCTTTTGCACAGACAGAAAAGTCCCCTTCCCTAAAGTCCTGTTGGGGTGTGCCTGCTCCAGTGCCTTAATTTGGCTCTGGGGTGCACTTCTGAAACTGATCTCATGACTTTCCCCACTCTTGGATTGTGTCCTGGAGCAGCTCTGCAGAGGTCGGGCTTGGGACAGTATCAACCAGATTCCTTTCAGATGAAACCAAACCCAATATGCTCCAGGAATGCACCTCATGCTCCCCAGCCACCGATGGGCGTTCAGGCTGCAAGATTAGCCCAGAGCCTGTCTGGAGCTAAAAAACACCTTGTAAATCACAGAATAGTTTAGATTGGAAAAGACCTCTAAGATCATTGAGTCCAGCTGTCAACATTGCCAAGCCCACCACTAAACCACATCCCTAAGTGCCACATCTCCAGGGCTTTTAAATCTCTCCATAGATGGTGACTCCACCACTTCCTCTGGCAGCCTGTTGCAGTGCTTGACAACCCTTTCAGTGAAGAAATTTTTTTCTAATATCCAGTCTGAGTCTTCCCTGGCACAGCTTGAGGCCATTTCCTCTTGTCCTGGTTACCTGGGAGCAGAGCCCGACCTCCACCTGGCCCCACCCTCCTGTTAGGGAGTTGCAGAAAGTGAGAAGGTTCCTCCTGAGCCTCTTTTTCTCCGGGCTGAGCCCCCCCAGCTCCCTCAGCAGCTCCTCATCAGACCTGTACTCCAGACCCTTCCCCAGCTCTGTTGCCCTTCCCTGGACACACTCCAGCACCTCAATGTCTTTCTTGTAGTGAGCGGCTCAGAAATGGACGGAGTATTCAAGGTGAAATGTACAGTTCATACATCAGGTCCTTGAATGTCTGGGTCTGCTCCCACCGCACTGTGCTTGTACATTGGAGTCCAAATCCTCCCAGGTTTCCCTTTCCATCACGTTTCGCTCTGAAGTTGCTCGTGGACCAGAGCTTTCCTTTCTAACGCTGCTGCGTGACAGCAGTGGGATGGTGCCCGTGAGCCTCTGCTCCCATCCACCCTGCTGTGCTTTGGTTTCCCACTTCACAAGGTAAAGAAACCGTGAGCGCTGCATCTGATGCTTTCCTATCTCCTTCCATGAGACGCGCCTCGAGCTGCAGGGATGGAGCATCCCGAGGAAAAGCCGAATATTTCCCTGTGATTCCATGGAAGGCCGGCAGCTCCGGCCACACCAGTCCCACACCGCTAGATGGCAATTGTGGTGTGTGGATGAATGGGACGGACCAGACGGAGCGTTCCCGCAGCCGGGGCTGGGTATGAATGAGGGGCTGCCCCCGGCTGTCCTCCCCCTCCGGCTCCTCCTGCCGCCTCCAGCCTCCAGGTGCTCTGGGTTCACTGGGAGAAGGCGCTGGAACCGCTGGACTGGTGGCAGAGTGGTCACTGCCGCTGGGATCCCGTTGGCTCCTTGACGGGTGAGTAACGAGCAGTGGGGTTTAATTGTTCATAAACTTGGGCAGCCCAGGCTGGTTCCGGCTGCCTTGGTTCCCTCCCTGGGAGAGCTGGCCGGGGTAGCATTCCCAGTGGGAGAGCTCAGCCTGGGAGGCTGAGCCGGGGTTGACCAGCCGTGAGCTCCTCTGCTTTCACTGTCAGCTTCGTTGTGTTTTATGGCTCCGTGCAGAGTAACTCACGAGTGGCTGGGCTTTTCCCAGCTCCCGCAGAGAGAGAGAGCAGACCTCGCTCTGCCACTCCATTTGTCATAGCATGCCATGAAAAGTTTGGGGTACTAATCTTCATAGAGTCATGGAATAGTTTGGGTTGGAAGGGACCCTGAGCCATTGAAACCATTGAATCCCCTGAAACCATTTTTTACTGTTATGTCATATCTATTAATGCTGTAACCTGGGTTCCGAGAGGTTTTGTGCTTTTTTATTATGGTAAAGCTCTGTTTCCAAAGCTGTTTTTTCTGATATTCTTCTACTTCTGTGCTCTGCTTTGCTCCTAAGGTTTAACAGCCCAAAATCCCACACTGGGCAATTGTCACTAACCCATGCTGGGAGCTTTGCCACTGCTCAGAGATAACTTTGTCAGATTTCTTCCTCCCCCCCCACCGCCGTCCCCGCCCCAGATAAAAATCAATCATTTGCCTTCAAACAGTTGTGACAGCCTTGATCTAAGGAGAAAAAACAGCCTCCCTGACCCATAGAGGAATTGTCCCCTGCTTGGGCTTTATGAAATCTGTTGGGACAGGGAAATTGTGATTCTTCAACCTCCCTCTGCAATGCCTCAGCTCTCAGAAACTCGGGTCATCTGATATAGCAGGCAGAAAAGAAACAGAGCTTGAGAAATGCCGGGTGCTCTCCAAAGGAGTCCTCGTAACTAATGATCCCTGTGCTTGGAAGCATCGCAGAGCCTGAGTATGGATGGTTGGGAGAAGGGAGCCTTGCACGCCTGAGTGTCCTGAAAGTGGTGGGTGGGTGTTTCGATGTGATGGGGCTGATACTCAGGGGGAGGGGGGAGGGAGGAGGCTGAATGTTTGTTTAACAAATAACGAAGCTCTTTATGAACTTAAATTAAGACAAAGAGGGTTCTTTCGCGGATAGACCGCCTCTGGCATGAGGGGGTCTTATCATTGCTCCTGAGAGTGTGGCAGCCCTACCTGACAGCCAGGCCAAGGGATGTGCTGCCCACTGGAAATTGTCTTGAAACATTTCTTGGGCAGGATGTAGTGAGGGTCCAGTGAGCCCCGAGCACTGACCGCTGCTGTGGCTGCCCTTAGTTAAGAATTTATTGCCCATAAGGAACCATTGCATTAATTCAGCTACTGAGCACTGGCAGGACATTTCTGCTAAGCTGGAAACCAGCATTTTTTTGCTGCAGCCGTGTGCCTGAGGGCAAAGGGGAAAGTGCTCTTGGAGTTCTGGTCACAGAACCGCAGCCATCCCGCACACATGCCGGCCACGCGCCCCATGCGGGAGCTTTCTCTTTGCCAAGTGGAGCGTGTCCCAGCTTTCTGCCGGCCTCTCCTTGCTCAGCCTTCAAAGGGAGGGGGTCTGGCAGCCCTAACGGGTCACTGGCTTGACACGAGGGGCTGCTGGAACAGACAGATTTCTCCTGCTGAGCTAACGGTATTGAAAACGGCAGAGACACAAACACCGCGGTGATTAATGAGACGGGGATGGGGAAGTCAATCTGAGAGCCAGGACAGAGATATCAGCCCTATAAGAAATATGGGAAGAATTCATCCCTAATCTAATCTCACTGAATTCCACAAGCATGCAAGACAGGGATCATTTGCTGCAGCTCCTTAGGTTGAGAATTAAACAGGAAACCCCCAAGGATGTAAGATGCTCTCCCAAATACCAATGTGCTTGTGTGAGGAGGCTGGAGAGCAGCTGCCACGGTCTGAGCCATCTCGTCTGGCTGGGCAAGAGCTGATGCCCAGGCTGTGGGGCCGCCAGCAGTGGCATCCTGCAGCACCCAGCTCAAGGATAGGGAGCTAGAGCCAAGCCTGGGGTCCCCGGCAGGTCTTGCTGCTGCTAACGATGCTCTTTGCCAAACCAAGTCCCTGAGCCGGCAGCGCTGGCAGATGTTCTGAACGGTGAGGGGTTCTGGCTGCCTCGCTCTCTGCTGTGCTCCTGTGACACCCTCTCAGGGGCTGTTTACAGCAAGGATAAAGATTTATTGTAAACCTTGGCTCCCAGACTCTTGGAGCAGCCTCTTACTCCAAGTTTGGTCTATCCCCACGCCGGCTGGGATTACAATGAGAGGTGGCTCAGAGAGCACAGGGTAATTAGATCCTTACAGGCGCTCACTCACACGGTTACAAACCTTCTGTTGGAAGCAGAGACATAGAGATCAGTCAGCTGAGTCACCTCCTGGTCTTGGGGGGCAGCTGGGAATGGCTTTTGGATGGGTAATGGGGGGATACATCCAGGCTCAGCTGCCCTCTTCGAGGAGCCCTCTAGGTGGAAGAGGTCAGATCAGGGGATCCTGTTGCCCCCTGCTTGGAACGGGGAGCAAGTGGAAAGCAGGAGCAGGAAGAGAGGGTGAAAACAGTGTTACCTGCCCTGGACTGCGTCTCCAGCTTTGGTCCTCTCTGTGAGCCACTTGATACATCCCTGCTCCTGCCCTGCTCAGGGGAGCCAACTGTACCTTCTCCAGCTCTTTTTGCCTGGGGAAACTGAAGCAAAATGACCAGTGTAAGGCCACAGAGCTGGGCTCACAGCACAGGCAACCAAGTCATTCTCCCTCCCTAAAGACTAAATTATCCCAAATCACAGCCATGAAACCCCAGCATCTCCTCTCAGCTGGATGCTATGAATGATAGTAATTGTGTGGTGCCCAGGAGGGACCGCTCCCAGCAGAGATAAACCTTTGTTATTCCCTGATGTGGTCACTGTAGGGTATTTGGGCTCTGCTACCCCTGTGCTCAGTCATCCCACGTGCCCCTGAATCTCCCCCCGGCTCCATTGTACCTGCAGGGATGCCACGCGTGCGCTCCAGGCCAGCATGACCCCTCTCCACCGGTGGGATGGCACGGCATGGAGCACAATTGTTGCCAGCATCAGCCCCACTTAACTTGGGAGCCTGCCCAGGATCTGGTTCCTCTGGAATGGTGCCGTTCACAAGCACTCAGCCGTGTGAGGTGATTGTTCTGGTCTCGCACGCTGGCGAGCTGCCATTTATTGTGCACAGGAACCACCCCCCACGCTTCTCCCACCGCCAGGTCCAGGTTTATTTCCCTGTTTTCCAGGAGGAGACCACTGATGTCAGCTAACTTGGCCTGCGTGCTTTGTGGTGTGAAAAGGAAAACAAGGGCTTTCAGTTTCAATCTGTCCCTTGTCCTCTGAGGGGAGAGTTGGCCTTCCCACGGTGTGTGCTCCCAGGCGGGCGGGTGGTGACACGGTGACAGCTCTGACACCGTGTGCTGGAGCCACGTGCATAGAATCAGGCTTAGTGCTGAGGTGGTCTGTGCTGGAGGAGAATGAGCTTCTTTGGGGAAAGATGGAACACTCGGGGTCAATCCCTGTCCTGCTATGCTTCCCATTTGGCCACGGGCAGGTCACTTAGTCCAGCTGTGCCTCAGCTCCACACTGGAGTAACAACCACAGTGAACTTCCATGGCTGTGCAGATGAGTACATGGAGGACAGAGAGGCCTTCACGTGAGATAGGGATTGGGGCAGGAGGGATGTGCCCTGGGAGCAGCACCTCGGGCACGGTACATAGTGCTCCTGACCTGCTGGGGACACGGGCACAGGAGCTGTGCTGGGAGGGGGGTACCCCGACTGTTTCCATCTGCTGGGCGGGGTTCTCCCTGTGTTGTCAGGGAAGGGAAATGACTGAAAGCAGGGAGCTCTCTGCCTTGGAGCTGGTGGTGGTGCTGCCCTGGTTCCCCCACGGCAATGCTGTGGCAGTCGCCCAGCACTTGACCTGCCCCAGCCCCTGCCAGACGTGCCAGCATCTTCAGCTCCGCCTGGAGCTGACCTGGCATCCCCTGGGGAAGCGTGACTGAGCAGCCGGCTGAGGTGAACGGCCCGGCGTCTATCCCAGCTGGTCGCTGATCCCGGGAAATACCCGGCAGAGAAGCCGCAGCCTTGCCCCAGGCAGGTCCCGCGGTCACAGCCGAGCTGCTGGGGTGGGATCGCAGGGGTGCCCAGCCCCTCGGGAGCTGCCTGCCAGGCAGAGCTGTGTCCCTGGCTCCGGGAGCAGCGTCCTGGAGCGAAGGGCAGCCCGTCGGGGCTGCCGCCGGAGCGTGGTGCTCTGCAGGGGTCCAAGGCTTGCGAGCCAGAGAGCTTACCCGGCAATCCAGGCCCTAATTCCCGAGGAGCCCAGCCAAGAGGCTCTGAGAAGAAGCAGATAACAGCGCCGGCACCCTCCATCCTCATTAAAATACTTTCTCCTCCGGAGCCCCCCACGCCTGCCCAGCCTGTTCCAATTAGCGCCGCGGCCGGGAGAGCAGGGAGCGGAGCTCCCGCTGATGAAAAGAAAACACTGCGAAGCTTTCAAGTGCCGGGGGAGGCGGGCGGCCCCAGCTGGGACAGCCAGTGGCCCGCGGGAGTGCGACCGGCAGCCGTGTCGCTGGCTGGCAGTGGTGAAGCGGATCATGAGCCGGGTCACTGAGCAGCAGAACAGGTGTTTCACGGCCAGTTCCCGCCTGGAAGGGCCCTGGGATGACGGGTGGGGAGATGTGGCAAAGCTAACAGCTCTCCGAGAGGTGCTGAGCACCCTGTCCAGTAGGTCGGGAGGTGGGAAGCAATAATCCCACTGTGAATGAAGAAAATGAGCGTTGCAAATCGTTGTGGGTTTGCTGCAGAATGTCTTGGCAGCTTCGGGAAGCAATTGGCTCTGGCTTGGGAGCGCTGGGAAAGGCTGCAGCCCGTCCAGGGAGCAGGGATGCTTTGCCCAGGGCTAGCTCTCCCCTGAGATGCCTCTGGGGTGGAGCTGTTCCCAGCCCTTGGCTCTCTGCTGGGGTTCTTCACAGGGGTGCCACCAGGACCCCAGCCAAGCCCACCACTTCTTTTCCAGGGGCCAGCAGCTTGTGACAGTGAGTGATGGCTGAGCCTGCCCAGGCTCCAGCTGGTGACCCAGGGCTGGCACGCTCTGCATGGAAACCCTGAGTGTCACCCAGCCCCTCATCCCAGCAGCTTTACAGCCAGTCTGGGGCAAGGAGCACGGCTAAACCTGTCCCTGGCTAGAGATTACACCAACTCCCGCCCTTGGAGCCCCTGCCAGCACATTGATTCACCCAGGCCCAGACTGGAAAGTCTGGAGCCCAGAGAATGGCTCCCAAGTGGGGTAGAGCTCCCTGAGCCTCCCGAGGGCTGTGCTGAGTGTCAGGCCATGTGGCAGACAGGTGACAAGGGTGGGTTTCAGTACTGGAGTATAAATGGCTCTGAGGAATGCAGCACTGCCTCTGGGGACCCCCAAGGCTTTGGGGAGCCGGCTGGCAGCACAGCGGGCAGCACACAACCTCTTCCCTGCCTTATTTGGGTACCTGAACACGACATCGGAGGGTGGCAAGCCCCAAATGTGAAAGAATTTTAAGCTTCTCAATTACTTTAGAGGGCAGATTGGGAGTGCAGTACTACAAGTCAGCCCACAGTTTAATGCACCAAGTTAATCCACACTTGTCCCACCTGTGCTTTTTCTGGGGAGAAGCTCAGTCTTCTGTGAATGTGCTACTTCCAATGTGGTGTCCCGGTGTGGTTTGTCTACTTTAGGAGCCCTGATGTGGGCAGCAGGACGGTGGCACTGCTCTGCAATGAGACCTGCCTGTGCTCTGGCAGCATCTCAGTGAGAGGAGACCTGCAAGGTGCAATTATGCTGTGTCTCCATCCAGCTGGATGCCCTTGGGGGAAATTAGTGGGAGGAATGGTGGTGGTCCCTCAGCTGAAGCAGCAAATTCAGGAACACCTGAAACTCCTGAAGGAACCACTGACTGAAAGCAGGGGCTGATGCAGCCCATCACTGTGCTCATCACTGTGCCCTGAGTCAAGTCCAGATGCTGGACCACCTTCCCAGTCAGATGCCTGAGAGCTGGGCTAGAGTGGGTTTCACCTCTCTCAGTAGCAAGGGAAAGGTAGGGGCTGAGCCAGCGGTCTCCCAAGAAAGGGATTAGCAGGATGTTAAGGGAAGCCAGCTCCTTATCCCATCATAAACAGTTATTAATATCCTGGCCAGCCTTGGGCTTGGCAATTCCCCATTTGCTTTCAAAGGATGTGCTCCCAACCGGAGTGCGCCTTAAGCTACTGTAACTTCAGGGAGACAAACACCGTGGAGACACTCTGAGGTGCCACCACAGGCAGCAAAGTCCCCCTGGTACCACCCAGACCACCGGGCTGTCCCTGCCCCGTTGCCATTGTCACCCAGTGCCCACGAGTGAGGAGCCCCCTGCCCAGCAGGGTGACGTGCTGAGGGTCTGTGGTGTGCCAGCAGCAGCTGGGCTCTTTCGTCCCCACCCGTGGTGCTTGGCACACTCCAGCAGTGTTGTCTGGCGAGGAAGGGTGGTCTGGGACTAATTGCAGTTGGGGGACTTTAATCTCAGGAGGCAGGAGCGTGAGAGGCTGCCAGATGTCCTGGCTGGAAGGGAGTGTGCTGGCCAGCCTGGCGGGGAAATGGAGGTGAAGATGGAGCAACCTCAGCCTTCTGCTGTTGTCCAACAATCCCTTCATCCAAACCCCCCAAATCCACTCCCCTCAGTCTCTGGGGCTGTGGTGTGGCCGTGTGTGATCTTGTTACTGAGGGGTTCGCTGAGACCTTGGCATTTCACAGGGCACACTGAGGTGCTGCGATGCCACCCAAGCTCTGCCACTTGGGTTTGTGGTTCCAGCTCTGGTGTCTTGCTGCAGGACCATCACGTTCCTCTGCCACAAACCACTCGGCACCACAGGCTCCCTCAGAGTTGGTCCTGCCCCAGCCTGGGAAGACAGGGAGGGAGCCAAGGGCTCACCCCAGTGGCTTTGTCCTCCCAGTGGAGAAGGACGACAGCTGCCTCTCCCTGCAGCTGCCAGGGCATCCATCATCCTGGGCGGTATGGAGAGGGACAACCACACCCCTGGGCTGAGCAGGGAGGGTTCTGTTCCTGCGTGGTCAGGGAGGGGGGCAGGCAGTGATTTAGGAAGAGGGACAGCTGCAGGCAGGGGTGCACACCAAGGCACATGGCCAGCGGCTCCGGCTGTGAGTGCTCCCCACACACGTGGCTCCACATTCCCATGGCACAGACCACGTGGCAGGCACCCAACTGGCCCACGGATGTGCGTGAAGGGATGGGCGTCCAGCCTGAGTCTGCTGGACCTCCTCGCCTGGCTTTGCCCCTCGGTGCCTTTGCCAGGGTGAGACTCCTTTCTTCCGTCTCCCAAAAGTGGCAGAGAGGGGACCACCCACACCAGAGTTTCTGCTGGGGAGGCAGGACAGCATCAGGAGTCTGGGGCTGAGGTCTGGGAGCCAGGGCTTGGGTGCTCGGGAGCCTCAGGCAAGGCCAGTCCCATGGAGGGACTCTCAGCTCCCTGAGGCTCTCTCATCTCACAGCAAGTTCTACCCCAGCACTTCTGTCCCCCCATAGGGGAGATCTCTATGGATGGACATCGATAAGGGGTGCAAATTCTCTCCTTTCCCCTCTCCTCTCCCTTGAGGTCCCCCAGCTGTTGGGGACCAGCATTTTGCCTCATACCCCAGCCCTGCCAGCCCTGCCATGTAACTGGAGAAGGCACCAGGCTGTCCATGGCACGTGGGGATTATCTGGGATACAATCAGGGCTGTGAAACTGGTGGAGCACATGGCAACACGGCGACTGCTGTTCGTGCCGCGGGGTTGCTGAAGGGCTGAGCTTTCCCTCTCAGAGATAATCCATAGCCTGATAAACCCACTGCCAGGGCCCTTCCCCCTCTGACACTTGGGCTAGTTTACACTATCCGTGGCATTGCAGCAGATAGGCCTTGTCAGGAGGAAATTGGTGCTTTCATGGATAAACCATTCCTTCCATACCCCGCGTCTCAAACAGGAGGCATTTGTCTTTTCCCTGGGCTGCTCACTCTACAGCAAGACTTTCCAGCGGACTTTGTGACAGCCAAGAGCCTCTTGGACTTCTGTTCTGTAGAGAACTCAGTGCTTAAAGGGGGCTTATAAAAATGAGGGAGATTGACTTTGTACACGGGCAGACAGTGATAGGACAAGGGTGGATGGTTTTAAACTAAAAGGGGAGAGATTTAGATTAGATATTTAGGAAAAAATTCCTCCCTGTGAGAGTGGAGAGACCCTGGCACATGTTGCCTAGAGAAGCTGTGGCTGCCCCATCCCTGGAAGCGTCCAAGGCCAGGTTGGATGGGGCTCTGAGAAGCCTGGTCTAGTGGGGGGCATCTCTGCCCATGGCAGGGAATTTGGAATTAGATGATACTTAAGGTCCCTTCCAACCCAAACCGTTCTGTGATTCTGTGGCTTCTGCAGGTCACCAGTGGAAGGGGCAGAAGGGCACAGGGCAGCTGCAGGGACAGTCAGCCCAGCACTGTGGCGTCACCACCCGTGCCACCTACCCCTGGCACTCCTGGTGACTGCCAGCCCCCAAAACACAGCTGCCATCCCCCAGGTCCTCACCACCAGGTCCTGTGGTGCCTGGAGTGTGAAATGTTAACCCCCCGCCATCCCCTCGCCCAGCAGCCTGCCCTCATCAGCACTTCCCTCTCCAAACTGAGATGGAAATAGCTGCAGCTCCGGACAGTTGATTATTTAAAGCTGTCGGGAGTGTTTAATTTAACCCTGGATTCATCATCCGCAGCTTGTTTCCATCCACCAGGCACCCGCGCTCCCCGTCTCCGTGTAAGCTTGGCCGAGCTCCTCACCCCCAGCAGATCTGTTTCCCCGCACCCCTGCACTGACTGGCACAGTGAGGGATGTCCCTGTGCCACGGGCTGTGGGCACAGCCAGCTCAGGGGCTGGGCTGGGATTTTAAGTGGGCATCGGGAGTGGAGTCCCTCACTGCTGCCTGGGCACGATGGGAGGGAGTCTCAGACTGACACACACGGGAAGTGTTTCTTACTGGAATTTTTCTTTCCTTTGTCTGCTGCAAATCCCTCCAGCAAAGCCCTCACTTTCTTGTCCTTGTGCCCAGCCCTGCCAGGGCTCTGGGTTTTTCCTGTGCGTGGCTGTGGGTCCTGCTACCATCAGACCTGCCTGTGGCGCTCCCAAGGCAGGAGATGGAGCACTGGTATGACTGAGCTGTAGATGGGAGTGCACACGCCGGCCCCACAGCCCCAGCCCCTGCTCCAGGCATGCAAAGCATCCCTAAAGCTTTTCATGTGTGACCATGTCCCAGGGCAGGAGCGGTGCCCTGCCTGCCATCTGCAGAAGCCCTGGAATCCCCTGGGTCATGAAAGGTTCCTCCAAGGCTGGCTTAGCCCAAAGGTAAACCTAGCACAGACCCAGCTCCATTTATAGACAGCTGCAATTAGAGGCCAGCATTCTCCTGAGTCCTCCAGCAACACAACACACATTGGCAAAGCAAAAAAACACACCTGTCAATCCCAGACCCGTCCTTGGGACGACCCCTGGGACAGCAGCGCTCTCTCAGGGCATGGCTGCGAGTCTGCAGGATGACTCTGGGAGACCCCACTGCAGGGCCTGAGCATGAGAAGAGCTGAAACGGCTGGAGCATCCCATCCCTGCCTGTTGTCAGTGGTTGACCTGTTGAAAAGTGCGTAGGAAGGGGTGGCTGGGTTGAGAGAGCAGCCCCAAAATAGAGACAGAATGGCACAGCAGTCACCCTGAGGTCACATCCATGTCCCGGGGTGGTGCCAGGTCTCCTGGCACAGGGGAAGGCATTGGAGCAGCGGTAGGCTATGTTGGCCGGAGTGAGATCCAGGCCACAGCAAGGGCAGGGAAGCAGCAGGAGAGGAGCTGCATCCCCTCTAAGGGGGCTGCAGCCCAGCTCAACCATGAGCTACTGCTGGGAGAGCGAGAAACCCCCATTCCACCAGCCCCAAACTTCCTCCCTAGGCAGAGCTGAGCAATCCTTGCACAAGACAGAGACCAAGGCAATTGGAAAGACTTGGCTGCACCATCTCTCTCACAGCCCTTTGCCAGGATGGCAGGAATCCCCTGCTCCTGGTGCCAAGAGCCTCTGGCCAAGAAGATGCTAAAAAGCTCATTTTAAATCTTTCAGCCGTGGGACTGGACAAACTTAATATGCAGCAAGAGGGGGAGTTAGTCAGAGCTGCTATGTAGGGACCAGGACATTTATGAAGTGGAGAAAAGTATCTAAATAGCCTGGACTAATTGGTGAGGGCCGGCAGGCCAGCCCCATTCCCAGCAGGATCTGTGGGAGCTGCTGGACACGGCTGTGAACCCCTGTGTGCCTCGGAAGGGGGGGATGTGTCACAGAGCCCTTCCAGCCTGCAGTATCCCACAGCCAGCAGATGTTGGTGGCCTCAGAGAGCTCTGTGATGACCAGGCAATTTGCAGAGCTACTGGCCAGGGATGTGTCATGTACACACACAGTCATGGATGGTGTTGATGGGATCAGAGAAGTGGTGTTTATGGACAGAGCTCCAATGCATGGATTCCCCTTTAAATGAGAGGGATGATATTTAACTCCAAGCTGAGGTGAGTATTAGGGATCTTTCACCAGGCTCTGGCAAGCACTGGGGTCTCAGCAGATACTGAGCAGAGGATGCCCAAGCTCTGAGAGTCTGTTGAAGGATGTGCTACTGCCCAAGTGCTCCTCACCTCTTCCCTCACATCAGGCACCTCCAGGACGCTCAAATCCCTGTGCTTCCAAGTACCACATGCTGTGGGCATGCTGGCAGCACACACTTCCCCTAGGCAGACTGGAATAGCTGGTCTTCTGTGGGCATGGAAGGCACTGGAGTTCTCAGGGGACAGCTGGTGAGGGTATCCCAGCCACAGCTGCCTTCCCAGTGCCCAGACTGGCCCGGTGAGCACCAGCTGCAGCCTTCCTTCCCCCTTCTCTCTTTGCAGCTGAGGTGGCATCTCGGCGCTGGACCATGGTGCTGTGAGGCCGAGTGTTCCCTGCCCACGTCCCCGTGCCAGCATGTGGGCTGCCCCCAGCCACGGGCTGCCCCTCGCCGCGCTCCTCCTCTGTGTCCTCCTGCAGCAGCCGGGCAGCAGCGAGGCATGGAAGCAGCACGCCCCGCGCCTCCGCCTCGCCTACAAAGGTAGGGGCTTCCTGGGGTCTGCACCTCGCCTGGGAGGGCTGGGAGAGAGTCCTGGAAGGGGGGAGTGAAGGGGCGGCCGGGGCCCAGGGACACAGGCAGCAGCCCCGTGGTTGTGGCTGTAACATCTGCACGCGTTGGGCCCTCAGGATGTTTCAGGGGTGCAGCTCCAAGCAGTCCCTGAGGATGCTGTACCAGTGCCACTGCCACTGGCCACTTTTGTGGTCCAGTGCAACACCAGGATGCCTCCTTCTGCTCAGACTCACTCTGTGTGTCTCACAGTGTGTCCTGGGCTGGGGCTGAACTGGGCACCCCGAGGGAACATCCCCTGCCTTCAGCTCACAGTGCAGTGGGGACACTGAGCCCCAGGACAGTGCCACCAGCCCCTTCCCTTGTCTCCCACCAGCACAGCCCTGCCTTAACCCCTCCTCTCTTGCCAGGAGAGATTCCCCGTGCAGATCATCTTCCCTCTCTACACCCAAGAAGGGTCAGAGCAGCTTTCCCATGGGCATGGCACTCCAAGCTCTGGGGCCATCCTTTTGGCCTGCTCCATCACCCTGAGGAGCTGCTCTCCAGGCAGGGATAGCCAGCATGGTGGAAGATGCCCTCTGCTTGTGGCTGGAGAGGACTGGACCTCCCAGGGATGCCGGATGTCTGTGTGAGGAGATGGCTCTGCTGATAGCCCAGCTCAAAAACACGGTGCGGTCTCTGCCTTTCCTTGGAGCCAGAGGAGGCAGAACAGGGCTGGTGGGGCAGAGGGACTGCTGACTTCAAAGCCCCACAGTGTCCTGGGGCCAGACATGCCAAAACCCCTTTTGGGCAGAGGCAGAAGAGGAAGCTCCCAGCATCGGGAGGGCTCAAGGACGAGGCGAACAATGGCGAGGGGATGTGACTCATGGACAGCACAGGGCAGGTTCAAGGACACAATGCCTTGAGAAGTTTAGGTTTAAAAACCCCTAGGAAAAAAAAAATAAATAAAAGGAGGCCTTTGAGAGTCCATCGGCGGAGTCAGCCTTGCCCTCAGATCCCAGCAGGGGGGTGGCAGGCGGAGCCCTCGGCGGGGCGGGGGGACAAGACGCAAGCAGGGTCGAGAGAAGGAAATGACAGCAGCGACGGCCCGGGAGCACAGGAAGGATGGGGCACAGGGCACGGGGCCAGGAACAACAGCGGCGGCTCCCACCCTGCCGAGGAGGCGAGGAGGAGGTTTATAATAGCACACTGGCCACCCCGGCCGGGCAGGGGCAGCCTGGGGTGAGCTGGGTCAGCCCCAGCGCTGCCCGAGCTGAACCTCTCTCTTTTCCAAGGCTGTGCAGCAGAGTGGCTGCGCAGTGAAACCGCAGCACGCCTGCCAGCTCCTCCTGCGGGAATATCCCAGGAATTGGCAAACGGGTCCTTTGCCAGCCTTTGATCTGCAGCCAGCCCAGCCGGGCAGCACCACGCAGCAAGTGCGCCAGAGTGCAGGGTGGTTCATGGGACTCTGGTTATCGGCACCAAGAGCTGCCCTGGCACGTCCCTTATCAGCCAGCAGCAGTGAAGGGACAGAGCCCGATTTAGCACCGAGCTTCCCCCGGGCTTCGGGGATCCCCTCCGGGGGTTGCTGTGCCTGGTGGCGGGGAGAAGGGGCCAGGACAGCCCTCCGGCACAGCCGGGAGGTGACCCCAGGAAGCCCAGGTCGCCCTGCACGGAGGATGCTGTAGCTGAGAGGCAGGCGGAGATGATGGATGGGACAAGGCAGTTAAAGTGGTCCCGTCAATAAAGACAAACACCGCGGCCTTGGGAGATTGCTAACACAAAGGAGAGGATGTTTCTCCGGGCTCGGCCATCGGTTTGGCCATGGCACAGCTGCTGCAGAGACACCCTGGTTCCCTGCCTTCAGGGAGGGAGAAGAGACTGGTTTGTGTGGGGCAGCCTCCTGGGTCTGGATCACAGCACTCAATGTCCTCTTGGTGAGGGAGCAGAGCCGTGCACGGGGTCAGGCTCAGACTCTCATGGTCATTAACCTGCCAGAGGAAGCAAGTGCAGGGCAGTGAGTCCTTCCAGGGTTCTCCCCTATATTAACCACAGCAGCAGGGAGGGCTCCTCCATCACCCTGCCTGACCTTGTCCTCAGCACGTCAGAGGGTGACCAGCACATGACACTTGCTAGGATCAGCCTTGTCCCCTGCCCTTCCCTCCCACCCCAACCTGCCTCCCCAGAGTCCTGCCTAACATTTCCCCCCCTCCCTGAATCAGGCAGGTCCTGCTGTTGGCAGACACAAGAGAGTGAGTGATGCAGTGGACTGCACTGGGGACCCAGCAGGGACAATGGCCCAGAGGCAGGGACAGGAATTCAGCTGTTAATCCCATTCAGCTGGAGGAAAATTGCTTGGAAGCCTTCTCCCCTGTACCCCTGGTACCCAGAGGAGGCACCCGAGGAAAGGTGGGAGTGCAGTGGGGCTGTGCACAGTTTTTGTGGGTGCAGGGGGAGAGCCAGGAGCTCCCTGATGTAGCTGGAAGTGGCTCCTGGCAGAGGAGGATTTGTGCCTCCCCCTTAAACAGGAGCTCTGATCCCAGAGGAAGGGGAGACGGAAGCGCTAGCTGGGAGCCAGCCTGGCTGCTGGATCCGGGCAGGGACCCACGTGCTGCCTGGCTCAGCAGGGACCACCGGACGGACGTCAGTGGCGTCTCCAGCCTCAGGCACTGGCCCTGCTTCCCCTCTGCCCTGGAAAGGGGGTGGAAGGAAGTGAGACAACCTCCCGGGTCAGCCGGTTCCCTTCGGATGGAGCTGTGCCCGTGCCCACGTACACCCCACCTGCACCTGGTGCTGCACGTCCACCCACGCTCCCATCCACACTCCATCCACCCGGCCAGCTCCCCTCCACAGCCTCCCTCCCTCCCTCTGCTCCTGACACACTGCTTCAATTCGCGTGGTTTGGGGCAGATTTTCAGCCTGGGTCTTTCAGATGTCTCTGGAGCCACGCTCCACCTCTGCTCAGTTCCCATCCAGCACAGCCCACCTCCATCTCCTATTCCCATGGCCCCACTTTTGCCCGTTTCCCTGCACAACACGAAAGCCAGGAGCAGCCTTCCCAGCGTAGCCAGCCCCCTGTCCCCAGCCACATCCCGGCACTTTTGGAGATGAAAGCTGTATGTTATGGTTTCTGGGGGCCCCAAGGCCTGCCCCAGTGCAGGTTTCTCCTGCCTTGATCCCTGGGAGCAGTCGCTCAGGGGTGGCAGCTGCTGTGGTCCCGTGTCCGGTGCAGCCGCCGCTCCGGCGGCGCTGGGGGGTGATTGCCCTGACAACCAGCTACCAAACCTGGTGCTGCACATCACAGGCTGATGCCAGCCCGGGGGATGTTGTTTCAGGAGTTTTAACCAAAAGACAAGAGCTTATTGTCTCCCTCACACACCCCCATAGCTGTGACTGTGCCAGAAGGGCTATGTGAGCTGTCCCGGCTGCTGCACGGGAGGAGCTGCAGCCTGAACAGCAGAGCCTTGAGTCTTTCCTGCTGTCCTGTCTCCACTCTCCATGGAGTGTGCTGGCTCCATGGCACAGTTTCCCTTCAGCGAGGTGGTTCTTCCCTCCAGCAGTGCCACAGGGGTGCTATGAAAAGCACTTTTCCTGAGCTAGTCTGATGCTCAGGACGCAGAATGGGAAATGTGGGGTGCTGGGTGCAGGGTTGGAGTGGCATCTAGGACACAGCTGGGAACTTCCTTTACAAGGGTCTGTCCCCGTGCTCCCATCCTCTTGCCTGTCCCTGTGCCTGGGGTAAAGTCCAGCAGCCACTTCACAGACTCAAAGGGTGGGCAGAGAGGGTGTCCAGACTGGGCTGTGGTAGTTCTGTTTGCATACAGCCTTTCCTTTGAGGGGTGCTTTGCCACAGCAAATAGCCAGCCCTTTTTTTTTAAAACTCTCTTGATCTGAAACACATGGAAAACATGCCAGGAGGAACATCAAGCAAGCCTCCTCTGCTCCATCCTCTCCTCACAGTTTCAGGGTGCAGAGGCTTTGCAGCTCCAGGAGTTCTGCAATCCAGGCTGGAAGCTGAACATTCTGGGCTCCTGGGGCTGGACCTCTGTCCTGTTCCATGCCCTGCAAACCAGGCCAGCCAGGGCAAGGTCAGCACAGTTCTCCCCTCTGTAGGAGTGACTCTTTCCCCCAGGAAGGAACATGGAAGAGACTCCAGGATGAGCTCAGGGGCACCAAGTGGGTTTCACTAAGGCAGAGGTTGGAATTGTGATTTCTTGAACCAAGGATAGGTAACCAGAGCTGGAATGGTTACCATTCCAGCCAGGGAGGCACAGGGCCTCTGGCTTCCAGTTGTGTCACTCCTGGATGGGTTTCTCTTTCTCCCACATTGTGCTCCTCAGACCTGCTGAAATCCAACAGCTCTCGTCTGCTGCTGGCCTCAGGGGATGGGATGGATTTCCAAGCTCTCTTGGTGGATGAAGACAGAGCCTGGCTGATGGTGGGAGCAAAAAACCACATCTTCCTGCTCCACCTGGACCATCCCAGCAGAGAGCCTGAGAAGGTCAGTGCCGGGAGGAGGGTGGCCCTGGCTAAGCTGGCCTCTTCCTCCCTGGGAGCTGCTCCTTGTCCCAGCACCAGGGCGTGGAGGTGGATGTGCTCTGAACTGGGCTGTTCTACCCTCACTGGGGACACATTTACACCAGGATGTCTCAATCACTGGGGTCAACCCATCCCTGGCAGTGCTGAGCCCTGCTGGGACGGGCTGACGCCAGGGAGGGACAGGGTGGCTTGGCCAGGAGAGGTGACCTGGGTGGACTGCGGGCAGTGCCCGGAGCCCTGCAGTCACACCTAGTCCCTGCTGCTGCTGCAACAGCTCCAGCAGCGAGTCCACTAATGTCATCCCAAGACATCCTGCTGGCAGGGTGCACGGCTCAAGCCCAACAAAAGAAAAGCCCATTAAGGCACCACAGCCTGGTGTTCCCACGGGCCGGGATCCAGGAGAGCCTGCCCACTGCCTGGGCGTGCCGTGGCCCACCCAGGCTCTGACCTCACACCAGGTTCACTCCGAGTTATTTGGCAGGATGCCCACTGGGCCCTGGGGGATCCAGCGGGGTGTCAGACCTGTGGCAGAGCAGCTCCATGTCCTCGTCGTGCACCTGAGCCTGACAGTGCCTTTTGACTGAGCCTGTTCTCACCGGTGCCGTGGGAGCCAAGGGAAACAGGGGCTGCATGAGGGGTCGTTGTGTTTCAGATTTTCTGGCCAGCCTCCAGGGAGCAAGTCGAGCACTGCCAGCTGGCAGGGAAGAACGTGGAGGTAAGCAGGGCTGGCAGCCCCGGCTCATCGCCTTTGGCAGTTTACCATGGATGTTAAACATCCCTGTCACCCCGAAAGGGAGCCTGGGGGTCTGCCTGGAATGGGGCTGTGGAGCCAGCCAGAGCCAAGCCCAGTTGGGCGAGTGCCGAGGCAGGGCCTGGCCAGGCTCCTCATCCCCAGCAGACACACCAGGACTCAGCCCACTGACAAACATCTCCCCCTGTGCAGACAGAGTGTGCCAACTTCATCCGCCTCCTCCAGCCCTTCAACCGGACCCACGTGTTTGCCTGCGGCACCGGCTCCTACCAGCCCGTCTGTGCCTTCATCCAGCTGGGAGCCAGGGGGAAGGTGAGGGGCACCCTGGACAGATAAGTCCCCATAGCAGAAGATGCCAAGAGGTCCCCACTCCCAGGGAGCAAAGGGAGAGGGAGCCCCAGAGCGTGGGGAGGGTGGACAACCTGGTGCAGTTCCTGGCATTCACATGGTGAGAGCAACTCCAGCTTGGCAGTGCCAGTGTGTCCCGTGGAGATGGGACCCAGTCCTGGCATCTCCCCTGGAGGACCGCACTCATCACAGACCTGAGAACTCCAGCCTCCTTCCCACCTTTCCCCACAATCCCAGCTTGTTGCCCTGGGCTGACATCTCCCCCTTGGCTCTGACAGGGTGCTGGGGCTCCCCCCATGCGGCTGGTGACCCACTCTTTGGAATCGGGGCGAGGACGGTGCCCGTACAGCCCCCATGAACCTTTCACAGGGCTCCTCGTCGGTAAGAGCGAGAGGGAGCAGGGGCGATGCTGGGAGGGGGAGTGCTGGGCACGGTCTGTACTGGGGGGTGCTGGTTCCCCCACCCACACCCCGCTGACCCCACAGATGGGGAGCTGTATTCGGGCACCTCCAGTGACTTCATGGGCAGCAGTGCTGCCTTCTTCCGGACCTGGGTCCATGGGGCAGAGCAGAGCTACATCCGCACGGAGCAGAACCAGGACCACTGGCTACACGGTAGGAACAGGGGGACACGTGGGGCATGGGGGGATTCTTCTGACTGCTGGGGAGAGGCTGGGGACAGCACTGGGGCCAGAGCTCTCTGTGATCTCACCCACTTCTCCTCTTTGGGGGAAGCACAAATGAGGCCTCTGGTGGGATCCAGGCTCCAACAATGCACTCCACAGGCTGAGCACTGGGAATGGGGCTCTGCCAGGTCTACACAGACCCTGTGTACCCTCAACACCTGCCAGGGGCTTTCAGGGCAGTACCACAGGATGGGATGGGGGCACAGGGCCACACTGTGCTGCTCTTTCCCCCCTCAGAGCCAGCATTCATTGGTGCCTACGCCATCCCTGACACCTACAACCCGCACGATGACAAGGTCTACATCTTCTTCCGTGAGACAGCCATGGAAGCTGGGCAGTGGGAGCGGCGGCACATCCATGCCAGGGTGGCCAGGGTCTGCAAGGTCAGTTGCCAAAGGCCAGCGTTCTGTGGATGGGTGTTCCACCAGGTGGCCTTTTACCTCCTCTGGACCAAGGAGCATCTCAAAGAGACATGAGGGTGTCACTGCACACTGACCACAAGGCAGAAGGCTCAGGATTGGGGGTGTCCTGCTGTGGGAACAGGGAGGGCACAGTAGTGAGGGAGGCTCAGAGAGACTGACCCCAGCTCTTGGTGCCCGGCAGAATGATGTAGGGGGGAAGCGCAGCCTCATCAACCGCTGGAGCACGTTCCTGAAGGCCCGCCTGGTATGCTCCATCCCCGGGCCCCAGGGCACCGAGACCCACTTCGACCAGCTCGGTGAGTGCACAGCCCTGGCTGCAGCCGGCAGCAACGCTGCTCTGCCACAGCTGCTCCCTCCCAGGGAGGAGGGCACAGCACCAAGGGTGCCTGCCTGCATCCTCTGGACCGCTGCTATAGCTCTGGGATGCCTCACCTCCGTCCCTCTCTTTGCAGAGGATGTTTTTCTCCTGCGCACCCGGGACCCCCAGAACCCCCTTGTCTTCGGCCTCTTCACAGTCTCCAGGTGAGCAGGACCCTTCTTAGCCCCTGTGTGGGGCACTCCAGGCCCCCAGCCCCTTTGCCAGTGCTACTCCACAGGGAGCCCTGGGTGGAGAAAGGCAGGACCAGCACCCAGCTGGCTGAGGAAGGGCCACCAGCATTTCCCTGCTTTCCCTGATGCTGGTTCAAAAGCCCATTGCCAAACCACAGGTTTGGCATCAGCACAGCCAGCAGTCCCACAGGCTGGACTGGCTATTCCAAAGGGATTCCTGTCACCCCCGGGGTGCTGCGCACAGCTCCAGGACTGTCAGGGGACAGCGTGGGCTCAGGACTGTGAGCACGCATATGCCTGGTCCCCGTGGAGCAGCCGGGACACTGACAGCTCTGTGGAGCAGCCGGGGCACTGACAGCCCTGTGCTTCCCCACAGCGGCGTGTTCAGCGGCTCTGCCGTCTGCGTTTATTCCATGTCTGCCGTGAGAGCTGCCTTCAGTGGCCCCTTCGCACACAAGGAGGGATTCGACTACCGCTGGGTAGAATACAAGGGCCGCGTCCCCTATCCCCGCCCTGGCACGGTAAGAGGCTGGGGAGCACCCGCGGCGGGGAGCGGGAGAGACCGGCCAGGCGCTAACGCAGCCCCCCGTGTCACACAGTGCCCCAGCGAGACGTACGACCCCCTCCTGCAGTCCACCAAGGACTTCCCCGACGAGGTGATCAGCTTCATGCGCGGCCACCAGCTGATGTGGGAGCCCGTGTACCCCCAGGGCCGCCAGCCCGTGCTGGTGAGGGTCAATGTGCCGTACCGGCTGCGGCGGCTGCTGGTGCACCGGCTGGAGACGGAGAGCCGGCACTACGACGTGCTCTTCCTCGGCACAGGTGGGAGCTCGCCCCAGCTCTGGGGGACGCTGTCACCGCGGGGCAGCTTCTGTGGCACATGGGTCCCGCTGTCCCAGGGGCTCCCAGCCCTGACAGCTCCTTCTCCCGCTGCGTTCACAGATGAAGGCAAAGTGCTGAAGGTGGGGCTGGCCGGCGGGGTGAGCCGCGGCACCGAGGTGATCAGCCTGGAGGAGATCAGCGTCACTAAGGTACGGGAGGCTGCGGTGGCACCACGGGGGCTGGACCGTGATGGCTGGACAGGGGCAGACCAGGCTGCTTGCAGGGAGCAAGAGGAGCTGGGACCAGGGACCCGGGCCAGGGTCCTGGCATCCTGCCACCCCTAGGGACAACCCCCCTGACAGGTTGGGGCACCTAGGAGGGACTGATGTGGCTTCAGCACCTTCTCCTTCCCCTCCAGGTGCCTTCTCCCATCCTGGACATGAAGTTATCACCGAAGCGGGTGAGTCCTCTCTCCTGCTTCTCCCTAAAGCAGCCCAGGGACCGGGACAGAGGGCAACTGATCCCAGCCCCTCTACTTGGGTCTCTTGGCCCCAGGGCTTGCACGTTTAGGGAGTGGGATTCTGCCAGGGCATTAGGGAGGTGGCAGGTTCTGTCTCGCACTCCTGCTGTCCCTCAGTGTCCCCACCCCAGCACGGGGCAGGAGCTCTGTTCCCTGCCAGCCCTGCTCTCCAGCCACAGGCTCTGAGTGCTGCTGTTCCTCTTGCCCGAGCAGCAGGAGCTGTTTGTGAGCAGCACCCATGGGTTGGTCCAGCTCTCCCTGTACCGCTGTGAGCTCTATGGCAAAACCTGCACCGACTGCTGCCTGGCCAGGGATCCCTACTGCACCTGGGATGGCAAGACCTGTGCCCCACACCTGCTCACTGAGAAGAGGTGAGTGTCAACCCAGGCCAGCCCTGCTGTACCCCTGCAAAGGGATGCTGTCAGAAGCAGCAATGGGCAAGTGCCAGCCTTGGAGTTTTATCCACCAGCTCAGACCCCTACTGCTATTCTGCCTGCTTCAGCGCTCTCTGGTCCTTCTCCCTGGCTGCTGTGCCATGGAGGGGTCCCACAGCCCAGGGTGGGTGCCACTCCACAGCCCTGTCTGCTCTCCCACAGGCGTGCCCGCTGCCAGGACGTGCTGAAGTCTGACCTCCTCAGCCAGTGCCAGGGCACAGCAGAGGGTGAGCACCAGCCCCAGCCCCTCCAAGAAGCCCCAGTGTGGGCAGCCAGCTCTGCCAGGGAACAGCCATGCCCAGGAGGGCGGGATGGAGCTGGGAAACGAGTGCCCCACCTCACGTTGGGTGCTCCGTGCTGCCCCCCCTCCCGCCTGTCACGCAGCTCCCACGCAGGGCACTCACCCCTTCCCCTGTCCCATCCCCTGCACAGGGACTGCTGCTGTGGAGAAGCCGGTTTTCGGGGTGGAGAAGAACTCAACCTTCCTCGAGTGCCTGGCGCGCTCCCCGCAGACGACGCTCCGGTGGCTGGTGCGGCACGGCGAGGAGACGGGCCTGAGCGAGGTGCGGGGCACAGGGCAGTGGGGACGGGGAGCAGCGGCGGCTCGGTCGCCGGGGACTGACCCGGGTTCTCTGCCTTCGCCCCAGGTCAGGAACAATGGACGTTTCTTGGTGCTGGAGCAAGGGCTGCTGATCCGCCAGCTGGCGAGGGAGGACGTGGGCACCTACGAGTGCCAGGCGGTGGAGCGCTCCTTCTCCCGGCCCCTCAGCCGATACAGCCTCCGCCTCATCGGACACGAGGCCATGGAGCTGCCGCCCTACAAACGCAGCAAGGGGGCTGAGCTCGGAGGGACCCACCAGAGCCCCCGGCCCCGCACGGACCTGCAGCCAGGCTACAGGGGCTTCCCGCGGGCCCTGGGCGCCCCGGGCACCAGCCTGGACGCTTATTGCAACGCCCTGCGGCACCAGGAGAGGCAGCGGCAGAGAGCCTGGCACCAGAAGTACCCATCCCCGGACAGCAAGAACGGCCGGGTGCGGAGGCACCCCCAGCGCCTGTGAGGGGTTAGAGGGAGCCAGGGCTGCCCACACAGCTCCCTTCCCGATCTCTCCAGGGCCCTTCTCTTTGGCATCAGCTCTGAGACACCTCTTGCCTTGCCGTGCAGAAACGCCTCGCTGTTACTACCTCAATCCCTGACAGTCCCAGCTGCTCATCCATGTGCCCCACGGAGCACCAGGGCCAGGGCACACAGCCTGCACCTGCTCTCCAAGACTCTTATTTACCTGCAGAATATTTATTCTCCTTGTTTTCCCCTGGCCCCTGATGACAATCATTATCAGCAGCAATAATAAGCACAGAGCAGAGGACAGAGAAGGGCAAGATCCAGCTCTCCCAATGGTTCCCTGACAGCTGGCAGCTCCCAGCCAGGCCATGGACTGGTGCATCCAGCCTCCCTCCCCTCTGGAGGCGGCAGGGGCTCACCTGGGCAGCTACCCAGGTGCCAGTGGAGCCCAGATGCTGCTGGAGGCGGCGGGATACGGCTGATGGCTGAGCCTGGGCTCCAGGTGTGCAGAGATGCCCATGCCCAGCCCAGCTCTGACCCACTTCAAACCACACCGCTTTCTTTTTTTTAATTTTGACATTTATATTACCAAAAAAAAAAAAAAAAAAAAAGAAAAGAAGAAGAGAGAGAGAGAGAGAAGCAACAGGCAGTTATACCAACTTACAATTTATTATTTTTTTAAAAAATGACATGAAACACAAGTAAAAATAAATACATCATATAAACAACAAATTGTTCAAAGTCTCTGTTCTGGGAGATCAGGCGAGCACATCCCGTTCGACAGAGAGAAGAGGGAAGCACATAATCATGCGTGGGGCCAACCGACCAACCCACCCTGCTAGCAATACTCCTCTTTCCAACCACAACAAGACAGGCCACAAACTAAGGCGGTAGTAAAAAAGAAAATTAAAAAAAAAAAAAGAAACTCAAACCAACACAAAACCCCAAATGAGACTCAGTGATGGATTCCTTCAGGCTCCCGTGGATTTGCCAGACGCCAGCTCCAAGCTGGGTACCACGAAGCAGCCGAGGCAGTGGTGGTGGCCTGGGAGGTGGCAGAGGTTGCTCTCCCTCACTCGCCCCGTTGTCCCTTCGCAGGGAGCGCCTGCTCCGAGTTGCGAGGAGCCATCACCTCACTGTAATCTAGCCCGACTACGTTCCCCGTTTAACCTCTGCCCCCCCGCCCCAGCCCTCCCCCCTGGTCCTTCCAAGACTGGGTTAACAAAATTCATCCCAGAGTGGCAAGAAACACCAGCTGTGAAGATATTTGCTGTACTTGTCCCTGTTGTCTGGGAAGCCGCCCCCAAACCAGCAGCAATTCTCGTGCATTCAGCCACTTGCATTTGTTGCCCAGAGAAGTTTGTGGATGCCCCATCCCTGGAAGTGTCCAAGGCCAGGCTGGATGGGGCTTGGAGCAACCTGGGATAGTGGGAGATGTCCCTGCCCATGGCAGGGCATTGGAACGAGATGGTCTTTAAAGTCCCTTCCAACCCAAACCATTCTATGAGTCTATGATTCGCTGACACCACTAAGTCAAAATACACATAATTTCTAGTGAAGCCCCTGTGGAAAGCTCACCCTTTGCTTGCCAGCATATCTGCTTTCTCCAAGTACCTGCACCCACCCCATCACCCTCCCAGGTGCTCTGGGAGGACGATGAGCAGCAGATTCTGCCCAACGTGGGCCAGCCTGGGCTGTGTTGCCCCCACCCTGCAGTTCCCTATGATGCCCCAAGATCCTCATCAGCAGTGGGGGAAACAAGCCCCCCAAGGCCAGGGCACAAAGCAGCCACCCCCATGCCCATGGCACTGTCCCGCAGTGGCACCCAGCCTTCACCTGATTGTTCCCAGGAGTGGAAACCTCCCACCTCAGGGAAGGGCCAAGGGCTGGATGCTGACTTGAGGGCAGCTGGACATCCCCAATTCCCCACAGCAATGCCCAGGCCTTAGGGCTGTGCTCAGAAGTCTTCCTTACTGTCCAAACCCTCAGCAGAGAGTCCTGCACTGCTGTCCTCAGTATCACCCACAGGCCCACCGAGAACTGGCAGCTGCTTCCCATCAGGTCATTTGGAGACACAAATTCAGCAGCAAAAGAAAAATTTAACCCATGCAGGGAAAGCTCCTGTTCCAGGCTCAGGAAAACCAACACAGGACCCTCTGCAGCAGAACCATGTGATGGAGAGGAGAAAACTCCATGGAGAGCAGATGAGGGGGAGAGTGGGTCCCATGGGAGGGGAGTTTTAGGGCTCAGAGAGCTCCCCCCACTCAGAAAGACTCTGGATAACCCACTCTCCCCCCTAGCTTCTGTGGAGTAGAGGAAATCCTTCCCGTGGCACCATGGGACAGCAGGTGCCTCCGGCTCCCTTGGAGCAGCCCCAGCCCCAGCCAGCCCCCAGCTGTGGCCAGGGCATCATGGCCACCTCTGCCACCACCTCTCAGCTGAGGCTCTGCCAGGGCCCAGGGGACCCGTCCCCTCACTAAGGGGGTGCCTGGGGCTGGTAGGTGGGGCAGAGGTAGGGCTGGGGCTGTACTTGGGCGTTTGCTGGGCAGGGCCAACATGATGCAGCTGCCTGGAACAGGGGGTGTTTGCCAGGGGGCAAGCACACCACGGAAGGGTGGCAAGGGGTCTCCAAGCTGCCATGGCCATGCAGGAGCCAGGAGAGCCCTCACATCTTACCCTGGTGCCAGGTTAATGACCAGAACAGGGCACAAAGTGTGCACCCCATGGCAGCCAGCTGCCCCCAGCTCCTGGGCCACAGGGCTCGGGCTATGCTGGGGAACCCCGGGAGGACATCGGGTGGCAGCATGGAGATGTGCCAGGCCCTGCTCAGGAAGCCCTGGGAGCTCTCCTGGAGAGGCAAGGAGCAGAGAAAATGGTGTGCGCCCACCAGTATCACATCCAGAGCCACAACGCTGACTGACCCCAGCCAAATCTTCACCCCTTGTCCCAGCACAGGCCCCATTCAGATGTGGGAGGGTCCCTTGGATGACCCCCACTACCCTGACCCCCACCAGGAAGGACTGGGGCAGCAGCAGGGCTCTGGTGGGGGTCTGCTTACATTCCAGTCTCCCACACACGCCACCAGGGTCTCAGTGCTTGCTACTCTTCACAAGGAAAGCCCTTGCCTAGGTCCATTCCCCAAATCCACCAGAAAACTGACAGCCTCACAGGAATGCAACGGACATCTGGGCAAGCTGGTCATACAATCAGTGTCACAGGGTTGTGCATGAGGTGGACACACAGAGCACAGGAGGGCATGACTCACAGATGCAGCACTGTCAAGTCTTTGGAGAAACTTGCATGAACACCATCAGTTAATTTGCTTTGTTACTTTTGTGGGGGGGTTTGATTTTTATTTCCATGGTGCATCCAAAGACAAGTTGTCCAGCAGTTTGCTCAGAACCCCTCGGTTTTCAACTCCTAGGATATGTTAAAGAAGAAAGCACTATTTTAATGTTTGTCTTTAAAAAAAATAATTAAAATAATTTGCATAGCTAAACTGTTGATCTAAGGCTTCTATGAATGGTGTGGTTATGTTTGACAGACAATGTCCATTAAACAGAGAAAGACACTAGGAAAGCCCCATAACATTTTTATTATGTTTCCGTAACACGCGTGCACACACACCCCTCTCTCTCAGGAAGGGAGGTCCCCATCTTCCCGCACCCCTTTAGTGGAGGATGTCAGGACATCCTGCTCTTTCCTATACCTAGTTGGTCCCAGCAAACAGCAGTGACTGCAGCTTCCAGAGGTCCCCCACAAGCTGCCACGGCTCCAGGGACATCCCACGCAGGCGAGCACAGCTCGTGCCTGGTGACACGCTGATGTGACACGGGGGTTCCTGGATTTCAGGTCTCCATCCTAACGCGTTCACACACAGTCACACGCACCAAGTCCAGCTGCACTTGGGTATCCCAGCCCTCCCTAGAAGCCCTGGCCCCGAGGTGAGCAGCCAGAGGGCTCGCTCTCAGGGCCAGGACCAGCCTCTGCACACGTGGGGCTGAGCAGGGCTCGGCTGAGCGCTGCTCCCTGTGTGGGGAAAGGTGCTTCCCCAGCAGGAGCTCTGCTTTCCCAGCTCCACACACCTCACAGCCCCTCCTCCTTGCTGGGATTGAGCACAGGAAGCTCCCACATGTGCTCCCCCACCTGCCCAATGCCGAGAGGACTCCATCCTCCCTCTGGCTGCTGAGCACCCAGAGCAGCTCCTGATGGGGCACATCCAGACGATGCCACACGGGTCAGCCACGGGCCACCTCCACAGCTGGCCCCACTCCTAAGGCTACACTTGGGTCAACCCACTGCTTCTCCCCACACAGACAACCCAACAAGCGACCACTGCATGATGGAGGCCAGCTTTTTATTTCTTTTTTTAATATGGAAATTAATTTAAAAGTAGAAAGACAGACTCCCCCAAACAATAAATATTACGCCTTCATTAAATAAATTAACGTAGAGGTTCTGTGAAGGGGGAAGTCCCTCCAGTCACAGATTCAACAGTAACTGGCACTGGGTCCAGTGTCCCCCTCCCAGTCTTCTCCACTGCCTGGTGCTGTTGAGAAGCAGCAGTGAGCCCACCTACCCCTGGATCTGGTGGGCCACAGCAGGGTGAGACGTGGCCTTCACACAGCCTGGCAGGGCCGCGGAGCTGGGGAGTCACCAGGATTCCCCTCCGACGGTCACCAAGACACCTGGGATTGCTCCACTCATCTGGCCTGGCACACAGAGCTGGCACTGGACCCACCGGGCCAACCTACCTTGGATAGGACCCTCCAGAAGGGCCCTGGGCAGGGCAGGACCCTCCAGAAAGGCTAGAGGAGCCCCTCACCAGAGCCCTGCCCTCCTGACTGTGGCAGGAGCCTGCCTGGAGCCCTCACACTAGTCTCATGTGAATTTAAAGAGGGTGACAAACTGTTTGTGGGATATTTTCTTTTTTCTTTTTTATGTTTCTTCTCTTTTTTTTTTTTTTTTTTTACATCAATCCCCCCCTCCCTGCCCCAACAGACACAATGTAGAAGCCTCCCCACTCCCTCCCCATTAGAAACACTTTGTCCCCAACCTCTGCTGGAGTCACCCCCCTGGCCCACCCCTCTCTCAGTGAGAGAAGTTCACAGATAAGGCAGTTCATGTGAGAGGGAGCTCGGCCCTGCCAGCGGTCAAGCCCGCGCCTCCAGGCCTGAGCAGGGCAGTGACTCGCAACACCGAGCCTCTGCGGCCAGACAAGACAGAGAACACAGACAGACAGACAGACAGAGCATGGGGGGAGGCACTCCTATGGTTTGCATTGCTGCTTCCCTCCTCCCCTGGCTCTTGCTCCCCTGGCCCTCACAGGTCCACTCCATCCCTCTCCCATCTCCCAGCCCCTAATACAATTCTTATCCTTGACAGCTAAAAAACAACAAAACAAAACGAAAAGAACAAAACCACCCCCACGCCACACCCTTTGCATCCTTCTCCACCCGCTGCCATGGCCCAGAGGGGAAATCCTGACTCCCAAAAAGGTCCTGCAACTTTTGCCTCCTGGCGGAGCTGAGACCAAGCAGGAGCTGGGCCTTTTTATTTCCCTGTGATCTCTATGACATCGTCGTCTTTGTCCTCGTCATTAGAGCTGCATCCCACCTCTGGGACCTCCTGGGGTTCAAACTGAGGCACCTGGGACCGAAGGAGACCCCCAGCCGGGTAGCCCGAGTGAGGGGACATGTAGCCAGGGTAGGCAGATGCCATGCTCCTGGGAAGGCTGCTAGGCAAGACGGGGGCTGGGAAAGGAGCAAACATCCTGGGCTCGGGCAGGAGTGACTGCGTGAAGGGAAGCGAGTAATTGGGCAGCACCCCTGTCAGAGAAGGGTTTAGCATGAATGAGGGGACGCTGGCGGTGGCTGAGGTAGCAGCAGAAGAGCTGGCGGTGCCGGCTGTCAGCAGAGGGTCAGTAGTCACAGGGAACACCAGATGAGGGTCTGGGAGTAAATTGGGCAGCTGGTAATAAGAGGAGCCAGTGCCCATGTACAAGGAGTTTCCTGGTTGGGAGGCAAATGGATGGGTTAGGTTGTGGTTTAAAGAGACAGGAGGCATGGTGAACCCACCAGAGACGGGGTACCCGTGTTCGTAGGGCTGCACGGACGATGGCAACTGGCGCTTCTTCTGCTGCCTGCGGGATTGCTCCTCCGGAGCCGACGGCGAGGTCGACTTGCGCTTGTTGCCCCGTAAGTCCAACACCGAGTGGGCATCGACGTGCTGGCTGGTGGCTGGCAGGGCCGAGGACACGGAGGGGGCCAGGCAGTGAACCCCCACGCGCTGCTCGGCCCCTCGGGCTGCGGCGCCGGGCGCGGTGTCCGTGCGGGCGGCGTGGCCTTGCGCCGCGTTGGTGCTGGGAGAGCTGTGCCGGGACTCGCGCGCGGCCGCCGCCTCCGCGTACTGCTGCAGCTCGCTGATGATCTCGGGGCTGTCGGGGGATATGGGCCGCGTGAGCTCCTCCGTGCTGGGGAGCTGCGGCGATGAGGCACTGTGTCTGCCATTGCTTGTGGACTCCAGGGAGGAGCTCTGGGAGCCTGGAAACAAAGGAGATGGAGCAGGTGAGAGAGAAGACCTTGGAGAAAAACCTGGGGGCCAAAAGGCAACGGTGGAAAGGAAGGTGGGGATATCATTGGGAGATTGCTCTAAACGTAGGCGTGATGGAATACACCAGGGAAAGCCACCCCAGACACTCAAGTAGGAAAGCACATGTGAAAGCCTCACACAGCGCTCACAGGCCCCTACCTGAGGCAGCTGTCCGACGGTCTTCGTTGCCCTTTGGCTTCCCAGTGGTCCGTATAGCAAAAATCCGACCGTCACTGGTCCGGATATACGTCCCTGGAACAGAGGCAGAACAATTTCATTACAACTCCAGTCTCAGCTGAGGACCCCAGATCTGTGAGCCCACGAGGCTGCTTAGGCAGGAACAGGACAGCAGTGCTGCGTAAGGCCAGCTCAGATCATGCAGGGAAGCTCAGTGAGGGGCTTCTGTCCCCTTCTTCACTCCTCACTTCCACCTTTGCAGCTTTCCTGGGTTGGGGATTACCCCCTCCCAACGTGCTGCTGGTGGGAAATGTGGAACTTCGTGCTTGAGACAGAGTTTGCTCTGGGAGCACCAGGAAGTGTTTGGCTGCCCCAGTACATGCAGAGGGTGTTGTGAGAAGGAGACACCCAGCCACAAAGTTCAACAGCTCCTCTCAGGGGCAAGAGCAGCTACAGCTGCAACAGCCCTGCAGCATCAACACACCCAGAGCACAGGCTGCAACAGAGTCACTGCAACAGAGTCACTGCAAACTCCAGACCTCCTCCCCTTCTTGTCTCTTTTCCTCTCGAGGGACTGATTCATGCTTTTACATCCTTTTCTTTGCTACTCAGCATTGACCAGGACTCTATCAACAAGTCTTACCAGGACAGAGAGACTTACCTTTTGTCCCTCGGATGATGTGGATGCTCTCACCAGCACTGATTCTTGCCTGTACATCAGTGGACGTGTTTGTACCCGGAATCACAATATCTGGCAGCGGGAGAAGAAACAGAACAGTGTCCATTAAATTACAAGCCAGCCACAGTCAGGAGAGAGCAGGTGTCCCACCAACCCCTTTGTTTGCAGTGCAGCTGTCTCTATGTGCTGTGCTACAAGCAAGTCCTGGATTTATTTCTGAACAGCACAGGAAGGCAGCAGAGGGTCCAAGGAAGAAAAAGACATGCTGCTCTGGCATAGTATCTCCCTTGTCCCAACAAGGACAACCAGTGACAGTATGAAGGTCCTCTCATGGGAGTTCACTCCCAACAACCCAGCAGGTCCAAGACCTTTGCACACCTGCAGGGAAAGTCCTCCAGGGGAACCACTCAAACGAGAGAGGCAGCATCTTTGGCTCTGATGGCCATCTGCCCACTGCCCATGTGAGCATCAGCAACTCACCCTGATGCTCAGTTCACCACGGGCATCACAAGTCAATCCACTGCGAGCACCAGCAACTCACCTGTGGTGGTGACAATCTTCTGCACAAAGACACCAGCTCGCTGTAGATAGTTGATGGGGAAGTTGACAGCAGGGTTGGAACTTGAGGTTGATCCTGCACTGCCCATGGGGACATGCCGAGGCATCATTGGAATGGGGGTGGACTGAACTGGGCGGACGCTTGCCACGGGCTTGTCCTCACCCTTGAGGGCTGGTCGCCTAGTGAGAGAGGAGGAAGGAGAGTGCAGTTCCCACCCCACAGGAATAAGCATCCTCTGCCCCCTCGTTTCATGGTTACAGCATGGGAAGAAGGGGAAGAGGCAGGTGCTCACCAGTTCCTCTGGCTAAAGGCAGGGATGCTCGTCAGACTCTGGTCACTGGCTGGGTAATACTGTGCGTAGGACGGCCGGGTGTAGGGGACGGATGCTCGCTTTTCCTCCTCATAGCTCTTCTTGGCTGCTTTCTTCTCTGCCTTGGTCAGCTTGTGCTCCTTCCGGTCGATCAGCAGTGACTCATGCTGAAAAGGCTCCTGCAACCCCACAGCACCGCGGTTCTGGCACCAACGCACCACAAGAGGGAACCAACAACCCCCAGACGGCAGGCACCCCCTCCCTGCAGCAGCCGGTCTCCATCCCAGGCTGAGCAGGAAGGGCAGTTGGGAAGGCAGAGCTGGCCATGGTGAAGAACACGCAGGGCAGTGCTGTGGATGTGGCCAGGCTCAGATTGAAGGGTGACGGTCAGCTAAGCCATTGCCTGCCCGGCCAAGGCCAGCACTTACCAAGAGCACACAGCAAAACCCAGGAGCCAAAGGCCAGGCCAAGAGTCAAGCACAGAACCTGCCACAATGTCACACAGCCACCAGAGCCCCACAGCACTCAGCCACAGGCCCCCGCTGCACCACCACCCTACCAGAGACTCCTGACAACACAGGCAAGCACTGCCTGTCCCAGCTTTGGTTCAAAGCCACCCCAGGAAAAAAGCTGGCAGCAAGCTGGGATATGCCACTGCCACTTTCCCACCCAGCACCAAGATGAAGAAAGAGGTGCCCAACAACCTGCCCCCAAACCTGCCCAGGACAGAGGCATCTGTAAACGTGTAGGAGATACCACAGGGAAGGGCAGGGCTCTTTGGGCTCTCTCTTGAGGATTTCCTGCCTGTTCCCATCAGCACACAGGTGCAATCCTTCTCACCACCACGGCCCCATCACACTGCCAGACTCCTCCAGGCCTACTCCTGGCTGCGCAGTGCTGTGCCAGCAAGGACGTGGGCTGGTCTTACCTTGGTGATGAGGTGAGGATACTTGAGACAGGCTAATTGTAGAACAGACTCCTTCATCTTGCTTGGATTGAGGGATTGCTGAGCAGGGTCAGATTCCTCCTCCACAAAATGCAGCAGGTTCTCCACCTCCCGTCGGGTGAAGTTCAGCACTGGGTTCAGATCATCCACCACTCGATCTGGAAAGAGGGGGAATGAAGTGAGCAGAAAAGGGAAGAAATGGGTACTGCTTGCCTGCTGCCCTTCCTACACCCCTGTTCTAACACAGCTCCCTCCTTACAACCTGCACAATCCTCAGAAGGGTTCTGTAAATGTCAGGGCAGGGAGAAAAATCATCACCCATGTCCAGAGCTGAGCCTGTTTGACCAAGACAGGCTGACAAGTGCCTTGTGCTCCAGACTGCACAGCAAGGCAGTGCAGATCACTGAGCTCCTGGCAAGTAGGAATACAAAACTAGTGATGGATAGTGTCCCACCTCACATGACAAGGCTGTAAACATACATGTCCTGGGACAGAACTGCAGCCACATCAGTAGGTGCTCTCCCACAAATCCCACCAAAAAGGCCCAAATTAGTAACCAGGTACCAAAGTTTACAGAACTCTGTTGAGTTAAAAGCTCAGAAAAGCAGCTACATTCCCTCACTCACAAGAGCCTGAATGTTTTCCTTGGACATAACCCCTCCTGCACACAGGGCAAACAGGGGCACATGGAGAAAACATCTCTATCCAGGACTCTCCTGGAAGCCAGGTCAGCTGCCAAAGAACTCCACCTTGAGTGCACAACAGCACACTGAGCTGATCACACTGGGCTGCTGCCTCTGGACTTGTGTTTCAAGCACAGAAGGACTCGGGCAGCAGAGCTCTCTTTGGGTCACCACAACCCTCGGCTGCATGCTCTAGGAGAGCAGCTTGACAGCTGGCACAAGCCAGCACAAGAGATACTTTAGGTACAAGGGCAGGTCAGAACTGCAATGAATTAATTATTCTTGGCTCCTTAGTTAGCACTATGAGTCAAAGGTATCAATATATGCTTTAATTTAGCCATTTCCCCCTTCTTGCTGCTGGAAAAATGACGGTACAGAGTTATTTAACATGTAACACCCAGTTTAAGATGAACAATAACCAGGGACAGGGGAAAACAGGATGAGTAGCCTCTAAGTCTCCAGTCTGTTGCAGCAGCCAGGAGAGTAGCAGTGATGGTAAATGGTTCAGCAGTGGACTGGGAACACAGCCCTGGTGCAGGATTTTGGCTCTACCATTACGAATTTCTTAAAGGATCCCATGTCATTGCCAACTCATAAACATCAAACATAGCTCTGGGATACTGTCTGTCACCTCTTTGTCTGGTTTTCAACCCTAAAAAACCTCCACAGAAACAGGACCTGTAGGAGCTAAAAGGAGCGAAAGCTGAGAGCGGAATGCCAGGTTCACCCACGCTTACCTGACATGCCCTGCTTGGAGATCTGACGGTCATAGATCTTCTTCTCAAGGGTGTAATCAGAAACCAGTCTGTAGATGTGGCACGGCTTCTTCTGCCCGTAGCGGTACACTCGGCACACGGCCTGGGCGTCGTGGCACGGGTTCCAGGAGGCATCAAACACCACCACTCTGTTTGCTCCAATGAGGTTGACACCCAGACACCCAGCACTGGAAATCAGAGGCAAATTTCAAACTGCTGCCTTGGCCAACTTTAAAACTTCTAGGCAGGGATGACCATCATAGCCAAGAGCCCTCAAAGCGTCCATGGAAAGTTCCCTCCAGTCAAACTTTAAACCCAAGCTTGGTTTCCAAGACTGTTAAGCTGTTGCAGAGGATTAAGACTTAAATGCTACATCCCTAGGGAACTCAAAAGCAGACAGCACTATCAATGCCATGGAGAGCATATTACAAAGGAAGTTAAGAACTGAAAGCCCACCTGCACATCAGTGTGAATCCTCCACTGTGCCCTTCTGCTCCAGCCAACTTACCGTGTGGACAAAAGGAAGAGCCAAACAGAGGTGTTGCTGGGATCATTGAACTGGTTAATCAGTCGTTCCCTTTCTGAGGCAGAGGTGCTGCCATCCAGTCCTGAGAAGGAAATTAAAGACACAGTTAAAAGCTCTGTGTGTTGGGGGGGGAAACAAACCCACTTTGTAAACTCTGAGCTTTTTAACTGGCTGCAAACCAATTCTGGGTCTTCCTCAAGTCATGTACTCCAGGATTTCAACTGGTCCACTCTGTACCTCTAGTTTGCCCAGCCAGGCAGGTGCAGTGCAGCCAGCCAGGCTGGGATTTGTTCGGCTGAAAGATCAAGTAAAACATTACTCAAGCTTGTCAAGGCCAGGACTGGGAGTGCTACAACACATCTAGCAGCCCATTAAGGCTGTGCTTTAGGCAAGATGGAGAGCAAGCAGGAACAACAGGAACAAAGGCCTTGGGTATGCTGGAAGCTCCAAGAACCAAGAGAAAGCAAAATTGTAAAGCTTTTGGCAAACCCCCAAAGATTAGATTTGAACAGAGAGTATCGGTCTAAAGGAGTTGCTGGGGGTGTCATGTCTCTGTTCCATGTTGCTTCTGGCAGTTCTGCAAAAATCAGGCACTACTCCTCTCAACCCTGGCCTGTGAAGTAGCCACAAAAAGCAACAACCTGTACCAGAATGAGATTTAAAGCTGGGGAAGAGGGGAGGAGGAATTCACAGCCCTGAGCTAGTGAAAGCACTCCAGGGTGATTCTGGTTTTGGAAACAAAATCTAGCAAATAGCTTAACAGGAAGTGAAAAGTATCTTCTGAAACTTTAAAAAGCAGTAGTAAGTGAGATGTTTAAGATGTCTTCTAAGTAAGATGTCAGAAAGAAGATTTGTTAGTTGCTATCCAATTGACATTGTCTTCCAAAATAACTAAAGTAAGAGCAATCTGAAAGAGGTTCATCAAGAGAAGGCTTCAGAGGAGCATTTTCACACCCAAGGACAAATACAAGAAGACAGTGGGTGACTTTCAGGATTTAGTCCATCACAGAGGATCAAACAGTGTGACACCAAAAGTGAGGGGGATTTGCTGTACTCACTGTAGTAGTTGATGTTTCGCACCCAGTTGTGAACTCCTCTGTCTGAGCCTGGAGGACTCGGCATCGGTCTCTTTGCCAAAAACTCTTCAATGACAGATAAAGTGGACAAGCTCTGGCTGCAAAACCAAGATCTCTGTTCAGGAAAATGCTCCCCCAGCAGTAAAGGTGGAGTATCAGAACCCTTCCCCAACCATGACAGCACTGACGGTTGTCAAATCCTGTTTACGCAGCACACCTCTCATTAGTAAAACTGACCCTGGCAGAAGTATAAAACCCACAGATGAAATTCAAGATTTAATACAGAAAAGAAAAAAAGGGAAACTGCTACACCATTCACCCTGTGTAACAACCTTCTAGCACCAGAGGGGATCCAACTACTCCAGTACTTGGTGACTGCAGGATCAGCTATTGATACTCTGCTTACCTGAAGACCAGGATCTTGTCTCCAAGCTTCACACTTTCCTCAATTAGGTGGAACAGTAACACCATCTTGGGCGAGTTCTCCAAGACTCCCGTCTGGTAATCACACAAGATGTCTTTGGCCTACCAAGAAACGGGAGACTATTACAGGTGGAGTTGCTCATTCCCTGTTTAGTTCAACAACCCTGTCTCAAGGTGAGGGAAATAAGTCATCACAAAGAGGTTATTTACGTCCAGTTGGTGGAGGTGAGAATGCCACTCCCAAGCTACTGCTCCTACCTCCCCTTCCAGAAGCTCCAAATGACAGACTTCTAGGGCTAATGAGTGCCCTCTCAACTTTTCATGACTCTTTTACCTGAAGAGCTTTCTTCCACCCTTCTAGATTTACCATGATATTATCTAGATCAAACTTCACCCTAACACCTTTTTTTGAATAACAAAGTCCACAGCCTTTCTGGTCAGATGAAAACAATGGCATGAGTGCTGCTTGCACTTCTGCCTCATGAGAGTCATAAACCCCTCCCAGCACCACACAGATCTGCTTATCAAGATGCTCTATGGTAAGGAAATGTAAGAGAAACCCACAACTCAAAAAGAGTCTTCTCTTTGCTCCAGTTCAGAAAATTGCCCTAAAAAGAGGTACCATCTTTCGGACTCTCCAAATGAAGAGATTTCCAGCAGTGCCACTCACCCACTCATAAGTTACGACCTGATTTGCTCTCTCCTGAAAAGGGTTGAAGCCAACATTCTGGAGGAACTTGCTGTTAGTAGCTTCTCCAACTGGTGATGCCAAAGCATTACTCTCTGCTTTGACTTTAATTCCCTGAGGCTGGCAGCGGGAATTAGTACTTGCTGTGCCAAGGTCATCCACATCCAAATCCTGCTCGTTTGCCAGATTCTCCTTTTGCAGAGCTTCATACAACACATCTGGATGGTTCCAGATCTGAAAGGGTAAGAAAAGAAAGTGGTTAGACCTGTGCTGGCCTGCTGCTTGCCAATGACTGTGGTCTGAAAGCCTCACAGCTATTCAAAGGAAAGAACGAATACTTCCCCTAGGCTCTCATATCTTTAAAAGTGCCGAATTCTTTCCCTGAGAACAAACCAGGAGGCCACTGTGCACCCCACGCAGCACAAAGGCAGAGGAGGCTGCCTGTTTGCACTGCAGCAGGTAAGGCTGTGCAGGTGAAGGTATAAGCCCAGTACTGGTTCAGCTGACGGCTGCAGGTTTCTTGCACAATCTGAAAGGCACATTTAACATCCCTGCATCCCAGTTCTGGAAGCAAACAATACTGCTGAGCCATCACAGAGCACTCTGGGGAGAGAAGATGTCCCTGGCCAACCACACTTTCACTTCCTGTTTTGTCTCATATTCCTGCTTTTGCCTTACATATTAGAATATTCCTTTGCATCTCCTGCCAAAACCTACCTTGCAACAGACACAGAAAGCTTTGAGTGGGTTCAGTCCCAGCCAGCCACTGTTGCCTGCGTCTCGGAACCGGTTCATGAACTCCGTGTAAAGGGCCCGCTGGATCTTTGACAGACGTACCAAAATGACATGTTCTTCCTTAGATGGGAGCTGAACCTTCAGAACACTGTGGCCTCGCCTGCGGAGGAAATAAAAAGAGAGATAAATACAGGGAAGGGAATTTCCCAATATGATCTCTCTATGGCTGCCCGTAGGGTAAGATTTTGACTTCTTGCCCACCTGGCTGCAGGGAGAGAGACCTTTAAATTGCATGTTTCTCTAATGCATGACACTTCCAAGAGACTATCCCTGCAGCCAAATACCAGCTGTAAACACAATTACAGAGATCTCAAACATTGCAATCTTCTAGCACAGGTCACAGTGTTAGGAGGGTGATGAAAGCCCTGTTTTCCATGGTAGCTGAAAACCAGAAACAAGACTGAAGGTTTATTTTCAGCTCTGCTAATGATTAAGACATTCCATTCAAGACACTGCTCCAGCATCTTTGAACCCTCATATGAGGAAGAAAAGCTGATTCGTTTCCATAGTAGTGGAGTCACTGTCCCTTTTCATAACACTTTTATGAAACACTTTCAGATCCTTGGGTAGAGGGTGTCAAAAAGTGCATGTCCAAATTAACTATTAAGCCATCAAAATAAACCCGAGGTCAAGCTGCTGCAGTCAGAGGTGTTGTTCTCTAGTATCAGTCTGTGGTACCAATGCAAAACAACTTTAACCCTAAGGCAAAACTGAGTTGTAAGAAACAGTGTGCCCAGAAGTGCCAGGGCAGTGATCATCGCCCTGTGCTGTCTAGGGAAGGGCAATGGAGCTGAGGAAGGACCTGGATCCCAAGTCTGATGAGAAGTGGCTGAGGGAGCTGTCAGCCTGGAGAAAAGGAGGATCAGGGGGACCTTCTTGTTCTCCACAACTCCCTGACGGGAGGTTGGAGTTGGAGCCAGGTGGAGAGGTTGGGCTCTGCTCCCAGGTAACAAGTGACAGCATGAGAGGAGATGGCCTCAAGTTGTGCCAGGAGAGGTTTAGATTGGATATTAGGAAAAATTTCTTCACTGAAAGGGTTCTCAAGCATTGGAACAGGCTTCCCAGGGAAGTGGTTAAATCCTGGAAGGATTTAACAGAGGTGTGGATGTGGCACCTGGGAACATGGTTTAGTGATGGACTTAGCAGTGCTGGGGGAACGGTGGGATTTGATGGTGTTACAGGTCTTTTCCAACCTGAACGATTCCACGATTATAAAAGGCAGCAAGATTTAACTGTAGGAGGACATAACCTCAGCAGACAAGCAAGGCAATTTGGGATGAAGGAGGTGTTTGCACGCACCACACCACCAGGAACTCCCCGACTCACCGCTGCACGAAGCCTTCCAGCAGGCTGTGCAGGACGTGGCTGCGGTACCTCATCAGCCGCACGTCCTGCGGGGTGCTGTCGATACACTGCCCGTTCAGGATGGGCCGCTCGAACATGTTGCTGAATTCCTGCCGCGAGCCCAGAAAGTCGGGTCGGACGAAGTCCACCATGCACCAGTACTCAATGAGGTTGTTCTGCAGCGGGTACCCGGTCAGCACCACCCGCCGGCGGGAGCGGATGTTCTTCAGGGCCTGGGAGGTGCTGGCATGGCAGTTCTTTATCCGGTGTCCCTCGTCACAAATAACCACGTCTGGGCCAGGGCGAGATAAGGCCTTCTCAATCCCTGAGGACAAGGAACATTAAGTGTTAGTTAGAGATGAATAAGACAAAGTTCTGGTTTTACATGGTCACCAGCTTCACAAAAGAGGGGTGGTTCTTAACAGACAAAAAAGCAGAATTCATAGGTGCAGAGAGCCAGGCTGATTCCAGAGATAAAATATGACTAGACACTAGGTCTGATTTAGCATAATGTGGTAATGAGCAAACACGACTGTCCCTTGATTTCTGCTCAACGACCAGCATTACATCAAGTTGGGTGTCTTGTATCATTTCAGACTGGCAGATCTCACACTGACAAATCCCATAGTTCAGTCTTCTGACTTCCACACTTACTTGCAGCTCTTGCAAGAAATTAAAGACTCAGCCAAAGCTCAACCACCTTCTGCTTCCAAAGACACAATCCTGCCCAGCAAGGTTTGATCATGCCAGCAATGCTAAAAGCAAGTTACAGGTTGTTTCCCTGTGCTGCCACTGCTGATGGACAGCTGGATCACGCTCTCCCTCTTGAGGGCTGGCCTCCCACCTTTCAGAAGCTCTTGCTGCCGATCTTCCTCATCCAAGTCAATAATGACAGGGCCAGTTTGTTTCTTTGTTCTCTTCTTCCTGCCAGTGGCAAAGGACTTCTTCAGTGAGAGGAGACGGTACATCTCGTATCCCATCAGCAGCACACCACCATCTGTCACCCAGTCATTCACCACCTTTGCACGTGCAGCTGTTGTCCTGCAAAACAACCAGATAAACTTCAGACTTTCTCCAGCTTCAGACTGAATCACTGGATTGGAGTCTGCTGAGAAAAAAGACCCATTCAATTAATTTAAAGCACTTTTCTCACAGCAAACCAGGCAAAAGAACACAATGAAATTTCTTTAAGAAGCAAAGTGGTATAGCAGGGAAAAAAGCCTTTTAAGTGCCACTGGTAGCAGGGTACAGAATGACAAATCATGACAGGAACTGAGCTGTAGCAGTCTGTCATGTACAAAAGGACATCAAACTTGAGAGCACCTGTGCTGGTGATTTTTTGAGAGACCTTAAAGCACTCGTTTCATGACAGCACCCTTTTTAAAGAGCTGTTGAGTCTGCCTGTGCAAAAACCATTTTCAGAACTAGCTGCTAATGCGCATGGCTGTAATTGTCTACTTGTTTTTCCCTTGTTGCTGTCTTCCCCAATGCTCATGTTCCCCAGTTATTCCTTCCCTGGCAACCTTCTCCGATTTGGTTCAGATCAGGACACTGCCTTCACTCAATCCACCAGAGCACATCAGATCTCGGCCAGTAGTAAACACATGGCTGAAGCAGCATCAGCAGATTCAAAATACACCCCAGACAGAAGGTGAAGACATCAACAGGTAAGTGTATGAACTGAGAATTCCCTAGGATCACTGCAATGTCCTGATCCACGCAGGAAAAATAACCCGGAAAGAAGCAGAGATCCATGAGCCAAGAACACACTCCACACCAGGCTGTAACTGCAATCACTGATCTCTCCTTTTTGGACAAAGAGGTTTTGTATATCTTGCCAGAACAACTCCATTCACAGAAAGTCCAAGTGTCAGGTAGAGGAATCCCTAAATGTGTGAAAAATCTCAGGAAAAAAACCAACAAACAAGCTACATTTAAAATGCAAGAGACGTGGTACAGGGGCACACGCCTCAGGAACCCCAGGACTCTGACAGGACTAACAGTGTCCCACCAAGCCGCAGCACTTCTGCTCCCCTCTGCAGAGGCAGTTCTGTCTCTGGGACTGGGTTCCTGATCTCAGCACACATGGAAGAACAGAAAGGTGTGTCAGCAGCGCGAGAAGGAAGTACAAGATATAAATATTGGATGAAAGGGACAGGTACCTCTCACAGGTACCAAAATCCTCCCTTCAGACAGCATCCACAATAAATGGAAGTTACAGGTTAGCCCCATTGCCCAGTCAAGGGCACAGAATTAACCCAAACTGAACAGTCTGCAACACCAATCTGATAACAGTTCCCTAAGACACAGTTCAAGAGCTCAAAAAAGACTTTTGCTGGCACCTACTTGTGTTCATCATTCAGGATGTGGACTTTGAAGGTGCGGGGCTGGACCTCTTTGGAGTTATAATCAGCAGGAAGGTTTTCAGGTGCTGGGAGCCACATGTTGAACTCTGCTAGCCAGTTTTGGAGCGTATTCACCTGAAAAAGTTAGCCATGGAAGGATTAAAAGCCCAGCTGAGTCACTTGGGATTTTAAGATCAAAAATGAAAACAGGGAATGAAACCCAGCTGTGCCCGGACAGAAGCAGCAAACCACAGCATGCAAACTCAGGGACAGGGGATGAAAGAGGGAGAAGAGCAGCAAGGGTATGGACAGAGCTTGATGCGAGATGGGACACTAATCAACCTTCTCTATGCAAAGAAAGAAGCAGTGCAAAGAAGCCCCTCAGCCAGCCCTTCATGTGGCTACTCACAGGTACAATGGCAAGAACAGTCTTTGCCTCCGTGTGCCGAAAAAGTACATCCAAGAAAGAGATGACCTGTATGGTCTTGCCCAGGCCCATGCTATGTGCTAAAATACACCCAAACCCACTGCTGGTTTTAAATCTCTCCAAGGACTCGACCAAGTTGTCATAAAGGAACCGGATCCCACCAATCTAGACAGAGAAATAGAAGAAGTATTAGAATGGTGGGAGAAAGAAACCCCCAAGATGGGTATGTATTTACAGAGTGGCAATTACATTAGGACTGCATAAACCATTAAAATATAACGGGGATGTTTCAATTTCACTGAAGTACTCTAACCTGGGGAAGGCTCAGAAACTCAGTATTTTTAGATACTCATAAAATGTCCTAAGACTATAACAATAAATCAAAATTAATTTGTAGCCAGAGAATCTGAATTGGGGTTGATTAGTTTGTTTATAAATATAATTTTATTTTTATAAAGTTCATCTAAATATACAAAGGTCTGATAATACAAAAGCCAAAGTTATGCAGAGCTTTGGCCTCCTTTTACTTTGTCTGTATGTCCACAACAGTCATTACTACAACCAGACTGGTCACAGAGCTCACCAAAGAAGTTCTCCTGAGATTGCAAGGCAGGCTTGCCTGAACTCACTGCATCTGCAAGACTAGCAAAGCCTACCTGATGAGGTTTTACTGCATGTGCAAGCTGGGGAGCCAGGAAAATGTCCTCTTCGTTTGGTGGATGATTGATGTTGACAATGACTTGCCCCAGAGCATCTGACTGATTTAAGGCATCATTCACATGAGAGCCACTGCTCTCTTCACTGCCATCCTCCTCCCCTTCATTGCCAGAGTCACTGCTGTCCACAATCTGGAGGGCATCATCCTCTCCTGAGCTCAGCTCAATCACTTCTGTAAATAACCAAAGCAGGAGAGAATAAGGGCAAAGGTCAACTTGACATCAGGGTTTATCATACATAGAAAAAACTATCAGGAAATAAGGCTACCACCACCTTTTGCAATTCCACACCGGCCTAAAGACCCATTCTGAACAAGCAGGCATGGTACAGACACACCAGGCCCCTCAAATCAGCACGACTTTCCCTGAGCTTTCCTATGTTTCAGACAACATTAATTTGGGCTGATCCAAACAGTAAATTGAGACAGTTTCTATGAGTGACTTCTGTTCTCCTCCATATGTCCTCTTAACCAAACCCAGGCATGCATTTTATCTACTGATGCAATGTCTAAGGAGCACCAAGGAAATTGGGCAGAAGTACTGTACCAGAGTGGTATAAAGTAGTCAGGTTAGGTCTATTTGGGACAAGAGACATAAAAATCACTTTCAGCTGCAGATCTGAATACTCAGATGCTCCTTTTATACACAGCAGATGATGCCACATCTCACGTAAGCATTCTTCAGCAGAGCACTGAGCAAAGTTAAGTGCATTTATAAAGCAGAAATAAACACAAGTTCACAAGAGGGCCTGACAGGCCATTTTATAAATGTCACTTTGGGACTCACAGAGCAGAACTGCCCATATAATTGGAAACCAATAGGTCTACAAAAATCTGAAGTGATTCACCACTGGAGCATCTGACTAGATGAAAACAGACTTGTGGCTGAATAAACAGCATATTGTGAGAAGACCAGGCTGAGCCAATTGGTCACTTACCATCTTTAATGCTATTTTTTCCTTTAGCATCATCTTCACTGCCGCTGCTGGTACTGTCGAGGCAGATCACTTCCTCAGCCAGGACCTGAGGGGGGAGCTGGGTCGCCTCTGCTGTTCTGAAAACGATGTCCTCTGCAAACATAAATCATAAACAATAAGTAATTCATAGTAATGAGGAAGGAGACAAAACTGTTCAGAAACCAGACAGTATTTCCTTCCACTTTTGCTCCAGTAACTTAGTCCTGGAATTTTCCATAACAGACTCTCACTGTCTACAATACTGCTATGACTCAGCTTCCTGGGTCACACTCTGCTCCTTTCTCAATATGCTGAAACAATAGCCCATTGCTGATGGCACCCTGTGTTTCATGCCCTGACTGGGGCACCCTGACCATGCAACATGCTAAAGCCCTTTGTTTATCTTTTGTTTTCGGTCTCAAAAGTAAAAGCTGTGTTTCGCCCAGCAAAGAACTGAAGGGATGATAACTGGCCTTCGTTAGTAGGGATACTGTAATAATTACATCCCACGTATCATAAACAACTTTTGATGATCAAGAGCATTTGTTTTTATGTTTTAGTGCTGCGATGTGGGGAGAGAGGCTAATGGGGCCAAACAGCACCACTGCAGTGACTCAGCATGATGTTCTGGGGCTGCAACCTACCCTGCAACAGCTAAAGTGCTTTAAACAGCCCTTATTCCTTCTCTTCCATGTAAAAGTGCTCCGAACACTTGCATGTAAGGGAGAATATGCATTTTCTCAAGAGGCAGAACCAACTCAGGAACTCCTTACTCCTGTCTCCTTACACAACATCCATGCCCTTTACACCAGACAGAGGCTGGTCACCACTGGATCACCAAAATGATCCAGACAAGGAAACAATGCAAAATGACATATTCACCAGAAGACAAGAGTGATGCTTAACCATTTGTACTGCCTGCTACTCACTGCTTGATGAAACATGCAAGAGAGGACAAGGTTACATCATGAACATTTGTGCTGCCCGTCTATTGGTCCACTATCCCCAGCACAGACCATTCCTAGGACATACAGGGTCTGGACATGGCAATTCTGTCAAGCCTCTTGGTTTAAGCTCTCATACCAGTTGGAAAGACAAGAGAGCTCTGTTCCAGAGTTCCCCTACACCCAATTAATGTGTCAAAATATCTTCAACAAGGTATTTCTTCCTGGCACCTTTCACCATGCAGCCACAGCATCTTGATTCAAAACCAGCTCACAAGCAGAACTGTTTACAATGAACCAACAAGTGCTTTGGAGCTGCTGTTTCGAGAATTTACACTCTGAAGTACAAGTACAGCACAGAAACACAGAATGGTTTGGGTTGGAAGGACCCTTCAAAGGCCATCTAGTCCAACCCTCCTTCCATGGGCAGGGACATCCATCCTGACCTTGAACGTTTTCAGAGATGGGGCGTTTCCCACCTCTCTGGACAGCCTGTGTCAGTGTTCCACCACCCTCTTCCTTTTATCTACCTGAATCTACCTTCTTTCTGCTTAAAACCATTACCCCTTGTCCTGTCGTGGCCAAGCATGGCACTGCCTTCCTCGTTCAGCTTCTATCCTTAAAACTCCCGCTTTGGTTGGCATCTCCCACTGCTTACCAGGAAGAAACTCAAGGGGTACGGTTGGAATAGTGGCTGGATAATCCTTCCGCTGCTGCTCAAGCCGTTTCCTCCTCTCCAACTCTTCCTGCTGGGCTGCCTTTGTCACGGCTTCCAGTTGGTCCTCACGCAACAGCTTTCTGAACACAGGAGCGAACGTGATTTGGTTACACTCACACAATTTCTCCCAAAAACATGAACGGTTGCACAGCTGGCTCAAAGGATGATTGACAGGCTCCAGGAGGCTGTCAGCTGCACAGACTGGGAACATCATCATCAAAAGGCAAATACAGTTATTTCAAGACTGTGCTTCCCAACTACAGGTAACACTACGAGTAGTCAAGAAAAAGACAAAAGTTTGACAGAAGCAAAATAATGAAAGGAGAAAAATTGGGAGTGGGTAAGCAGACATGTCAAGTAGGTTACCAGAGAAAAGTTCTTCTATCTCAAAGGATGTATTTTATTGACATGAAGCTTATAAACACAAAATGCACAAAGTCATGCAAAGAAGATACATGGGAGGAAAAGGCATCAATTCTACCACAAAAAGTCATCACCTTGATTTTCTTCTGACAGAGCGTTTTCAGGAACTAGGACCTCTAGTGGCTTCAACAATTGTTTAAGGGATGCTCTCAAAGCACCTTCCCTTTACAGGTAGTTTTCTTTACTTCCAAATGTTGCTTTTCCCCTGCTTCAGTTTCACATGTGCAGAACTGGAAATGAAGGTGCTTTTGCCAGGGCAGAGGTGCCGTACAAGCAGTGGTAAAATTCAGCTCCCTCTAACTAGCCTTTAGAACCACCCAACATCACACTTCAGGAGCCTCTTCCCCATCCTAATGAGAGAGGGGGAGATAGGAGGAGACATCCCCAGGCCTACTCAATGCTCATTCCTTTGGCTTTAAGGAAATCAATTTGCACAAACTTAAACATGAACCAGAGGCCACCAGCACACTGCACACAGCGCAAGAGAAGCCACTTGAGTTCCTGCTCCATTAGGACTCCTCTGAGCATTTAAGAGTCCCCTTGAACAATATTTCATAGTGATTTACCACTCGACAACTTGCCCCAGAATATGCGGTGACTTACACAATCAAACTATTACTGGTTTATATAATCCAGGTGAAACTGATTTCCAACATTTCAGTCACCAGCCGTAGCATCAGCATTCTTGCTAAAGAATACCCAAGACAGTATACAAAAAGATTGTGTTTTAGGCTGTTTTCAATAGGATTCACCTCAGCAAATATCTGAAACTGGTACTAACTTAATGGTGGTACTGTTTTTCTATTACATCTCTTAAAAGCCAGCAGCAATTACGCAACTTTTGCAATATATTCCATAATCAAATATTCCCTCTTCTGAAATACCAAACAAGTCTGCACCCACATGCAGCACTCCAGTCTGAGATCATACTACTCCCACTGGTGAAATCCTAAGGTTTCGGAAAAGAAAAACCATCTGGTTTGCCAGCAGTGGCAAAACGTAGCTCAGAAGCAAAGTGCAGAGATCCTGATTTCACCCAAAGGGCTCTGTGTGACCCCAGCTCTGTCCTGCTGCTCCTTACCTTATGTTCCTCCGCATGTGAGACGGTTTCTGAGCCCTCTTCTTTTTGGTGTCCTCAGAGGCCAGGCTCTTGTGCTGGTTCTGCAAGAGTTGCTCTGCCCGCTCACTCGGAGATGAGGTAGTTGAAGTCGAGCGCTGCCATTCTCCATCCTCCGTGTGCTCAGCATGGTCACCACTGAACACACCTTCCCGGGGTTGGTCTGCAAAGGGGAGAAGGCCATGACATGAGAACAGCTGGGCTAGCCTGGCTTTTACATGAGCATTCATCTGGATTTGAGCTGAGTGGGAACCGACAATCCCGATTCTCTCTCATTTGGAAGCGTGTTTCTCTGAGGGTCAAAACTTGGGCCCTTTCCAACAGCCAGTTGGAGTGTTAAAAAGTTTTATAGTGAAGGGTCCTTTCCCAGTAAAAGCCAAGACTAACACCACTCAACACAGCCCAAAAGTGTCCCGACAAGAAAACAAGGCAAAATTTTTCGGTCCACATGGAGCACTTGCTGTCCCAAGGGTCTGTATTCCTACAGGGACACAATGAGTTCTGATTAAAACAAGGAACTTAAACCTCTTTATTTTTGATTTGTGTTGTACAAGTAAGGCAGAAATTTCCATTTATATGACACCTGTGTAATAACCATCTTCCAAGTTAACAGAACATACCATGTTAGAGGTTATCTGATTCAAACACTGGGCAGCTCAGCTGTTTTAGCACCAGGCTCCATGCCCATGATTTAAATTTTAACTTCCAACAAACTTTTTTTAAAATAAAAAGTAAGTGGCAATACTCTTTCTACATTATAAATCACACACATTCTTCTTCTCTTCATTCTCCCACATTCAGACTTCCATTAGCGCTTGATTTCACTCTTAAGGAATTATATGAAATGACACCTTGTTCAGTGTGACACTTGGCTCTTCAACAGGCTGCCAGTGACCAAGCTAATGCTTCCAGAGCACAGAAAGGAAATGTTTCTGTTCAAAAGCTTCCCTTGAAACAAACTGTTTCTGACAAGCATTGTAATCGCTTCTTTGAAGCATCTTGTCCCCTTGTGTCAGGCAAAGAGATACCCTGAATCTCATCTTGTAATCAGCTTTCTTGCTTACATTGTGTATCTGAGTTAATGACTGAACTGAAATGACACTTAGACAGAACTTTGAAGGAAAGAAGACATCAGTGCAGAAGAATGTGGCAGATGAAGCAATACAGAACCCACAAACATCTCATTGTGACTCCGTGGGATCTGGAGACAAAGAGCATCCCTTCTCAAAAAGGCTGGGAGCTTAAACGAAGGACGCTTCAGTACAGAGAGTTGCGCCTACAGCTCTCGTGTTAATATTAACTATTAACTTAAACTTACCACCAGGGTCACCTCTTAAAACTGAGATGACAAGCAGCAGATTCAGACCTTGGGCAAAAGCACCAACTTTGCAAACTTCCTCACCAGACCAGCCCCAGTAATTTGCTCTATGTCAGAATCCATTTAGGACTTCAGGGCTCACCCCACCATAACCAATACCAGCAGAGCAGCTCAAACACTTCAGTGAACATCGGTCTCTGACAGTCCTACACATACTGGAAAAACAGGTATCCACAGCTTATGGGATGAAACAGATCTCATGATGGATGAAAGAAAAGTTATGTTGCATGTGAAGATAAAGGCCAAGAGGTTTGCTGCTACAAGCAGGGCAGTTCTCCTACCACAGCCAAGGTCTCGGAGCTCTATCCTCCCACCATGCCTCCCTAGACTTACAAACTCAAATGTCACGCTCACTTGCAGACAGAGAACTGTGCTGGGAATAAACCCAGTTTCCCAGGCTTCCCAAACAACAGCTCTGCTATTTGAGCTACAGACACATTTTAGTCACATTACCTGCAATTCTTCAGCACTGTTTCCTTCCCCCCACCCCTCTCGACTCCTGGTTATATAACTAGATCAAAAGATTGGATGAAATAGGGCAAAGGGAAGCAGGGAGGCTGCACACGTGATCACATGCTCCAGGATGAGTCATTAAACCGGAGACAAACACTGCCATGGTTACACTGCTGCCATCTCACCCCGGGCCGGAGGACCTTGACAAGGCACCAGAGAGCACAAAGTCATGCTTGTTTGGAAGAGGAAGCGCTTCCCTCCCCACACTCCAGCAATTACCCAGGTCACCCCCTCCGGCAGCCGCTCTGCCACCCGCACTGTGCCAGGAAAGGGTGTCTTCAGGACAAGGGTGATACTAACAAAATCCAAAGGCTCAGCAGCCCAAATTATTACGTGTCTCCTCTATGTTTTCATATTTGTTGTGCAATCCCTACGTAGACTCATTCCACCTCTGCATTTTACTTTTTCTTCCCTCTTAATCATACCTAGTACAAAATCTGCTGAAACCTACAGACAGCTGGATCAGCAGGTTTTTTTAAAAAAATGTAATTCTCATCTGACCAGGAGCCTGAAGCACAAAATCTGATGATAAATTTGGTCCTGCAGGGAGTACAGGCCCTCATCCGCCACAGCCGTGTCTGCTCAGGCTGGTGTTTGTCCTGCCAATGCAAGTTCTGAGGTGAGGAACACAATCTGTGCCTCAGCCCACATTCCCGACACGTACGCATCTAGATACTGAGAGCTCTTCCACGCTACTGGCAGCACCAAACATCACACTGATTCAGCTCCAGTGGGACTCAGGGGACAGCCGGATTCCCGAGGCTGCTCCCGCCCTTGCCACCACCACGAATAAAGCTGCCTTTCACAAAGTTTAACTAATACAATGATAAAATTCCAAATCTCACCATGCACCAGCTCCCACCACACCTGTGGCATGAGCTGGCAGTTACAAGCAGGAATTGTTTGGTTGCTGCTTTATATTAAACTCCTGACTCTGTGCACAGCCTAAATCTTGCTGTATATGAAAAGCCAGGCTCCAGCTGCAGCCGTGTGGCTGCACTCCAGCACGGTGAGCTCCACACTGTAACTGGGACCCACACTGGAGCAGAAAGGCATTAAGAAACAAACTACACACAAAGAATCCTCTTTTGCATAAGCACAGACTAGATCTTTGGGTTGAAGGGAGTGTGGGAACAGCCTCGTCGAACAGGTCCCATCAGGTAATCAATGGAATAATCCTGCCCCAATTTTGCAAAACCTACATCTACAACAGAAATGCAATTATGGTTTTGTAACAGGAGCTCAACGTGTTACTCTGACATGGTTATACAAGTAGCCTTTTACACAACGCAAAAAACTCATCAGGCACATTTGCATGTTGACAACTGCCTGATCATGCTGAAGATGTTAGTGCACTCTAGGAAGACCTGGGCAGTTATCCACGATGCCTCCATGCGAACAGCACTGCCACGAGCCTGTGGGTGACAGCCCAGCATAGCCCTGCACAGCGAGATCAGCCACATGTGCCCAAGTACAGCCAAGAGGAAAAGCAGGCCCAGGTCTCCTCAGCAGAAGGCAGCCATGGGTCAGGTGTGGTTGCTGGCAAGGATGTAAATCCATCCTGTCGTTACACACTGAGCACCAAGAATCAGCTGGAACATCAACCACTGGGTTCACACCAGCTGTTCCATGTTTTGCACCAGATCTACAAAGAGGGTTTCCCAAGGGACCTGGTGAGAGTATCAGTGCAGCTGTTCCTTCAGGTGGGTTAGAGCTCTCCATCTGAGAGATCCCCATGCAATTCCCAGTGGTCCTTGGTTATGGGCACCTGCACACACCCAGGCACTCTGTCCTGCAAGGTACCAAGAGGGGCACAACTATCCCTTCTCATTCACTTTAAAGGTTGGAAATGTGCCTGCCCTCTCAAAACCCAACAGACCTGATAAGAGCACGGCCCTGGTTTGTGCTGCAGACCAGGGGTTGCCAGTTTTCTTTGCTCAAAAAGCAGCAGCAACCACCACCCCCATCTGTACACACAAGCAGGGGGAGGTGTTTGGTTTCTCGACCCACACTTGCATATTGCAACGATACAGTTTAGGAGTCTCTGTAAGAAAGGGAGTCGTGACTGCTCTGTGTAACTGCTTCAGATGCTCCCTATGTGCTGTGACTGCCAGAGCTGCCCTAAACACTGCACAGGTGACTCATGATGTGTAACACAGCAAAAGATTTGTCCCACAGTCAGGCACTTCCTATTGCACCCAAGCTTACAAAACTCACCTCATCACCTCCTTCTCAAATTTCCCTTGAAACAGCACAGGATTCAGCCTGGAGAATATTCTCCAGCATTGTCAGTTCTGCAGTGAATTGCTCTTGACACAGCCTGCTATGCAAAAAGGCTCAGGTTGCTGTGAAGTGTTGTGAAGCAAGAGGTACATTGTTCTGAAGTGTGAGATTTGTCTAACAGTCTTTTGACACTAAGGTGTGTGAGAAACAGTGTTACACCTGCATCCAGTCTCCATGCTCCAATGCAGACCTCATTAAGTCCAGTGTTGTGCATCCACAGTTCAGCTCTAGCAACAGTCTGACACTCCTACGAGTACAGAAATTCCCATTCGGAATAAGACCCGAATGTCTCCTACCTGAAGCTGCTGGATGAGGAGGTCCAAGCGACCCCTCAGTGAACAAAACACTGTAAGATGGTGACTCCCTTGCCTCCTCAGTAACTAGCCAGCTAACATGGCTACCTAGAGGTACACCTTCCTCCTGGGAGGCCAATTTCTCTGCCAGGGTAACTCCAGCGAGTCCGGGGAAGGCATAACACTGAAAACCAGACACCTGTTTATTTCTAAGATCATTTCACTACGAAGACTCAGGATACTGAATAGCACAGTGCGGCTCAGCCTTTGGGCATTACTTCCTACCCTAAGGACAGGGATATGAACGCATGGTGAGGACGGGAGCTGCAGGCAGAGCAGCGAGGAGTTAATTCCTACTTTGGGAGCTCTTTTGTCCCGCACAAAGAACAAAGAGCAGTTAAATATTACTGCAGTCCTTTTGGGAAGTTCCATGAAGTTTGTGGGCAAAAGCTTGTCAGAGACTAGCTAATACTAGCTAGTGCTACTACAGCCGGTACTGAGCTGTCAAAGCAGGAATGGGAGGAGCGCTGAGGGATGGCACAAGTCTAATTGCACAGCTCCAGCTGCAACACTCAGTCCCTGACACACTGAACTACAACTGTGCCAAAGGCAGGAGGAGCGACTCCACAGAGCTCTGACAGCCTGGAAGATGCTCTCTGGGGTTAGGGGATGTTTTCCCAGCACACTGGGCACTGGAGCGGTGTATAAGTGATGCCAGAGTGCAACTGTACCTGGCACCTGAAAACAGCAGTTCTCTAACTGTGGCATAGCAATCATCTTGGAGGCTGGCAACAGGCAGAGCGCTCTGGCTCATCTTGTACTCAGCTGTGGAATATAAATTAAATATTTTCAGACTATTCTTTCTCTGTATGCTACTGGTGCAGCTGTTGCATGGATGCCATGCAAGAACAGAGAAGAGATGTCTGCACAGAGCACTCTCTCACAAAGGTGGCATTGTGTCAAAACACTTGAGCACCCCAAGCTGGGCTGAAGGCAGGAAATTCCTTGTGAAACCCCTCAAGAACAGTGTAGGCGAAAGTAGGGGGGGAAGCTCAAACTTCTTTCCGCCAGGCACTACCTGTTGCAAAACACCCAGGAGAGGCACAAAGCCCTCTCGATGAGCTTGACACACCTCAAAGCCTGGTTGCTCCCACCCGAAACACAAGGGAAAGTCACTTTAGAGGGGGACGGAGGGGGACGCAGCCCCTCCAGGGGGACTCGGGGGCGCAGCTCCCCCCTGCCGCCGCGGTCAGAGCAGCTAATTAGCAGCAAGACTTTGTTCTCCTCGGAAAATAATCGGGCTCAGTCTTCGACAGCAGGACGCCCCTCCCAGCCAGCAGTGCTTAACAAAGCCCTAATTATGTAAGTATTATATAACCCGGCACACCTGCCCCCCCCGCGCCGGCCGCGCTCCCCCCGGCTCGCCCGGCCACCCCCGACCCTCTCCGGCCGCCGGCAGCTGCCTCTCGCTGACAGCACCGAGCGGGACCTGCCTCTCGCCCACTTAATCCACACAGGGCCACGGCTGCGGGGAGTTGCCAGGCCTGGCACCGTGCCCTGCCCGAGCGGGACAGCCGCGGCGTGAGCCTCGGGCAGCGGGACCTGCAGCCCCAGCCCCCAGGAACGCCCGCCTGGCCCCAGCGAAACGCAGCCCACCGACCGGAGCAGCGACCGACTGCCCTGGCCCCAGCTCTGCTGGTGTCCTGCTGAGTCACGGCCACGGTACTGCCAGGCAAAGGCGTCTTTCGGGCTGAGCCTGCCCAGCCCCAGAGCTTGCCTGCTCCCAGGGGAAGCTTCCCTCAGCTGTCACACGGCGCAGCACGTACATCTTCACTCCCGTCGCTGATTTAATCTAGGAGTTAACCACCTCAGGTGTGTCGTTCGTACCTGTCACTGTAACCAGACACGGAGACTGTCATCTTGGTATCACAAATTTCAAGCCTGAGTAACACATTTTTTTCATTTCTCTTAAGTATCTGTAAAGCAATCACTTGCTGTGGGTTCAAGGTACCTGCATGAAATCTGCAGATGGCTGGTGTGAAGGGATGGCAGGCTGCCTCCATTCCCAGCCCAGGACCAGAGGATGGAGGGAAGTGATGTGAAATGAGCTCTGAAGAAAATGCCACCAGCACTGACTCCGTGGGCCAGAGCCCGAGGAGGCAGCCAGACCAGGAGCACACAAAAGCAAACCCATCTCCAGACTCCTTGGGCAAGGAGTAAGCCTCAATCAATGGAAAACTTTAAAAGATAAATTATAAGGCAGCACTGCCCTTCTTTTTTCCTTCAGAGGTCTTTCAGCATATCAGTTACTGATGAGGTTATGCTGCAGAATAAAACTCCTTTCCTGGCCTGAAGGAATCCTTCAGGGACAAAAGGCAGCAGAAGTGAAGGGCAGGAGCAAGGAAGATACCACCCAGAAACCAAAGGGAAGGGAAGCAGCCAAGAAGTGCCGGGAGGCAAACTGGAATATCAAACTGCCAACTTTGGTGACAGACGATATATCTTCTAACCCTGGGATTATGCAAGCAGAACCAGGCCCCAAATACCCAAGAGATCTTGTTCTGGCTGGGCCTCAACGCTGCGGACGCTGAGACCCGGGTTACATAAACACCAAAGAGCACTTATATAACTGTTGTATGGCACAGGCTCGCAGCCACCGGCACCCCATTGCCACCAGAGTGTGGCAGGGAGCTGCTCTGGCACCCAGCCTCTCCAGGACCTCCTCCCATCCCTGCACAAGCCCCTGAAGGCAGCCCGGGTGATGTGCCCCTCAGGTTGTCCTCCCTCTCACAGGCAACCACAGAGGAAAGGTTGGTGGTTGCTCTGGAGCATCAGGCAGACTTGTACCCATTTCCTGCTCTGATATGCTCCAAAGAGGGTTGTGAAATTCCATATCAAACGTTTTCATAGTGCCTTGAGATGGAAGAACTGGAGAAATGCAGAACGCTGCTACCTGGCATCCCTTTTCTAGATATGTAATCAAAACTACTTTTCCCAATAAAAGTCCTCAAACCTAGAATGTAACCTGTTTCCTCCTCATGTGCCCCCTCTCTTGTGCAGACGCTGTGGGCATTAGTGAAGACAAGGAAACAAAGGCAGGAAAGGCACCCGCTAAGGTAGCGAGGGAAGCAGGGATGGGTCACATTTGTCCTTTAGCCGGGGGTGTGTGAGAGCAACGAGTTACATAAAACTCCTGCTCTGGAGTCGGGACGTGTTTCAGGCTGAGTGCTGGGAAGTTTTCAACAAGCTGTGCGCAGGAGGGAACTGAAACCCCCCCTTTCTGGTTATCCCAGTTAACTAGTAACCCAGAATAGTGTTCTGTCAGCCAGATTACAGAAATTACCACAGGGATCTAAACCACAAGTAACCGGATTTAACCATCAGATGTTATTTATTTTCACAGTAGTTCAAAGCTTTTAAAAAAAGGGAAATCTGATCTATTCTACTGAGGTGGCTAAATATTGATTTAGGTAACAGAGATAAATTTCCCCTCCCAACTTCAGAAAATAGATATACAAGGGAGCTTGACATGTTCCCAGCACAGTGAATCCAGCTGCTTGCTACCATGACTTTTCTAGGGATAAATTTCAGGGACTAAGAAAAGAGGACGAGTAGGGGAGCAAGCATTCTGCATTATGCAATGATTACATAAGCATTAGTTTACACTAGGTAGCTGGGAGTTGTGGTATTAGCTTTATACCAGCATACTCTCAGAGCAATGAGAAATAATAAAGAAGGGATTATTGCTGCCACACACTTCCAAGGCCACCAAAATGGCAAACAAACAATGAGCACCAGCCAAACTTTAATCTCTGCCTCAATCCCTCACCATACCTTTGTTCTGGACCTGTTAACAGGGAGGGGGGAGAAGACAGGGGATACTCACTCCTAATTTAAAAGAGCAGCATGGGAAATAATCCCATTTTAAAGCATCCGCCAGCATCTGAGTACTCCTTTGTTGCTCACGCTGGCAGTGGTATAAGAGAGGAGGGATCTCAAAGTTACAATACCTGACATTTCTACTCTAGTCAGTGTCAAAGAGTTCACAAGCACAGTGACCTGTGAAACACCCTCCTGTCCGTCTTGCGGCGGAGAAAACCAAGGCAAAGAAATCAGGTAGGCATCAGTGCCGAGGAACTCCCAAGTTGTTGGCTCCCTGTCCTGTGCTCTCTTTCCTCTCCTTAAATATAATTTCCTACTTTAACCAAACAAAACACAGTTGTGGATTTTCTTTTTTAGAACTGTAACAAAGCACAGAACTTCGGCTGCATTCCCTTTTTCTGCTTCCGTCTCTAAAGTAATTTCTGAGGAATTTTTAAGGACTCTGTTTAATGAGGGAGGCATCACTTGGGAGAAAAATTCAAATTGTTGAGTTTGAGCCTGCGTGCCACCGCATTCCATTGGCACTTCTCCCATCAACTGCAGCCAGAAAAGTGGCCGAGAGCACTGGAGAAAGCTAATAAGACCAGGATGAAACACCACCGCTGAAAGAACAATCTGTTTCTAGTTTTCCTTTTCAAAATATTGGTGCTGCTCTGGGTGCAGCTAAAGGAGTTTGACAAAGGGTTGCAAAGTTGTACATGGCAATCAGACTCATACAAATTGAAGCCACAATGTCACAAGGACACCCCCATCCAAAATACAAAACACCCCAAAAGCTAAGTCTGGAAAAGAAAGGTTGCCAAAATTAAAATTACCCCTACAGTCAAAAAAAGTAGTATATATGGAAAGAAAACAGGGATCTTTAAATAAGATATCTTTTTCTTGTAGGGCAGCAGAAGGATAGGTATTGTACTGTAACAAAACTTGATTTACTAGCTGGTGGGTGCTACCATAAAAATAATTTTAAAATACTCTCTGACTTTCCAGAAACATTTATAAAATAACAAAAAGGTAGCACAGCAGCACACGTACAGGTGCTTGCTACTTGGAAGACCTCAAACACCTGGAGTGAAGAAAAGTCATATAAAGTAGAGAGGAGAAGAAACACTGTACAGTGGTTGAAGCACAACAGCAGGGAAGAACATGATGTGTCAGTTCTGTCCCGGAGTCATTCAGTGACCTTGTGCAGTTTTGTCGTCTCTGGGGACAAGAAGCATATGCAGAAGTGCGATGGAGACTCTCCTGGATCCACCAGCCAGAACACAACCTCACTAGATCAGTTACAAAAGCTTCCTCAAAGAGAGAGAATTTTCTACTGGTAGAGTAAACCATAATAAACCTAGCCCCAAACTTCACAGATGGAGAAGCAATATTGTACAAGAAGGAGTTAATTTGCACTCTTGCTCTCTTACTTTTGTACAAATTACCCCAAAAGACCTTTCCACCCAAAGTTTTTAGAAGGCCTCTAACTTTGCATTCCCCCTCCATGTACGACCTACAGTGTCATTTCCAAAAGCATCTTCCCCTCCCCATCTTCTCTTTTTATACCTATTATCTAGACTAAGTTACATAAGCCACTTGTATCATCACCCAGATTCCTCATTTATCCAAACTCATTTTCTATTGTAATTCCTTTCTTTTCTCAGTTCACACTCTCCCAGAATTAGCTTCTTCATCCTGCCACCATAACCAGAGAAATAAGATGGATTTATTTTTTTTTCCCCTGGAATCCAACTCTCTCACTAATGGATAACAAATATTGCATGGCTTATTTCTATAAAAACTCCTCATGATGACCACACTGCACTGCACTTTTATAATGAACCAGGAATCCAGAGATGGAACTCCTGAGGACCATTCCTGACCAGTCTATTAAGTTCACAGCATGACTTTGCCACGTGAACAAGGTGGAAGAAGCCTGGAATTCTCAAGTACCTGACCCCGAAGTAACGGGTTAAATTACAAATTTTAAAAGTTCTTCAAATCTGAACAAAGTTTTTTGTCCAACACAGAACATCCTCCCACCAGCAACCAGACTTAGTGGCAGCCATCCCCAGACTGCAAACTCCTGTGAGGGTTTCACCAGCATCTTCCATTTGATGGGAGGAGAGGGGGGAAAGGGTCAAGTAGCTCTTAGTCTCTTAGGCACTAATTAGGGAATCTGGAGCAAGCACCAATAGCTCTGCCTGCCCAGATTGCTGCCCGGTCACCAAGTCACCAAGTATTTCACTGACAAAAGAAGCTCTCAAAACTCTTATCGAGTCGGATGTTGAAGGGAAAGCATTCACAAAAAGTTGCAGGGTGTAGGGGAGAGGACAGTGGATATAAAATAACACTTCTATTATCAACTGCCTCCTCTCTTTCTGAAAATTACACTTGCAGAATTACAACAGCTGGACCCAGAATGTCACACCATCAAAGACTTCAGGATTAAAACACAAAGAGCTTTCTTCTCATATCTCCTCCATCAGGCCAACAGGCACTGCAAGACTCTGAAAACTCAACCACTTCCATCCCTGCCTGGTAGGGAGCACATTAAAACCTGAGCCCCACAGAGGAGTCTCAGTTCTTGAGGCACTTTGCTGGCTACTGAGTGGGGTGCTCTGGCACAGGGGTGGGAAAATGAGCGGCCTGTAGCAGGAAAGCAAGAGGGAAAAGAAAACGAGGAAAAAAAAAAATCAACCCACAAAAAAATCCAACCTGTGTCCTACCTGGAAACTGCTGAGACTCATCCAAGAGTAACATGCTGCTCAGTGCACCAGGGCAAGCCCTCTGCCCGTGCACTTGTTCACCTCGGCCGCACACTCTCAGCCCTTCTGCTATTCTTGCCTCAGGGTCTTCAGGACAAAAGTTTCCAGTCACTCCCGACAACTCCTTATCTCTGCCTGCAGCCCAGCGAGCACTAAATCCACTCTCACTGGCTGTTCAGTTCGCAGGCGGGAAATGCCTCCTGATAAAACAGTCCCAGGGTACAGGCAGGGAAACCTGCACTTACGGTTCCTGAAAATAACTTTGGTAAATAGCTGGCAGTGCCTGAATCCACCCGGCCGGTGTGACGGGAATCAGGACGCACACATCCTCCCTGCACCCAGCCGAGACGGACCGGGGTCACCGTTACATAACTGGTTAAATATGCCTCGTGTTCAGCCTAAATAAAAACTGCCACTATCTCCTCCCCTGCTCGGAGAGTCAAACAGCGCAGCCCTGCCCGAGGTAGCTGCTGCTCCACTGCGGGACGATGCCTGGAGCGGTGCTGCCGGGACGGTTCGGCTCCGGTACGTGCTCCCGATCGGCGGGAGCAGCCTCGGTTATGCCTGGGAAAAGAGTTTGAGAAGAGAGAAGAGGAGCAGGGAGGCCGAGTGGGTGTGTACAGGGGAGGTCTCTCCCCTCTGGAGCTGCACGCCGTACGGATCAGATCCCATTCACTCAGCCTGTGATCCAGTTCAACTAGTGGCAGCGACCAAGACTGAGAATAAAATAAAAATCCTTACATAACCATTCAGGCTCCGCTGGGGCCCCGCGCAAGGGGAATCCCAACAGACAACAGGACGTTCAGAGCAGCGGACACGCGGGACCGTAACCCTGCTTCCAAGTTTCAGAGCACAAAAGGGAAAGAGGGTGGGAGTGAGATGCAAAAAGAAGTACAGCCTCTCTGGCTTTGAAACCAGTCGTGATTCTACGAACTATCTGCATGCTGCCTGCTGATTTCCAAGCAACCTGAGCAATTCGATGGAGCTGGTAACCTGCTTGTACAGAAAGAGGTGAAAGAGCCTCCTGTTCACTTCATTAAATCAGCTGCTCGTACAGCACTGCGAGTTGCAGAAGGCTCTCGGTGTAGCAAATAGTTTATGAATGAGATTTCCCAGCTTTTAGGAAACAACCTGCCACAATTTGTGGAGTGTGAATTAACTCTAAGCGAGCCTTTGTCCCCATCATCCATCTGTACCAGGATAGGCACAGGAGAGAATAAATAAGTACAAGAGAAAGCAAGTCCTTTAAAGCTGTAGTTGAACTCCTAAAGGCTAACCATCCTTCTCCAATGTTACAGAGACTTTTTCCACGTCCAATTCCCTTCACAGGCATATCCAATGTCAGTAACAAGCAGCAAACCTGGGCTGACAGACATGTAATGAAATTAGCTCGCTGCTAGTGAGCATTTGGCCATGTAATAAAGTCAGCTCTTTACTGAAACAACTGGCGAGTGAGTGTTGGGAAAACCAGGATGGGCTCAAGAAACCCAAAGCAGCCTGTGTCCGAACAGCCCTGGCACAGAGCTGCAGGACTCCAGGACAGCGAGCTCCTAACAGCAATGGTTGATATAAAGGTCTGCAAGCACAGCCAGGGCAGAGCCCCGCGACCCTTTGTGTGACCCCAGACATTTCTATGTGACCTTTCACTTGAGAGGGTGGCAGGGCACAGTGAATGCTACCATCAAAATACCCTCTCTGCTTCAGGGTACATCCCAGCTTTGAAACAAACCTAAGGTGCTTTTTCACAATTAGAGCTACGTAAATTTTACCAAAGAAAAGATGAACTGAATTACAGTTAAAAGGCTCAGTGACAGGACAGCCTTTCACCTACGTCACAGATTCAAACCAGCCTGGCTGGTACACAAGAACATACAGTATTTATAAGGGGGGAAAAGAGGAACAAATATATTAAGAAGTACATAGCCAAGGATCTTGTAACAGGCCTTATAAGGGGTTTGTAGGGTTGGAATAAATAAGCAAACATGACCTCAGCATCTGACCTAACAGACTTATGAAACTGTGAAGCAAGATTTAAAGACAAGTATTTGTGTAAATACAACTGGGTACTTTGCAAGGCGTGCTGTGCTGGTTTTAGCTGGAAGAGAGTTAATTTTCTTCATAGAAGAAGCAGCTTGTACGGGGCTGTGTTTTGGATTTGTGCTGGGAAAAGTGTTGATAATACAGAGATGTTTTTGTTATTGGTAAGCAGGTCTTACACAGAGTCAAGGCCTTTTCTGCCTCTCACCCCACCCGACCAGGGAACAGGCTGGAGGTGCAGGAGGAGTTGGGGAGGGACACAGCTGGGACAGCTGACCCCAACTGACCCAGGGGATAGCCCAGACCATATGGTGTCATGCTTAGCGTGGGGAAAGAAGGAGGAGGAGGAGGAAGGGATGTTCAGAGTGGTACCATTTGTCTTCCCAAGTCACTTTTACTGCGATGGGGCCCAGCTTTCCTGAAGATGGTGGAACACCTGCCTGTCCATGGGAAGTGGGGAATTAATTCTTTAAACTGTCTTTATCTCAACCCACTTGTCACTTTTACCCTTTCAATTCTTCCATCACACTGGGGGAAAGTGAGTGAGCAACTGTTTAGGGCTGAGTTGCCAGCTGGGGTTAAACCCGCAACACATGCTTATTACAGCAGTCAAGGATGAGGAAAATGAAAGTTCAATACACTGGGTGAAACAGGTAACCTATACCTGTCCTTCTGCACACAGCAATAAAAAGGGAATCTCCTTCAGCTTAGTATGTAAAATGAAAGAGGACCTTTTCTAGCTCTTTTACTCACAACAGCCCTCTGGTAAGGCCATCACCATTAGGCAGGATAAATAAATATTCACACAGGCAAGAATTAGATCCCCCAGAAACAGTCAGTTTATAAAATGATCTCCTCATGGAAGGTAATCTTGTTACAGATAAGTCCGTTTACTGAATAGCTTTTCTGGGAGGCCAGTCTTACCAGTAAGGAAGAATGTTCTCCCTCCCCTACAGGGTCTGAAATCTTACCCAGCTGTCACACCTCACCTACCTCATCTCAAACCACAAGCTCTTTGCAATTCTACAGCTGTGCTATACATCACAAGAAGTTTCTCAAGAAATTGTTATCACCTGAAAGGTTCCCCTGCAAACAACTTGATTCTCCTACTAAAAAAAAAAAATCATTATGAAGTTTGTATTTTCATAACATATCAATATTTCCCATCCCACAGCTTTCTCACAGCCACGCTCCACATCCACCAGCTCCTTCGGCACAACCTGCTGACCTCCAGTGAGTAGCCTACAAACCCAAATTGTTTGTAAGTCATTAAACACAAACTAGGCTTGACAGCCACATTTCACTCTTGATTATCACCTGCCAGTAGCACATACACCTATCGTTAAGGCCACTTTCCCTGTCCTATTTTCCAAGTTGTTTTAGCAACATGGAAAACACACAGGACTATCAGGTTTGAGTTGGACATGGTGTAAGGTGGCATTTATCCACCTAAAACAGTTCAGACAGAATCACACTTGAACTCCATAACACTGTGTGTTGGCAACTGGGTATTGCTGGCTTTGAGAATCATTTGCTTTTTAAATAAACACTGCACTGTAAATAAAAATCCTTTTCGATAAGATCTAAACTAACCATGGAAAATGAGAGGAGTTTTTCCGTTGACTTTAGTGAGTTTTGGACTGAACCAGAAGGCATAAAATGTGATAAATCTGAGTTTTTTTCCTCATTTCATTTCTATTCATATAAATCTTGGTTTATTTTATTTCCCACACTCATCTAAAATAATAAGTGGGGGGGTGGGAAGTCTTACATAACATAACACAAATTCAGGTAGTGACACAATGCAACACCTCCTGCAAATGCTTTTTAAACTCTTACTGAGGCAAAACACACCGCCTGAGATTTCAGACCAAGGCTTTCAAAGGTTGTTTAAATGTACTGAAGAAAACAAGCTACTATTAAACAATATGTAATGATTTTAAGTTGAAGCATTTATACCATAGATATTTATCATAAGCTTAATCAAACCTAAATCCATTGAGTTACCATCCCAGTTTATATTCAAGAAACTGATTCTTCATCTTTCTGTAAGTTGCTACATTTTTGCTGCTGAAGATGACACAATTGTATTTGTACACCACAGAAGAGTGATTTTGTACAAGTTTAATTCTCTTTATTTTCAGGTATAGGCAAATTTGACATAAACCACAAGCTAAGAGTACACAAAAGTGCCATTTTTAAATGGCTTCCAATAGTTCAAGTATTTAAATACTCTACATAGATGAAGATAACCTGCAGATTAATTGCAAAATTTGTTTTGACACAGATTTTAACTAGAAGTTTCTGTTCACCTAGCCCAAAAAGATTTTATCTTGTAGCTTTCTCCTGTCTCATTCCTATTTGCATATTTGCAAGTGAAAATAAAGTCTTCTGACTCCTACTTAGAATTTTTTTGAGACTGAGTCAGTGAACTGCATGTTGAAGAAAATGTGAACAAGACATTTTCAACATCTGCAGTACAAACTACTGTTAATGAAATAAAAAACATTTTGATCCAAATGACGAGCCAGACACTCCTGAAAGTTCAGTGCTGCAGTTTCTACAAAACCTAAGCAAGAAATTAAAAAGATAAAGGAAATAACTGTGATACGGTATAGTGCCTTAAAATCTGAAGAACACTTCTAATTTTAATTAAAACAGTTCCTTCTCTCCTTCCAAACCCTTATTGTTTAATATTATACTTCTACAACATATAGCTACACATACATTTTAGTTAACCAGTCATTAAAACCAGCACAATACCACATAAATCAGGGGAAAAGGAAAATAAGGACCCCTTGCACCGTTTCAAACTCAAATGAAAATCAGAGAAGCGTTTCACCTCATACATTGCAACATAAAAGGGGTGCTGCCTAAAATGCAAACCAGAGGATTTTCACTTTGGCTTCTTCACACTCATCAGCCGGCCTTGGCAAGGTGACTTTGCCACTCCTTACCTGTTCAAGAGGGAAAACACCACATTACAAATTTGCTAATTGGTTTCCGTGTGATTTCATCACGGTTTCAGAAGCTGCAGATGAGGGAATACAGTACCTATGAGCCACAACTACGTGCAGCACAAAGCTGATGATGAGAACGTTCATGGGGCAAAAGGTACCAAGCACGACAGAGAAGGAAGCGGGACTGTCCTTTGTTAGAGATTCTCTGGCTGCTTTACAGAAAGAAAAAAAGCGAGGCCTTGGCCAATAAAGCACAACTTCTATATCCTGCACAGCTTATCAGAAAAGCAGGGAGAAGACTAGGAGCAATGTTTTGTTCAGTTAATAACTGCTCGCTCACTGCTCCCCGTGCCTTCGTGCTACTTGCACGTTTGTGGCAGCTTTAAGAGAATTGATAAAAAACAGGCAAAACAAACATTTGAGAAACTCCATGTACATATATATAGAAAATGCAGAGCCACGGGCGTGGGCTGCTCCTGAACTGCATAGAAGGATTTCTATTTTGTATTCCCTCATACGCAATAGATCAAAGGCAAGGAGGGAAAAAAAGAAGGGGAGAAAAGTGTAGTTCTTTATAACACCCCATCATTTCACGAAATCTGCCAGGCACTGCACCCAATCGGCAGCTCTGAGGGAAGCAGAGCTCTGGCGTCATCACCTCCTTTTAAAGAAGTAAAGCAAGTCATTACTCCGGGTTATGTAACACTTCGACTATGCCAGACTTTGTGCCACCCTCTCGAAAAGGAAGCCGCTGTCAGAGCGCCTGGGAGGCGGGCAGGGGAGTCACCGACGCTTGCTTTCGGAGCTTCCCCCTGCTCGGGATAAGCTGAGGAGACCGGGAAAGAGTCTGAACTTTTGGACAGAGCAGGCAGATGGCGAAAGGCTCAGGGACTGATCTGCACCACCGCCAGTCTGTAACCCCCTGAGGGGGGGGCCTGTGGGGACAGCACTCCTCAGGATCTCATCCCTCCTTCCCTCAGCAGCCCTGCAGCCCCACCTCACCCTGCTGAGAATAACCCAGTTCACAGGGTTAGTTAAAAGCCTGGAATCAGCCAGTAGACCCCTCCAAACCCCAGGCACCACTCCTCCCACGCTCCTCCCCATTCCTGTCATCTTCCCCCTCTTCCTCCCAGATTCACTGGCAAACAGCCTGAAGGGAAGAGACCTCTATCATCCTCCCACAACCCAAACTGCCCCAACACAACAGAATACCCAGCCAGGCTATCTGCAGCTTCGGAATTGGCAGAACTAGAGCTAACAAAGCATCCAGCACTGGCTGTTCCCAGCAAAGCACCCAAGAGGATTTTTCTTTAATGTTGAGATTTTGTGGGTCCATTAAATCCAGTTCAAGGGAGCTGGGTGCCTGCCACAGGGTCTCCACAAGCACCAGCAGCTCCCCCACAGTGTGCTGGGGGATGGAGACCCCTGCTAGCTGGGCAGGTCCAAGCCCCTCAGACAGCTCACAGAAGCAGCATTTGTTCTGACAGACAGACTGTGCTACCGAAGAAACTGCCAGAATAAAAATAATGGTTAAAATCTGCAGCCTTCTGTAACAAAGCAAAGTTCCCAGAGAAATCAGTGGGGCTCTTGCATAAATGAGAGACAAACCTACTTCTCCACAATTTTAATGTAACCTTTCCATATTACTCAGCAAGCAGGATTGCTAGAACTGCAAATCCAGTCTCCTTTCTCCTCTGATACTAACTCTATCTTTTGTGTTTTATTCAGCTAGATTGTAGGAACATAGAAACCAGCCAGCTCCTAACTTTCTGAGTCTTGGGAATTCCAGCTTCAGATCTGTGGATGCAGAGAGCACACCCTTAACAGACAAAGCTCTTATCACTTTCAGGAACTGAGAAAACAAATAGAAAGCCCTCAACTGCTTAGTTACACCAAGTCACCTGAGAAATGCATCCAAAATCTGCAGTTACATCTGCACTTGCTGACTGAGTTACCCTCAGCTATCTGACTTGAGGCTGAGCCCCACAGTCTGCACCTGTATGATAAAGCATATTTAAACACTCTGATCCATCAGGATCATTTTCCAAGGTAATGCAGTTTCCTAAAACAATCTGATAAAGTTTAAACACGTGTTAATATGCAGGATATTAGTTCACAAGTAAATACTTTCACAGGTAGTAATTACTTCTGTACCTCTATGATACCACACCAACCATTACTGGTTTGGAAGACAGTCTACAAAAAGTTACTACAAGCATTAAAATCTACCTGGCTGTTTAAGAATAGCAAAGTGCACAGTGGTACATGGAAGTTCAGGTTTGGCTTCCAATGTTTAATAAGACCAGAGCCATTGTGTAGGCAAAATCTTAGACTTGAGCAAAGGTTTGCCTTTCCCAGGATATCCCCTTCCAGCTTCCTTGGAAATAGCGCTGGTGGGCTCTAGAGGGAGCTGCATCCAGTCACAAGTAACCAAAATAAAAGAATTGAGATAGGGAAGTCCATCAAGAAGGAAAAAATGGGAAGACATCAATCACCACTCTTCCCTTTTCCCCAAGAAGTCCACTTTGCACTCTACAAAGTTCGACTTGCAGATTAAATTACAGTATTATCACTTATGGGCACCCATCACTCCACAGTATATACACACAGAACACAGCAGAGCTCAAAATTAAAGCCACCCTCATGATCATCTGCAGTGCTTTTCTAGGATAAGGAAAGAACTGCCTTTTGTTCCTTTCCACACCTTTTCCTCCAACTCATCGGCTTTCAACCAGCAAAAAGAGCCTGCTCTCCACTCCAAGCTTACTCGGATGGGCCTGTGCCTTTCCTTGGCCCCTGCCACCAGCTAAACGAGGACAGGAGATGGAAGCACGTCACGAGACTGAGGAAGAAAGCGAGCGGCAACCAGGCCAATTGTGCCATGTAGTGCAGCAGATGGAAGCGGCTCATTACAAGGTTCCTCAAAGAGCAGCTGCTGTCTGAGGCTGCCTCGACCTTGGGATGCCCATCTGCCCCTGATGCCACCCGAAGACACAGCTGTGAGAGGCTGCTTCCTTAAAGGGAGTTGCGAGATTAAAGAAGTAAGTATGTATTTCTTCCTCCTCTTCTTGAGGAATACATTTCATTTTCCAGTAGACAGGGAGGAAAACTTCAGATCAGTGTTTCCTAAGAGAAAAATGGTGCGTGGTCTGGTCAAAAGTAGAAGGCAAAAAGATTTCAGATTGCTGGGACAAATCTCCATTCACCAAGACAAGCAGGACCATCCAATTCAAGTAAAAAGTGCAGGTAAATTACTTTCTAACAGCAGTTCATTTTATCATCTTATTTTTTTCCTCCAGCAGTATGGGCCTTTCTAAAACTGGATATAAATAATACTGAATAGGATACCTTTTAGTACAGTATTGTTCAGGAGACTGTCTCTACATTCTTTCTCTGCCTGTTTCATACAGGTGAGGATAACATGACCTAATTTTTAAGAATAACTTCAGTGGAAAAGCAAAAACTGATGTATTTGAGCAGGAGGAGCCTGCAAAATGAACAGATTAATACCAAAGACTTTCCTCTCTTCCCCTGAAAGGACAGAAATTTGCTCTATTCCCAACCACATACATCCAGCTGGGGACTCCCACACACCCCACAGTTTCGTTTTGTTCCAGCAATTTGTTGGGGAGAAGAAAAGATGGAATGATTTGGGGTGGGAAGCACATGAATAACACCATCTCCAAAATGAGTAGCAGATCTCTGTACCTCAAGGATGCATTCATGTACCATTCAAAGAAATATTAACCCACACTTCCACATGACTTTAAAAACAGATTTCCAAAATAATTTCAGCTTTAATAACTCCACGTTCTAATTAAGTTTCTAGTAAGTAAAGTGTTAACTACTGATTTTTTCCTGTTGGGTTAGACAAGGAAATTACCCAGGCAGCTATAAATCAAATTTTCCTTTCAAAGTAATTGCACCCTTTGCTGTACACACCACGATGATGACCCACAAAGAGCCACAAAGGAGCATTACATTAAACAAAATCCATTCTTGCTATAATTTCATATCAACATTTTTTTCCCCGACCACCACCAAGTGAAAACTGTAGGCAAAGCAGATCTAGCAGGACCCCTTTCAAGGCTTTCCTCTAGCGAGGGCTCAAGGAAAGCAAAGAACTTTTCAAATCTGGATCATCAGTAGTTGCCACCTGAAGTGATGCCTTGGTACCTTGGGAAACTCAAAACTATGACACCCAGTGGAAGCTCAAGTTCAAGCGAAAAGCAGCCACTGAAATACATTGTGGATCATCTCCAGAAAGGAAAGGTAACTCTGAATCTGTCATGATACTATCAAATGTTATAAGAAGGATGAGCACAGCCTTAGGAGCCCAGGATCAGGGAAAGAGTCTCTCTTGCCCCTCACTCACCTCCTTAGAGGTTCTGAGACTTGGCCCTGATACCTTCACCCTGCTGAGGAGCTGCACTGCAAAAGAGCACGGGCACCTGTGTGTCCTCCTCTCCTGGGACTTGCTATTCTGTGTCACTGACCAACTGTGCTCCTCGTTCACTCCTCCTGAAGGTCCTGTATGTCCACAGAAACCCCACACAAACTAGTTTTGGTTTGCTCCAGCACTCTGTCAGGCAGCAGGAGGAACAGTACGAGTCTGAGCTGGGAAGAGGGAGCTTCTCCAGTTCCCCACTAGTCAAACAGAGGTGCCACAGAGTTAGCACACTCCCAGCCCTGAGGAAAGGAAGAGAGGATGGGGAAGGAGAAAACAGACCAGGTGGACAACATAGGGCAGAAGGCAAGGCCAATTGCACGGAGCTTGTCATACCACAACAGTGGCATCTCGTATGTTATTATTTGGTGCTGACTGGTGTATTTGTACAGAAGGAATTGCAGTACTGCTGTAGTACTGGAAAATTGTTCACTGCTATACCCTAGAAGTACTGCTGTACCATACACCCTGCAATGCAAACACAACCAGCAGCCTTTGAGGACAGGACCTGAATGCCTGTGCTCATTAAGGAATCTTTCAGAGAACTGAACAACTTCTGCTACCCCTGAAATACACTTTAAAAAAAGTGTTTAACCCATATACTCAGAGGTAAGAAAACAAGCAACTTGCCATCACTATCAATAACAGAATTACAGCAATATGTATTGTATGAGTAAGAGATAATGAATTCCAGAGACTTCAATCAGAATAATCCAAAAAAGACATTCAGAATGTGGTAAAACAGAGCACTACAGTGGGATTCATTCAAACACTCAACAGCTTTCCTCAGGAAAGCTCTGAGGTATGAACAGTCCCAGCATTTGAAAGGATCTGTAAAATCCATATTGGAGGTTTGTTTCCTCTTTGCTCAAATCAGCTTTTATTCCTGTGGAGTTCTACACAGCCCTGAGCAACTACCAGGATCAGAGAAAAAGTGCAGGACTTGAAACAGCCCTTTATCTCTACAGTCATCAGTACATCACTTTCCTAGTGAAAAAGATTTAGGGAGTTAACGGAAAAAGTTCTTAGCAGTCACGCACCGCTATCAGAAAATCAAACATGATAAAACAAGTGCTGCAACCCACAAGTGATGAGAAAACAGATGAAGTGGGCAGGGATGAGAAGGCTGGAGAGGCAGTGGAAGCCTCTGGCTAGGACTGAAGCGTGCTGCTGGGATGGCTGTGCAGGCTGGCAGCCACTGGGAAGGGCTTCTAAGGGTCAGGGTAGGAACGGCCTGGAAGGAGCACACTGGCAAAATAAAAGACTAAAGCTGTAAGAGCTCCTACACACGATGCCAAGGTTCACTAACTGACCACCACTGAAGAAATGTATAAAGGATGGAAGCTATGTGGTTATTAGCTCTCACTCAGAAATATTCAGAAAGTTACCCTTCCAGGCTCTTTTTCTTCCGTGAGGGCAGGGGGAGAAGGTTTAAGAACTGCTTCCAACAAGCCTTGAGAGCTTGTACCATACAAGTCCAAACTGAACTCTAGACCATCTATGGGACAGTCTATACTAAATGCAAACAAAACTGAGCAGAAATGAGAAAAAGTGCCCCAAAGCTGAAGATTCAATTATTGGAATGTAAAAGGAACTCCAAGAAAATTACAAAACTGAAGTTTCACAAGTATTAACTCCACACACAATATATATCAAAAAGACAAAAAGAGATTAAATGTGCAAAACACAAGTCACTGCTAAGTGTTATCAACATTACATTAACCCTGGAGGGTTCTTAAGTCATTTTTAGGCACCATCAGAATATGGAAATCCTAACATAAAGCCACTACTTTGCAAGCAAACAAAAATGTTCATTTATAATTGTTATAATCACTAATTTTTAAAACAACCAATTGGCTTCAGTTTGGAGGACGTATATGTGCAGCCTGCTGTGCTTCCAAGGAAGTAACTGCGAAACATTAATAATATTCTAAATCTTCTAGTGCTAGAAATATGCAAAAGCTCATCCACAAGGGAATGATCCCCCCAGGATCCCAAATGGGATCAGAACAACCATAACACCAGAAGGGGAAGAGAACAGCACGGCTGGGAATAGGGAGAACAAAGTTTTAACAGAAAATATTAAAATTAAGCTTATTAAATGCTTCATAATATAAACACTAGAGCACTGCACCCCTTCTTGTGAATAAAACTGCCTGTTCCTAAGATGATTTTTATGAATGAGATTCATCTCCAAAGGCAGGACTACAAACATCAGACGGGCGAAATAAAACAAACTTCTTAGTCCTGGAGTTGGTTATATTTCATAGGACAGACAGCAGGAGACTGGTTCTGTGCTGGATCTAAGGTAATACAGATGCCAAATGGCATTTCTGAGGCAGTCTGGAGCTGTGAGGAGCTATCAGAAAAGCAGACTGGATACCCCCACAGAAGAAAATAATTGTACATCTAAGCACCCAGAAAGCATCCTGAGACTCTAGCAAACAGAATTAAAGCTCAACAATCTGAAACCTCAGAAGCAATCTAGCCTTGCTTAGACTGTGGAAGAGAGAGTTTTTCCTGTACCTAATGAACAACTATAAAAGTTTTTTATGTTAGTTTTATGCAAATTGTCTTTTAACTCTGCCTCATTATTTTCTACATTTGTTAAAATTTATTTTTAATTAGTCACTACAGAAACATAAAGCATAGACATGTTTCTGGTGTTTTAAAGTGAAAATAAGCAGCTATCATTAGCTGTTAACGATGTTCTGTACACCTACATTAATCTTGTTTATACCAACATTAATCTTGTTTGCTTTGGAAAGAACAATCTTGACAAACAATTATGAGTATTCACCCATAATAATACAGATGTCGATGATAAAGCACACAGGTCTATGATAAAGTAACCATGGGGAATGACATACATCCCCCATCACATACAGCCACTCCCCTCTATTAATAAAAGTTTGGATACCATGTCACACTTCCTTCAGCCCCACTGGGTGCAGGGTCCCATGAACAAAGTGACAAAGTCACCACCACCCTCTGAGACAAACTAATCTGTGGCCCTACAACTCTGTGGTATTGAGAATTGCCTTGTTTCTCACCTGAACTAACACTTCCTTTTCTGCCGCTTTCTCGTTAGGAAAAAGCGATCACATGAATAAAAACAGAGGAATAAAATTCATTTGTGTAAACATTTTATAAGCATTTGAAATCCAAACAGCATCTCCAAGTAGCATGTGGCTGAAAGAATATAAAAACAAAACAAACAACACTCGAGGACAACAATGTACTGTGAAGCCAAAAATACTTCAGTGACTAGAAGAGGGAAGTATCTGTCTTTAACACATTCTATGCTAAGAAGACTCCCAGTAGGTTTAAGTAGGTGTATTCAAATATCTGCACACCTTTTAAAGTTATTAAAAATTGGGATTTTAAAGGAAGCAAATAGAGCACCTCCTTAGGCTCCAGCTGCAGTTTTATAATACGAAGAGTTTGATGGCAAATTCAGCTTGGGGGATTCCCACCTGAGCTGTACGTTCCTGTCTATGTGCCCTAGAATGTCAGCCCTTGTGCTGGACCAACAAACTGATTTCTAGGATCGTGCCATGACCCAGGACACTTACCTAATAACACTTTTATGTAACCTGCACAGCACAGGCCCACAAACAGCTGTAATGGTCCTGACCTGAATTGGTCCTCTCCTAAAGAGGAGAGTAGGGCAGGTATAACCAGGTGAGGATAGAAGGTGACAGCTTACTTAGTCAGCACTTCCACCTTTCATCTTGTAAAAGACACAGGCAAAACTGAACCCAACCTGTATGCTGTCAGAAAAGAACGTTTTCCAGATGTTAAAGATTATTATTGTAAATGAGCAATAATTGCCCATAGCATCCATTAAATTGGTTACTTATGGGCAAACCAGTGATGCGAAATTTTCACTGGATTCTTTTAACAATACAAGTAATTGTAAATTGATTTATTTACTACTTTATATAATTGCTTCCTTAAAATCTGAAGCTATTTTTAAAATTCCATCCTCCTCACATTTTATTCCTGTGGCTTGTTCTCTTTACGGGAATTTTTTTTGGCCAGGACTCCACATTTAACCTACATTAAATCCCTAATTAAACTAAACACTCACGTAAGCACTTCTCCCTACCAGGAGCTGGACAAATCCTAACCCTTACACAATCTACTAAGGGGCCACAGCCATTTTCTGTAACACCTATACAATGTATGCAGAGACTCCCAGCCCCATTCACTTACCACTTTCATCAAGTAAGTCTTCCTCGTCATCCCCATCGTTGTCCTCCTCCATCGCCTCCTCCTCATCTTCCTCCTCCTCCTCTTCCATATCCTCCTGCTCCAAGTCCGGGTCCAGGTCCGGATCACTCCCTGAGATTGACTCGTCTGACATGATTCCCAGTGGTGCTCCTTGTGCATTACCTGCTCATGTTCTACCGTGAGGCAGCCCTGCAAGAAAGGAAGAGAGGTCCATGAGCCCAGCGAGTCCCAGCCTTTGGGCCTCGAGGCTCAACATCACAGCAGGATTATGGGCCACAAAAACACAAATCTGTCATCAGCCTTTCAAATAACAGTAACATCAGACTGTTAAATATCAGCCAGTGCACAAAATCTTGTGTAGAAAATAGATGCCATAAGCAATGGATCATAATGATACGGGTCCAGCATCGGAGATTCAGTATCAGGACCAATATATTAACTAACCACTCAAGCCCCCAAGTCTTTGTTGGTATCCCTGACATGTCTACAGTAGAAGGATTCCTGGTATCAATGTCTGATTGTTCAGAGATGCAAAAATAAACTAACTATGTGAGCAACTTCAGAACACTGCTGTCCAAATATGAAGCATAGAAACAAGGATCAGTCCCAGAATTCCCCTACAGACACCCGCTACCCTGATCCCTGCACGCAGCATCACAGTGTGCAGACACGGGGCAGAGATGGGAACCCCCCTCCTGCCTCAGCTGTACCCACTGCCAAGGTCACCCAGCTCCTCCTCACAGCCTGGCTGAACTCCCTGATCCAACTATGCAACAGAAACAGCGTTACCTTAATAATTTGGACAGAAGGTAACAAAGATCCAGCTTCTAAAGGTTGAACTTCCCTTGTAAAACAGGGTAAGAAGAAAAGAAACACAAGGGGAGGATGGATCAGACAGAATTTGCATTTCCTTTCTCTCAAGGACAAGAACCGGAGCTGGCTGTGCACGAGTCCTCCAGTGCACCACAGCAGAAATCATGGTGCAACACAACAATAAAGCTGAAAGAGAGGACCAGGGCAGTCACAAAGTCACAGGTTTATCTGTTCAGGTCATGCACTGACAATTCTGGACAATGTTGGGCTCTCCTGAGGACTCCTCTTCCATAAGAACAGAATGATCATAAAGGAGCTGTGTAACATAAGATGGATCAAAAGAAACACAACCAACTCAACGCATGTTGAGCTCAAGGAACTTAAAGCAAAGGCTGCGTTCAAAAATCAAGCTGCAGAAGAATTGCTACCCACACATTCTCCAGAAAGCTTTAAAGAAAGATGAGGGGAACATTTCCTCTTCTCTGATTTCCCACTGCCCCCTACTTCGGCCACATTTCCAGTGTAAGCTATAAAATGTGTAAGAAACAGTCAGCCACTTAAAAAACCCACACTTCTAAGCTGATAAGGCCCCTCACATATCTACAAACACTTCAAGAAACAGAAAAATGTAATTTTCAGCTGTGTTTCAGCAGTTACCAGGTGAGCTCAGAAACCTGAAGGTTAAAGGCACAGCTCAACACCCCTCTAGCAGGGCTGAGAATCCAACTGTCGAGCACACTGAATGATTCCAGCTGAAGTCATCAGTTCCTGCTCTGTCCCTCTCAGCTCCCCAATAACATTGAAAAGTGTCTGAAAGAAAGAAAACACAAGGGAAGAGCAGGCTTTGCAGAAACTGGCATTGGAATAGGAAGCCTTTCACCACTTGGTCCCAGGAGCACTTTACCACCAGGCAGAGACAACTGAAGTCCCTACACTATTGAATGTGTCACACAAAATAAGTTGGATTAGTCAAACAGATGGCAGAAAAGGCCAAAATCTGAATTAGCTCAAGTGGAAGTGTGCCAGTTTACACAAGCCAAAGATATTAATTCAGCTTCTGTGGTAGGCAGGTACGAGCCCTGTTGCTGTCAGGTTGCTGCAATACAGTGACCTCCAGCATCACTTGCTTTCTGACGTCTGGTGCTTCAGCCACGGGCTGCAGACACAAAGCCATCTATTATCACAAGCTTTTCCTGACAAATGTTGTGCTGAAGTCTCTGTGTATTTCAAAACAGCAGCTTATTTTTTCTTTTAAGTAGCAACAATGTTCCCCTCCAGCTGACATTCAGCCCTAATGAAAATAAACATACTCAAACCTGTAAGTTGCGAAGTTGCACAAACCAACCAAACACAAACACTACTAACATGGCAGGAATGAATTCTCATCTTCAAACAGAAAAAACAGAAGTGCTGTAATGTCACTAAATGCTCCAGGTCAAAGAATGACACATGATACAGTTTCTCCCATCAGTATCCTCCTGGGTGTCACCCTCTCATGTTCCATCATTTGTCAAAGAGCTTTAAAAAAACCCAAATCAAAACATGTAACACTTTCCAAACACTGTTTAAAGGTAAGGACATGGGTCCTTGTATTTCTGTAAAGAAAATCAAACCCAGTGGAGAATGGCTCAAACTGGAGTACAAAAGGGCTCAAATCTAAGCTTTATTTTTGTTTAGAAGTAAATACACGTTCTGTATAAGCCAACTCCTGACACCCGCTTGCAGCCCCAGCCACATGCAGGAGAGTCAAACAGAAGCTTTTGAAAAGACTTAATTAAATCTTGCAGAAGCTGGGTGAAACAAAGATGATTAACTCCTCTGTGCCTAGTGTCGTGATGCTGCCTGTCTTCCTCCCTCCCTCCTCCTGGGCTCTGGCAGCTCCACTTGGCATTGCCTGAGCCCGAGCCTCAGGAGGGCTCCCATCCCACCCTGCCTGGTGGCACCGGGAGCAGGGAGCAGGTACACGGGACACAGCCCAGAGACTGCCCTCGTTTCTCACACCGATCTGACCCAGTTCAGAGCCTCCCACCAAGGGGAATTACACAACAGGGCCAGATTGTAGCTGCTGCTACTGTTTTATGGCTGAGTTATTCCAACCTGCCCCATCTCCCGCCTTTGCACATGCAGGCACACTGTGCTCAACGTTTAATCGCTGCAGGAAGGGCACTTTGCGAGAGATAAACTGATTACCTGCAACCGGACTCTTGGGCTGTGCCACACTGGAGCCCCTGCCCTGCCACAGGACGGGAGCTGCCCCCCGAGCAGGATGTGTGCCAGGAGGAGGGTGACAGCACCAAGAAGCACACATCAAACCCACTGCATCACCCTTACAGACAGCCAGACACCCTTACAGTACAGGGCCTCAACACGTGGTGAGGCTGCTGAGAAACCAGGGTGGAATATCAGGGGAAAACACTGAGAAATTCCTCTTGCTTACTCAGGGAGGAGAAAAGAGCTGTCATGTTTATCCTACCCAGGAAGTTAAACCCTGCAATCAACTGCACATCAAATTAACATCCAAGACAGCCTCTCTCATGTATTATGTCCTGTCTTTCAACAAAGATAAAAATACTTCTGAAGTTTTTTGGGCTTTGCTTTTTTAAGGTAGAACATTTCAGATAGTAAGTAAATGCCATGTGGTGATGATTGCCTCCTCCTCAGCACAGAAAGGAGGCCCAGTTTTGGATGAGGAAACCTTGCAAATTTGGACACAAATCTGTTGTTCTCATGTTTTTCTTTCACTCTGCAAAGTTTTAAGATCACATCTTACATACGGAGTTGAGGGAGAAATGTGCAAGCTTTTTCCCTTTTATATGATAGTTGTTCGCAGCAGGGTCACACGTGCCATGAGCCAAACTCTGAGGTGAAACAGCAAACATCAGGGGGTGTGGGCACTTGGGCCACTTCTGTGCAACACTTTCATCTGAGGACCCACCAGCGCTGTAAGTACTAAACCATTATTTAACTGACTATTACAAATACCATGGAGCAAAAAGTAAGGAAACAGGAAGAGCAGACTGGAGTCCTTCCCTACCTGAAGAGGAGGAGCAGGGTTCCCCTGCTCCTACAGGAAGCCACAGAAGCCAAAGTGACTTGACAGCAGCTCTTTGCCTGATGTGACACAAGTGATTCAGGCACAGGACATGCTCATTCCCGAGTACACACAGCCATCCCATACAAATCTCTTCAGAAAGGGCAGGTTTAACACTAATGCTACTCCAGCGCTGAACTGTAAAGAGGATTCCATCACCTCCCCAACCTCCAGCCAAGCCCAATATCTGGGGCTCATCAAGATTTGTGCCTTAAAGCCTGTTTTATAACCAAGACTTCACAGTGGCCATTGTGGTGCCTGGCCATAGAAACAGAATTGACCACGCTGGCAAATCACAAGAGGATTTGCACAGACAGTTTAATAAAAACAGGTATTTCTAAGTCAGTGCTGCATAATGCTCTCCAGTCTCTGCTGTACAGTCATGTTTCATGGTAATAATAATTTCCTTTAACTGTTTTCCTTTTTTGTTTGGCAGCAAAAGAGTAAAATGGTTGGTTGGGACCACAAGATTCCTCTCAATAATCTCAGCTCATACACAAACACTCCAAACTGGATGTGTATGAAGGTAACTGCTGGCTCCTTGGGGGAAATCTCATCTTTTTGCTAAATCACTGCTAGCACCATTTTGGCACCTTATAGGCAGCTTTCAGCAACTAATGGAACATTATTATAAAGCACAGAGATGCATCACTAAAGAAGCCATGAGCTTAAGCTTCTCTGTATGACAGAAAATCCTGTAACAGTTTGCAAGTAATAACTTGCAAAGTTATTGCAAAATAATTAATACTTCTCTGTTCAAGTTAAAAATCTACCAAGAAATAAACCCAAGATCAATGGGTTTGGACAGTTTGATTCTAACAAATGCTATAATTTCTCTAACTTATGTTGCATAACATATTAACAGTTTTATTACGTTATCGTGTAAAAAATGGCAGGGGAGAGGGGGAATCACTTAAAAGAATAAATATTTTCCCAAAAAGGAGTCAGTGTTACTGACTAATACCAGTCCAGCAGATCCCCTATACGCTTTTAACAAACCAAACAAGTGTTTACTGAAAAATCAACAGGAACTCCTTTCCCCCAGGAATAACTTCCACAAACTGCATTTAAAGCCATCCTTAACTGATTACTTCGTGATTTAAATCCCTTCTTCCTTCGCAGCCTGAGACTGCTGAGATTCAAGAAGCACAGTTTTTCAGCTGTGACTCACAGCTAACTGGTGGCCACACGCTGCTGGCTGGGAAGGAAGAAAACAATTCTCCTTTTCATCTTGTTCAGATCGCAACAAAACTAAGTGGCATTGATCCCCTCTAAGTGATGTGTTTTCCATGGGAATGTTACACTGAGGGGGAAAAAAGCAGTCTTTGAAAATCATAAATTGGGGAGCATCTCCTTGCTCTGGACCACCCTTCTGAGGAAGGCAAGTGTGCTTCTCTCCACCCCACATAAATATCGGACAATGCATCTAGTCTTCACCCACACTGGACGTGAGTATTACAGAATCCGCTGTGATTTATGGGGAGCAGGAATCTAGAGAAAAAAAAATCACAGACTTCTTTTAAAAAACACATCCGTATATCAGTTTGGGGAGAGTTGCAGGACCTGCTCTTTTATTCTCTCTAGGTTAACAATCTCCCTCCTAAAAGGCACCCCCAAAACTAAACCCAGCCTGAAACTGGCTGTTCCCTCACAACAAAAGCTGCTGCAAGAAAGAGTGGGAGAAAGGAAAGAAAAAAATCCTAAAACCAACCCATAAAGAAAAGGGAGAGCTAATCCTTCCCCTCTGCTGACATGACAGTGCTGGAACGGAGAATGTGACAATGAACATTACGTAAGGCCTGGCTCCCACTGTGATCCGAACAAAAAGAGCCAGCGCGAGTCAATGGCAGCATCTGCGGATCCTTACACAACCTGAGCCGGCGGCACATCCCGGCCACATCCATCACCTGCCGCGGGAGCCGCCCCCCAGCCTCGGGGTCCTTCTCTCCCGTGGTCCAGAAGGGATGCAGGAACACCCCACTGCCAACGGTGCCAACATCCTGTGACCTTCACAGAAAACCTGAACTCTTCCTGAGGTGCCAGTGCTCCCTTCCCCACAGACCTCGTGAGGCTCTTCACCGTGAGCCAGCAGAAATGGGCACAATGCTGTTGTGCTTGCATATATAAGATGTTGCATTGTTTTTAACAGCATTTCTATTTACTCTATTAAAGCACAAACTGACTTCCTATAAATTAACTCCTTTGAAAACCTGAAGCGTCCTCACAACAGACGGGTGGTTTGATTGGTACTACATAAAAGTTCAGGCTACCTGAGGTAAGAAGCATGTGATCAGTTTTGCTTCCACTAATTACTGATATTCATCTGGATTACCACCATCACAAAATAACAAAAATTCCATCTCTTACTTCACAGAATTTCCATTTATGTTTTCAGCTTTGCTGACTTCTATATAAATGGCATTTGCATTCCCTGATAAAGAAAAAATGGGGAAAAGGAAACTTTCCTTCTCCCAATCACTGTTTCTGCTTTCAAAGCAAACAGCATTTCAACAAAAAGGACACTAAGTGTGCTTGTATAGGTTTTGCCAATGGTGCTACAACTACAGCAAAGCAACCAAGACCTATGAGAGGAGTAAAACCCCAAGAAAATATTTCAAATTATGGGGAAGACTCAACAGTACGGCACAGCATGCCAGGACTCTAAATTATATTCGATGCATTTTACATAGCAGATTAATTCAGGGTCAATTTCCCTACCCTGCATTAGTGATAAGGATTCCCATATTCCAAAAGATAGGTTTGAAGATTCAGTTCATTGCAGAGGCTGTGCCAAGAGTTCTCCTTGTGAACACCCAAACTGTGTCAAGACAGGGGCCAATTCCCACAAGCAGGGGGAGATCCAGATAACTGAAAGATCCCTCTAGGAGTTTAAGCTCTTGTTATACACAGGTGCCACAGAAGAAGTTATGTAATAAATCAAGGCTAAATTACATAAACAGAAGCAGTGGAACAGAGAGGAGGGAAAAGGCTTGGATCTCATTCCCTCTCAATGAAAGATCAGTCGCTGCCACTACTTGAACGTGAGCTATGGCTTTGGGCATTGAGATATCTGAACATAATGGCTCACCTGCCTGAAGGGAATCAGACTGGGACAGCTCATAAACAACGTTTTCACCTTTCAGAATGAGGACAATTGCAAGTTTTCATAATATTAAAAGGCCTGATTCTCCCCTATTTTCTCAGTATCACCCCATCCACACACTCTTCTTTCTTTGCCTCCTGGAGAAGCACATTTCCTTACAGGGGAGTGATTCACTGCCTGTGACTGTGTCCCTGCTCGGGAAATGAGCCTTCCATCAGCAGCAGTCCAGGGCAGCCCACCATCCCCTGCGAGGCAGACGCCAGTCACATTGCACAGCCACTGACAGATCCCAGAGTAAACACAACTGAGCTCTGCCTTTAGTCACAGCTCTGCATTTCAGCACAAACAAATCACAGAGCTCTGGGAGTTTGGTTTCAATGCGTCATCTTTCTCCCTTCTTCAGAACTGGACTTAAAACCTGAGGTTCTGGTTTATGCAGATTTCAGAAAAAGGAAGAATTCCACATAGGTCTGTTCTTCTTTATTTCTTACCCCACCTCCAGCAACGGTAATTACATTAGGGATGAGGAAGCATTACTTATGCCACCTACAGTTTACCAAAGAAAACGAGCAAAAAAAAAAAAAAGAAAGAAGAAAATCAGGAAATCCTGAAGTAGAAATAAATGGAAATAAAAAGTTTTGAACTCACATGATATGAGGATGACAATTAGCATACGTTAGACCTAAGTTAGAGTCAAGCAATCAGACATTGAACTAATTTTTATTTGATTCCAATGTAGATTAAAAATCCACTAGAGGATTAAAATTTGTCATAAACATGGGTTTCTTTCAGAGTCATTCCCTCCAACAGTCATTCCCTCCCTCAACATTGTACAGTGCTGGAAAAACTAAAACATTAAGTGCCACTTGCAATGGTCATTTTTCTGCTAATTTTGAGAACAAAGCCGCTAAAACCTGTTGATCTTTGCCTTTCCTACTATACAGGTCAAAATGAAACGCTCACACCGATCCTTATCCATCCTCATAAATACATTTGCTTTGGTAACACTTAAGATTGACACCATGGGCAGCTCACAGCGAAAGCAGCTGGGTGAAACAGCCTCTTGTGGTTCTGTCCTTAGTAATGGAAACGTCACTTTGCTCGTGTTTTGCTGGCTGAAAACTTCCCAATGGTTTGGATAGGCCTGGAAGGGAAAAGAATGCAGCTTACTGCCTCTCCCCACACAGCACAAGCAACCCGACACCCTGCTCAGGGGATCGTTTGCATACACACACAAAAATCACCCCAGTTAGAGATAATAAGTATTGCTTCTCAAAAGAACCCGAGCTATGAGTCTCATGATATGCAGATGACATTTTTAGCTTGTAAAATTACGAGTATATGACTCTACATACTTGAGCTTATTTCCAAAAGAGCTTTAAAACAGCACAGTGCAAGTTGGGCTAAGGAGACACACAGATATTAACAGAAGGGTAATATAACCTGTGGGATTTTGGTAAACGTACCCAACTGTCCTGTCCCAATTTATGCGAAACAGGACATTAACTGCCATCACCAACAGGCACAAGCATATCCAAATGTTAAGACAGGAAGATGCAATTGAAAAGGGACATATTAACAAATTCCTACAAAACACTGTATGGTGAATAAGCACCACAACAGTCATCTAGAAGTAGCTGCTGGCTACAAGACACAACTCTTTTAGAGTAAAAATGTCACTGTCTCCCAAATGTATAAATTCACTTAACTTTCATTAATGCTAGCAATGTCTTTTGCAGTACTTGTCCTTACTGAACAGACAATACTGTAAATTCATGCCCACGCAGAACCCGAAACGTTATGTTTCCAAGATTCAGAAGCAGAATGACAAAGAGCATTCAGCTGTGATCTTCAAAAAACCACAACCTTTCAGGTATTCTTTCTCTCAAAGTGAAGCGCAGGTCTCAGTCAAGTGCTTTCCCCAAATGGCCACTTTTTCTATCAAAGCTCATTTGCAAATGCTGCTTGAGTGGCAGCCGTGCCCAGCGAGCAAGTACAGAGGGAACAGCAGGAAAGCCAGGTCTTCTTGTGTCCTCTTGACTTGTTATCCCAAGTGAAGGTGACCATATGTTGTAAGAAGTCAGCATCCCTGCACTCAGCTGCTGATACCTCCCAAAATACAACAGGGATGGAATTTCGTGCCTCATCTCTATTTTTTCTCCCCTCCTCTTCAATTATTAGTTGGATTGGTGAATTATTATTCTTGAATCAACGTTGCCAAGTCATAAAATCATAGGATTTTTTAGGTTGGAAAAGAACTCTAGGATCACCAGGTCTGACCATTAACACAGCACTGCCAAGGTCACCACTAAACCACGTCCTTATGTGCCACGTCAACATGTCTTATAAATAACATAAAAACCCCACACTTCCCCAGGCAACCTGTTCCAGTGCCTGACAACCCTTTCCGTGAAGAAATTTTTCCTAATATCCAATCTAAGTCTTCCCTGGCACAACCTGAGGCCATTTCCTCTTGTTCTGTCCCTTGTTACCTGGGAAAAGAGACCGATCCCCACCTGGCTCTCCTCTCCTGTCAGGGAGTTGGGGGAGGCAAAAGGTCCCCCCTGAGCCTCCTTTCCTCCAGGCTGAGTCCCCCCAGCTCCCTCAGCTGCTCCTCATCAGACTTGTGCTCCAGACCCTTCCACAGCTCTGTCGCCCTTCCCTGGACACACTTCAGGCCCTCAATGTGCTTCTTGTAGTGAGGGGCCCAAAACTGAACCCAGGATTAGAGGTGAGGCCTCACAAGTGCCCAGCACAGGGGGATGGTCACTGCCCTGGCCTGCTGGCCACACTATCCCTGATCCAAGCCAGGATGCCACTGGCCTTCTTGCCTACCTGGGCACATCTTGGCTCATGTTCAGCTGCTGTCACCAGCACCGCCAGGTCCTTTCCAGCCACGCTGCCCCAGCCTGTAGCTCTCCCTGGGGTTGTTGTGACCCAAGTGCAGAACCCAGCACTTGACCTTGTCGAACCTCATACCGTTGGCCTCAGCCCATGGATCCAGCCCTTCCAGACCCCTCTGCAGAGCCCTCCTGCCCCACAACAGATCAACTCTCCTGCCCAACTTGGTGTCATCTGCGAACTCACGGAGGGTACACTCGACCTCCTCATCCAGGTCATCAGTACAGATATTAAACAGGACTGGATCCCATTCTGAGCCCTTGGGAACCCCTCTAGTGACCAGCCATCAGCGGGATGTGGTGCCATTCCCACTACTCCAGGCTTGGCCACCCAGTTTTTCACTCATTCATTTTACTGAACCTGCCCATTTGCCTAATTGTAGAAATTCTTGACCATTTTTGATTTGGGCTGAAGTAAGAAATTTAAATAGTAACTAGAGCTCTTGTTTTGATGGGAGAGTCTGGTTACAGTTAATAACATTCTTTAACAGAGAAAACTGGTTACATGGCACTTGCAGAGAAGACTTACTGGCAATGCTGTAAAATCTCAACTTCATTCATTCTGTTAGGAATGAAGGAGGTAAATGATAGAAGTTAAAGACTTTCTAGAGGATGCACCTTCTTATCACAATAAAAGGATAGATATCCACAATGAGGTTCCACGCTAGCACAGAGGCTACCAGCTCTGTATCTCATTCTGTTAAAATAAGCATCTCACTGACCAGAAGTATTGATTTAATTGAAATATAAGATCTCCTCTCTTGTTTTTCACTAGTGCTATGGTAAGTACAGAAGGAAGAAAAAGGCATATCTAAATTATTTTTTAAGGGAGAATCAGAAAAAAGAACAAATCAAAAACATTTTCCTACGGAGTGCATGACTAAGCAGATCATCCACTTCCTCAGTGTTCTCTACTCATTATCTGGGTCTTATTTCTCTCAAGTAGTTAACCATTGTCATTATAGAATAAACAAATTCAGATCACATAATCAAGACCTACTCCCATTCATTGGAGAACAGGATGTGAAGTTGCAGTCGACAGAAACTTAAAAATGCTGGCTAGGGTAAATCAGACTATGCATTGTCCAGAGTTAAGAGCTTCCACCACCCCCCCAAAAAAGTAGCTTCCCCAGGAAACTCTCCTCCACAGATAACAGGATCACATCCCAAGATTGAGGGAAAATGAAGAAAACCATCTCTTCTGGGGTAGCAGCTTTCCCCCAAATATCTGATCTCAAAATCAGTAACTATTCCATGCAACAGTCACCCTGACACCTGGTTTTCAAGGTTAGGACACTTCATACACTAAGCATTGCAAGGCACTGGCTCCGTAAGGTTTATTTTTTTGGTCCTGCTCCTTCAATTTCTTGACACCTACGGACAAGGAACTTAAAACACAACTGATGACACCACTCCTACAACAACTTCTTGATTTAAGAAAATATTCTTTGTTCCTGCTACCTCCCCCACCCCAACATCCCCTGCAAACACAAGCTGATTTTTCTCACTTCCTATGCCCGGAAGGTTGTGTTTAGTTGCTGAGGTGCATTCCATAACCCTGGCACTTTTTTCTAAGGAATGAATATACAGCTCTCGCACTATTTCTGGAAAGGAGAAGCTGCAGCCAGCTGCCTTTTCACACAAGATGCTGCAAGAGTAATGAAACCTCTGGACAGTTACATTACAGCAGGAATGCTGTTCCTTTCACTTTCATCAGCAAGTGAGGCAAATAATTAATGCAAAGACGGAATAAAAGAGCGCAACAAACTGAAGATGGCAACCAAAACCCAATGCTAATCCCACCAATTAGAGAGACAGAGACATGCCTTGACGTTGACGGACAGTTTTCAGATTTCACAGGCACCAGAAGGGTAATAAACATTTGGCCTTGATTAAATTACCTATTTTCCCTCTTGCTGACTGCAGCCTCTCGGGCCTTGAACACTCCCGGCAGCAGCTGCTCTTTCCCACTCACACACCGCTCCCACACTGTGCCAGCACAACTCTCGTGGCTGGACACCAAACTGATTCAGCTGAAAAACTACCTGGAAGCAAAATTCCGTTCCCAAATGTGATTTACTACGAAGTTACAAGAACAGCTGTGCAGGCACAAAGGGAAAAAACAGTGAGAGGGTGGGAAATTGCAGCCCTGGGTTTGGATTGTCCAAGCTGGAGTCACTGTCACCAGGGCCATGCTCTTGGCAGCCAGATAGTGCTCCAGTACAGGGCACAGACGGTGTTTTGGTTTAAGAAAGTGATGGTCTTTGTGACAAAGCTTCCTTGTCTTCGAAACAAACACCAACCAAAAGGATGGTGCGTGTATCTGACGTGAAACATGAACGTTCCCAGACTTAATCTTCTCCATTTCTTTAAATAGTCACGGCATCGCTTTGTGGTTTGTGTGGAGGTATTTATTTCTGAAGTTCATTTTGCTGGGCTCTTTTAACTGAAAAATCAACGCAATTGCCACTCCAGGGGCAAAAGAATCATAAATTACATCCTGCAGTTGGACACCCTTGCTGTGCACATCTCTCCCCGTAGCAAATACTTTTAAACTGCTCAGAGCTCAAAGCAAAATACCCACAGACCTCCTCACGTAAGTCCTTAACACGCAATATGTTTAGTGAAAGCCTCTGTGAACAGGTCCTTACAGTTACAGGGGGGCATTGAAGGGGCAGAGACAGGACAAGGCTCTGTTCTTGGGAGCAGGAAGATAAGCTGCCCTGACCTCGAGAAACTCGTAACTAGCACTGACAGAAATTTCTCTGGGTCAGGACAGGTGCTCTCCTGAAGACACTCAGGCAGGACTTGTTAGAGGAACAGCTCTATGGGGTGACAAAAGGAAGTGATGCAATCTGCACCGTGAGAACAAACAGGTAATTTCTTTAAGCTCATGAAGAGGAATTTGCTTTGGTCATGATGCCCTTGCTTGAGATCAAGGGCTAATTACCTAAATAAAAGAATCACTTGTTTCAGCCCTCTGCCTTTCTTTGGTTTTATGTTGTACCTTATTATGTCTGGGATAAGTAGATATTCCTGGGCTGTCCTAGAACATAGACCTTTCCCCAAGATGCAACCAAGAGCCATGGTGAAGTTCTGATCATAAATTCATATTAGTATATGAAGCCTCTCATGCACATCCCCTGCTTGCTTTGTTTTTGTTTCCCTCAGCACTACAATTGCACCCAAACTGTTCAAGGAGGCATAACTACCCTTGGCATGAAGTCCTAAAAGTCTTCTCTTACCCTTTCTTCTCACAAGAATGAAATTGCCCCTCCAGAAACCCCTGGTCTCAATTTTCGGACCCAGGTCACAGGTAAACTTTTTCATAATTTACAGCTTTTACTAAACAATGTCACAGCCAAGCAAAGATGCAAGTGAGGAAAGAAGAGACAGGTCCCTTCAGCAGCCATGAGAAAGATACTTGTCTGATATGAGATATAGGAGGAATTCCAGCATAGTAAGACAAAATGACGGAGAAAAAACCGAAATCCTTATCTCCCGAGTTCTACAATCTTTCCCCATCCCCAAAATCTTATCCAGACTCCTGGACAATTAACGCTGTTCACCTTCAATCTTCCCTGCCATAAGGCAACTGCAAAAACAAGCCAGCAGATCACTTTTTAAAAAAAAATAAAAAAAAAAAAAGTGGAGTCATTGTAAGACTGCAAGTAAAAAACCTGTTCAGTTATAACCACTTCTGTCTCTCTTCACTGCCTTCTCTTTGTCAGCAAAATGGGTCAGACAAGATGATAATAATAAGGAGAGCAAGAGATGCAGGGGAGACACATCCCCTCCAAAACACAAGGAAATTCAAAGATTAAAATACAAACAGCTTCCCTCAACAAAAGGATTTTATCTCTAAGCCTTTCTGCACAGGCCAGCCCAAGAGTGCAAAGAAAAGAATACAAGCCCTTGCCTGCCTTGATGAAATAGTAAAATAAGGAACAGAGGGGGAAAGGTGGCATTTGGCTGGAAGATGCTGTGAGGAGGTAATTTCTTTGAGCAGGACAGTCTCTTTCAGTGACAAAAGAAGTCATCTGCTATAGCGCCGCCCCCTCCCCAAAAGCAGAGGTCCTGAACAGACATATTACATCTGGTGCTTGCTGGAAACATCCTTTCTGCACAAGGGCTGTTGGTGTACGTGCCCATTTCCCACAGAAGCCGAGGGAGTGCCTGAGGAAAAGCCCATCCAGCAACGATCTGCCAGGAGCAGAGTGCCCAGCTCCTGTATTTCCCACGGGCCTTCCTCCGCCCCATGACTGGGCATACACCCATCCTGTGATGGGGAAAAGATCAGGATACCTGGAAAGGTGCCTACCAGGCATAAGCTGCTGTCACGACCAGACTGGCTCCCATCGTACTTCCAGAAGGGTTTAGGAAAGCATCCCAAACCAACGGTCCTGATGGGCCACTGTGAACCCACAGGCAATCCATCCTCTCCCTAATGGCCAAGGCAGGAGAGGACTCTCAGCTTTTTTCCTCTCTGTGGTCCTTCACCGCTTTGGCACACAGGACAAAACAGAAACCATTCCTTTGCTGGACCAGGAAAACACTGATTTTGTTCCAGCAGAGACAGAGAAGATACTGCACTTACTCATTCACACCCAGAACTACCTCTGCCAACAAGAGCACAGGCAATTTCTTCCCCAGAGACAAAACATTTTTTTCCAAATGTAACGACTACTCATTACTGGAGTAAACTTCTTGAGAGCACATTATCAGATTTTTTGAGGAAAAAGACTGGGAAAGATATCCCAACCAGTTCAGGAAATGAAACAGCCATCCCTGTCCTTCCCCATACAGCCCCTTCCTTTCCTCATCACTGAAAATTACTGTGTTTCCTAAAAAAAAAAAAAAAACCAACAAAAAAAACCCCAGATCACAAACATTTTGTTTCATTTCAGTACATGGCTCACACGAGCACATTTATTCCCTTGAAAGAAAAAGTATCCTTAACAGATTTAAAGGAGTGCTATAAATGAACAACTACCATCATCAGATCACTTGACTAACTCTAGGCATGGGGTAGGAAGGGAGATCTGGTCTGAACACAGCTGGGAGAGATCTGTTCGGCATCTGCAAACGCTCCCGCTCTTATATGGTGGCAGATACACTCCTACGTGTACAGTGCATTTCCTCATGCATATATTTCAAATTATACTCCATCCTGACTTGATGACTTTGAGAGATGGAGACATCCTAATTCCCCTTAATACTTACAAGCATTTTCCTAATGCCTTCAGTGGCTGATCACGTTCATTGTTAACAATCTGTGCCTTTTTCCTAATTTGAAATAATCTTTTTAACTTCCAGGCACTGGCTGCTATCCTATCTTTTTCCACTAAATTAAAGAGCCCTTTGGTACACAGCCTATTCTGCCCAAAGAAAATTGAGAAACTTTTAAATACCTTGTGATAAGCTAAACCAACTGAGCACTAAGAAGAAGTTTTCTAATGAGCGATTTAATCACCCAAGCAACATCGAACACTACATCTTTGTTGTTTTTGAACATCTCTCTAAAAACACTAACGTTAACCCTCGTCAAAATACCCCCAACTGGTTTCACCTCTCTGTCCTCAGTCAGTGTTTCCTGTTGTTACGGACGTACATTAGTTGAGGACTCACATAACTGCCATGTATCTGCTCTGCTCCTGCCGCCCTCTCCAAGGTCACTGGTTTCTGGAAGCACAGTTCTGTATTCCAACCGTACAGCCTCCAGTCTTTCCTACAACACGCATAAGGTTGTGCTCCAGCTCTCTGAAAAACACATTTGGCCATATTAGACCCAGTTACCCAAACAACTCAGAGGACACTGTACAGCTGCCATTCCTTCTTCATGCTTCACCACCCAGGCACAACCTTTACATAACCCACAAATTTGAACAGCTGTAATTTCATGTTTTCTTCCAGGCCACTGATAAAAATACTACAAAGCCGTGGACCTACTACAAATCCCTGAAAAATACTCCATTCATATTCTACTTTCCTCATCTACTATTTTTAATCTAGGTTTTGACTCACAGATCATACACGACACTGTATCTGTTGAACAAGATTCACTTCTCAACAACACCCTCGTTGACTGAGGCAGGCATGGGAATACAATTACCACACAAATCCCATTTGTAAGTTGTTTTTGATACAAGAGTTTTAATTATGCCTTTTTGGTCTTCCAGAGCACTGCCACTCACCAGCCATGTAAGAGTTTCCTTTACTTCACTAATTTTTAGTAAATCCTACCACCAGCTCTCCTCAATCAAGTCCTTTTTGAGTAACATCCTATTTTCCAAATTGACTCAGCAGGCAGTATGAGCCCCTCTGCTCCACAATCCCTTTCCAGGCTTTATCAGGCCTGTGGATTTTGGTTGGTTTGGGATTTGGTCGGTTGTTGTATCAGCCTTTGGCTGCAACAAACAGCTACAGCAATTCACCTGAGATCAATACGCTTCAACAACCTATTTATTCTGGATTCAACAACTTCAAATATAATAACCCACACTTAACTGATGTTGATGTCCAAGATAAGACTTGAGTTTCTTGGAGACTAGAGAAAATCTCTGATTAATTACCATGTCTCTAAAATATCAGTTCCACAGTTCTGTTGGGCTACAGAAGTTTTCTTCACAAGTTAAAGTTTTAGGTAAAAATTTTCACAGTGAAGGGAAGAAAGTACAAGTCAAGACTGTGTTACTTCCACCACATTTCAATTATTTCCCATACTGTGCTTGCCCTAGAAACTCCTTGTACTTGATCAGCCAGGTTCTGCACATTCTGTTAATCAATTCTGCCCTTATATAGCTCCAGCTCTTTGTTAATTAGATCAAGCTGGTTTGCAACAGAGAAGCCGGAGTAAAGTTATCTGCCTGTAATCTGCCAAATCACTGCAAAACCCCTTTAATTGCTTTTATAAGTTTAATACCTCTCTTTAGACTCTCTTGTATAAAGAGTGTTGTTTTGCACGTGAGGCCTCGATCAAAGTCCTCCTCGTGCTCAGCGTAAGTGTCGATGTGTTTGTAACACAGGAGAGCACGTGGGTATATTGAGCTTTTCCAACTTCGATTTTCTACTTATCTGCCAGAAAAGGTCCACCAGCATAGAACCAGTTACAGTGGCAGAAGAGAAATTCTGTTAACCTGCTTAATTCTTGGCTTGACATTTCAGGTACAGCAGTAAAAGTGTTTCGTGCCAGTGCCACTTACTAAGGCTCCTACCAGTGCAACTGTGTGTGCACGCAGGGAGGAGGAGGAGAGTCACTCGAGTCGGATCAGCAAGAGGCAGGTTCATCTCATCAACTCTTCTCCATTTCAAACAGATGTCCAAGAAGGCAATGGTAACTGCAGCTCAGAAACTCCTCCCAGGATTTAGGGCAGGAACAGAGGGCACTTCTTATATGGTTTGAACACTGCACTCCATGTTTATGCCACAAGCCACACTGATAGCATCTAACAGAGTCCTTCAGCTTTGTTCTGAAGCAACTGGCTAAAAGTCTTCCCCTAAAGATTTCTGCATCTTTGAGCGATGCCTTCAGTCATGAAGTTATTCAGCACTTTTCTCCAGCACAGAATCAATACTTCCTCCAGACAAGTGCACGCCGGCCTTTACGTCTTTTCTGATGTTTGAATAACCAGCTGCCACTAAAACCCGAGTTGGATCATTCTTCCTGCCTTTGTTTGTGCATTCCAACTCGCAGGTACACCCTCAGAACAGCAGCTCTGGGACAAGCTGACAGGCCACCCTAGAGGCCTTCAAATCACTGCTCCTACATGCACATTTTACAGTGTGCTGAAAATGCTGCTATTAAATTTAAGGGATGTAACAATCCAAGTTACCTTCAAAATGCCACAAGATTTTTGGAGGTGTCAGACTGACCCCAACTGCAGCATTACCACTGAGCAAGAACGAGATTTCAATTATCACATCTGCTCTGAGATTGTCATAGCACTGAATCAGCCTTGCTCACAGGACTGAAATTCTGCTATTCCACATCAGACATAAAATTGAGTCAATGGTATGTCTGACCTTTAAGAATTTCTGAAAGCCTATTTTCTGTACTTCAAAGTATTTTTCAAAGTAACAAATCTTATTGTTATTCTTAAGCAGTTTTATATCTACACAGCTGAAAGCAATATATATTTTTTAATCTTTCCCCCCCCTTCCTCAAAACTTGTTTCAACTTCAGGTATACTAATTTTGTCAGAAAACATGTGCAGTTGCCATTTGCTGGTTATCCCATTCAAAATACTCATCAGTAACTTGGTATTACTTAGAATGAGATGCCATTAGCTAGATTGCTTTTTGAAGTCATCATTATTTTAAACTATCTACAAAACCACACCATATTCTCATAAGTCCAACCAGCTTCTAAAGCTGCCTGTTCAACAATTTTTCCTTTCTTACGGCTACCTGAAATTCCCCCTTCTTCCTTCTCCCGTATGTAATGACACTCGATTTCATCAGCTAATTCTGCCCTTTCTCAAACAACAAATGCTGTTACTTCAATATTCCCCTTCACCTTTAGGACTCTGTTTCTACAAAGTCCTAGAAAAATAAGTGTAAGATTTCTAAAAGTTAACTAGAAATTAAATTTTCATTCATTGTTTCAAATTACCTAAATATCAGATTCACACATGTTATTCTACAAGTCCAAACCTAAACATTGGCTTCTTCTGTGCTGGTGAAAGTACTTAATAAGTGCCAATCTGGGAGGCAGGGGGAACCACAGCTCTTTATAAATTCTTTTATTTTTACATGCACAAATGTTGCTTAAACTCAACAAATTCCTGGCTTGAGATGAGCATTCTCTGAAACAAATTCAGCTGTAATTAACTCGATGTACTTGACAATCAGGAAAATATAATGTAGAAATTATTTTGTGTAAGCAGAAAACACACACCTCAAAATTATACCTGTACGAGGATCTAGGAATAGCAATTGGTACTTTTACCTCTGCAGGGACCAGGTTCTCCAGAATTAAGTTTAAAATAAGAGACCTTGTTAACAGAGAATATTTATCCTACCGTTACACTTTCCCAAAAACTCTTAAGCACCTGAAGGAAACAAGTTCAAAGAAATTACACAAACATTAGTTGCCCTGCAACTAATTGCATTCTTAACAATATTGTACCTTAATGTTTCATTTAACTCACACCCATAAACAACCATATTTGAAAACACACTCCCTGCATTGTTACATTCTGGATTTGAAGTCGATCCAATGGGATTTAACTCAATCCCCACGGGAAAAGCTTCACTCCACTGCCACTCCTTTCCTAGCACGGTAACTTGATACATCTCAAAGAAGTGTTCGAAACAACAAAATTTTGAGCAAAGAAGTGAAGGCAACACAACAGGCAGATCTGCGGTCTGGGAGGCACAATCAGCCGGGGTTATGTGTGGCAGCACAAGAGTTCGGAAAGGCCAAGGACCCACGGTCACCACTAGTGACATATGAGGAAATGGGTGGGAAAACTCCTGCTCAGTACTCCAGAAGGTGTGATTTGACACCTGTGTGTACACACACACTCATGTGTACGCACCAATGAGGCTCTTTCCAGAGCGGCACAGCAGGAGGGTGAGAAACAGCGGCTCTCACCTGATGTGAGTGTGATTTGTGTGTGTGCACAAACCCACCACTGCACACACCTGTACCTGCACACAGCAAACGTAACCAGCAGCGCACCCCGGCAGCCATACAAGCTAACAGCGCTCTGGGCTGCACGGACAGGAGCACAGCCACCCTGATCCAGGGAAAACATGACTCCCTTTCACTCAGCACCTTCCAGACCCATTGGAGACACTAAGTGCAGCTCTCCCACACCTACATGGAGGCCATCAAGGAGACACAGGCTGTGCACAGGGACACACAGCAGGACACGAGGCACAAACTGCAACAGTGGAGATGGTGATCCGGCCTAGAGAAGAGGTTCTTCCTGGAAGGGACAGTCAAGCATTGGAACAGGGACACAGACTGATGAATCTTTGGAGGGTTTAAGACTTGAATAAACAAAATTCTGGTCTAAACTTGGTGTAGATCCTGCTCTGAGCAGCAGGTTGGACTAGACATGTCCTGAGGCCCTTTCCACCCTGAATTATTCTGCGACATCAACTTGGATGCTGGAGAACACCACAAATGTTCTGTTACAATATTCTATGCCAAGTTATACCCTACAAATTTTCACTAGAACACAACCACTGTTGAAATGAGACAAAAACTATGTCACTTGCTGTTTCTCCTCAAAAGACCGCAAGATGTTCCCATCCAGGATCTGCAATGCTCGTGAACATCAAATCTGGAATTCCACGTTTTAGAGATGCAGAAGTCCCCGGTTACCTGAGTGCAGTACAAGTGGAACAGAGACTGAACCCTCAGAGCTTTTTTGGGAGAAGGTGGTGCTCGCTCTCAGGCAGTGTCAACCCAGAAAACACCACCCAGCCACAACAGCTCTCCCTTAAAGCAGCAACTGTGTATTTCTGGTAAATGGCACACTCGGCACCTACTGGCAAGGAACAACCCCTATATTCTGATGCCGATAAGGTCACAGGGTAAGAAGCTGCGCTGTCCTCTCTCTATTTGGGGTGTACAGCTCCACGTCTGGGGAAAGAAGCCTCCCTTAGCAAACCAAGGCCATGTCAGTTCCCACCAGGAGCACCTGAGCGGTCCAAGCAGGCTGCTTGGTTTTCATTCCTCTGCTGGGTGCTGCTGCCCCTGGAGCAGAACTACCAAAACAAAGGCTGTTTATTCTAAATTAATTGATTCTGCATTGAAGCAGGAGAGCAGCCACCAGGCCCATTATTCTAAGCCAGGGAGGGGAGTTACCACCCCCAACCAGGCAGCAGGAACATCCTGAACCAACACAGAAGTTTCTGCAGTGATTTCCTACAGGCTAAGTGATTATTCATCAAGCATGATCCTTGCATAACCATACAAAGGATATCCAATGTTTATAAAGTTACAAAGACAAGTAAATGTGACCGTTAGTATCTTATCAGCATTAAAAAATGGGGAAAAAATAACTCTGAACTTTCACTGTTTGGTCTTTTTTTACATAAAAATTCCCCACCTGCACTCAGACAGAAGGGATATACCAAGAACTTTTCAAAGCACCAGTTTTTCACAGATCCGATGAAAGGGCAGGAGGAGAATCCAATGGGTTTTATGAGCATCTCTCAGACACGAGCACCGAAGCATCCAGTCACCCACATAACCACCAGCAAAAGTCACCCACAAACTCTTCCTCGGAGGGAGCAAGTTAAAAAGCCGAGGGACCGGATCAGGAGAGGAAAGGTAACAGCTCCGCACGCCGAGCCTCCCCCCCTCCAAAGCTCACCAACAAGTCTCACACAGGCACCGAATAACGACCTCGCACGTCAGTTTACCAGCCCCACAGCCCGTGTTTACCAGTCCCACGGATCAGCGCCGCTCGGGCACCGCAGAGCGTGACAACCGCTGTGCCCGGGCCCCGCCGGGCCGGCCCGGCTCGGCACCGCGCCGCCAGCACGGGCTGACCCCGGGACCCCCGGCACGGCGCGGGGGGCAGGCGGAGCCCCCTGCGCCCCCACAGCCAGGCCCGGGGCCGGGCAGGACGCTCAGCCGGGCTCGGCGGTGCCCGGGCGGGCCCAGCCC